>JACEEZ010019122.1:20000-75000 GCA_016584305.1 Chionoecetes opilio | reverse complement strand
CTTTCCCCCTCTCTTTTTCCCTTTCCCTTCCTTCCCTTCCTTCCTTCCTTTTCCTTTCCTTTTTCCTTCCTTCCTTTCCCTTTCCCTTCTTTCCTTCTTTTTCCTTCCTTCCCTTTCCCTTTCCTTTCCCTTTCCCCCTTCCCTTTCCCTTCCTTCCTCCTTCCCTTTCCCTTTTTCCTACTCACTCTTTTTTCTTCCACCCTTTTTCTTGCCCCTCCCTTTTCCCAAAAAATAATTTAAAAAAGATGTTCACTTTGGCCAACGCTGTTCAGCGGGGCTTTTGTACCTGGGGCTAAAGGGAAGGGAAAGGGGGGGGGGGGGGAAAAGAAAAAGAGAGAGAGAGAGAGAGAGAGAGGGGAGAGAGAGAAAGAGAGAGAGAGAGAGAGAGAGGGAGGAAAGGGGAAGAGAGAGAGAAAAGAGAGAGAGAGAGAGAGAGAGAGAGAGAGAGAGAGAGAGAGAGAGAAGAGAAGAGAGAGAGAGAGAGAGAGAGAGAGAGAGAGAGAGAGGGGAGAGAGAGGGGAGGAGAGAGAGAGGAGAGGGGAAGAGAGAGAGAGGAGAGAGAGAGAGAGAGAAGAGAGAGAGAGGAGAGAGAGAGAGAGAGAGAGAAGGAGAGAGGGGAGAGAAAAGGAGAGAGAGAAAAAAAAAAAATCCTATGGTATCTGATTATAACTGAACAAGTGATATGCAAGGATGTAGAAAAAGAAAATGAAAAGTGAAAAAATGAGGATGAGAAGATAGGAAAAGAAGGGGGACTTTGATTAAACTTTACCCGCAGTTCAGACAAGCCCACTATGAACAAATGTATTGGTCCACTCCCATGAGGGAAAAAAATCTACAGTAGGCTGTTCCCCACAAGCTTTGTTATATCCAACCGAAGCTGGCAGAATAAAGTGATTTATAGAAAAACTTATTCAGAAGTGTGAATAATTGTTATGTAATGGAACGAGGATGTGTGGATGTGATTGTGTTAGGAATAATAAAATGCTTGTGTTATATATTTTTCTTTTTAAGGTAGGGTTTGTTTTTTGTGATTATCAGTAACTCTATTTATGCATTATACAGTGGGGGGGCGGAGGGGGGGGAGGAGGAAAAGGGAAATAAAAAAGAATGGGATTATTTTTATACAAAATTAAGTTTAGTCAGTCTTTAATTCTTTCTTTATAATTTTCAAATTATCCCGATTTTAAATTTTTTTTCATTCTCGCGGGAAAATTTTTCTCTTCGCTTTTCCCTTTTACTGTATTGTTTCCCCCTCTCTCCGTTTTTAATAACATAAGAAAAAAGAACTAAGAAAATAAAGGAAATACAAAGGCCCCGAACTACACGTGGTAGTTCCGTTACTTAATCTACCCACATCCTCCCTTTCATCCCCCATCCCAAAAACGTCTGCCCCTTTTTTTAAAACTCCCTATTGATCCCCACTAACTACTTTACGACTGAGTCCATTCCAAACATTTTCCACCCCCATTTGTGAACCCCTTTTCCCCCATATCCTTTGAAAATCTAGCTTTTCCAGTTTGAATCCGTTACTTCGTCTACTTACGGCTGTACCCTACTGGTACTCCGTAGTGTAGGGTTTGCACGCTCGGTTTACAACCCATAAGTTCCGGGTTCGATCCCCCGGGGGGAGCGGAAACATTGGGGTTTTCCTTAAAACCCCAGCCCCTGTCCACCGCAGTGATGGTACCGGGTGTTAGCGGGGTTTTTGACCCCCTCCCGGGGGGTGGGTTCGGGCCAAAACATAAGCACTAGCACTGGTTTCAGTGGGGATCATCTCAGCTGCGTCGATAACTGACGAAATTCTTCAAAGAAAAAAGAAGAAAAAAAATAGACAAAAACAACAACTTACTTATCGGTTTTCACTGAGACTACTGACTTTGTCCGCCTACTGATGTGGTGGTCTTCCTTACAGATCCATTTAGTAGAGGCAGCAGAGTGTGTCAGCAGCTCGCACACCTGAGGCACCATGCATGAAGCCAGTTGCTTACGACGCCGCACAGTTGCATTGCAGACCTACACACTGGTTTCTTTTAGACCCGTCACCCGTCACCTCTAGGTCGATTGAAATTGCGGATTCCGTGAAGCTGATCGCCGCGCAACTGACTATGCTGGTCGTGTGGCGATCAAGTGCAAAGCGATAACCCCGCGGGCAGCATAGGATGTGTTTTACAAGTGGTTTACAAGTGCTAGAATCATATTATAATTAATAATACTAAAAAAAGAAGTAAAAATAGTAATAAAACATATAATACTGAAAATGATGATACCGATGATATTGATAATACAATAATATTAACAAATAGCATAAATAAGTAGAGCAGTGGGAGAGCGTCTAGCCTGTGGTTTATAAGTGATGGCTGGGCAGGTCGGTACCAGTGGCGGCTCGTGAAAATAAAATGGAGGGACTGGCAAGCTTGTAACACACAGTCGGATACCAAATTTTACCTATCTCATGTATGAGTTGTAGTTGATATTCACGGATTTCAGGGCATGGTAGTAGTGGTGGTGGTAGAAGGGATAAGAAGGATGTTAGTGTTGGTAAGAGGGGATGGGCTGAGGGTGGTTATGGTAGAATGTACAGTAATTACTTGAAAATAAAGTCTTACCGCTTGATTTCAGTCTTTTCATTAATGTCATCTGAGATAGAGTTTTATGTTTTGCAAATATTTCACTCGATTTTCCATCGTCATAGGTATTTAAACGAAGTACGATTAAACCACACCGTTTTATACCACTGGTAAACACGAGAGGGACTAGATTTAGCTGCCTCGCGTGCTGCTCACTGTTTTCACAAGTGGCGCGGCGGCCCGGCGCGATATAAATCGTACACAAATATGAGAGTAACAAAAATCTTGTCTGGTTTTAATGAAAATTCACTTAGTAACGTATTACATATATTCTTTTGTATTATGATATAATTTGGTTTAGTAATGTATCAATTCTGCTGTGTCTCTAAGGACAGCATAAACCTGGCAGTGAGTGTCTGGGGTGCGGCCGCTCTGCAGCCCTATGCCACAAGTCACCACTGGTCGGTACCGAGAAGCAGGTATGGGGTGAAACTCTGTCGGTGACACATTGCCGCGTTTCCAGTCACTCCGTTGAGGCTTTATGCTTGGATTTTTTAAATTACTACTTACTATTATTATAATTTTATTTATTATTATTATCATTATTAATGTTGTTATCATCATTGATATTATCATTATTATTATTGTTCATTTTGTATTATTTTACTACTGTTATCATTAAAATAAAGAATAATCTTATTATTATTATTATTACTATTATTAGGTTTCTTCACAATTACTAATATTATTATTAGCATTATAATAAGTGTCATTATTAGTATTACTATTAGTAATGTGTATTAGCATTAATTGTGAATCGAGATAAATTATCAATCTAATTATTATTATCTTATATAGTTACTATTATCACATTACTAAGATTATGATCATATTAATCTTATTATTATTCTATTATCATTATGATAGTAATGGTAGAGGGATGAGACGGGTATGGGGGAGGGTGTTGTTCAGTTATTCATCATGGTCCTTGAACACGCTTCTGGACTCGCGATCGCTAAACTATCACACTACCGGCAGGGAGCCTCATATAGATCAAGGACTTATCGGGTAGGCTGGCACCTCGCCACACCACACACCTTAGCCCCTTGCTCAAGGGAGACAGTATTATGCTCGCTTTGGTCACTGAAAGTCCCACGCCCTCGAGGGGCTCGAAGGAGGACTATTATGTGGCGCGTCCCATTGTTGTCCATTGGCTGTGTGTGTGTGTGTGTTTGTGTTTTTGGGGGGGTTGGTGTGTGTGTGTGTGTGTTGTGTGGTTGTGTGTGTTGTGTGGTGTGTGTGTGTGTGTGTCTGTTTGTCTGTTGTGTGTGTATGGTCTGTGTGTGTGTTTTGTGTGTGTGTTTGTGTGTGTGTGTGTGGTGTGTGTGGTGGTGTGTGTCCTTGTCTGTGTGTGTGTGGTTGTGTGTGTTTGTGTGTAAGGTGTGTCCTGTGTGTCTGTGTGTGTGTTTGTGTATGTGTGTGTGTGTGTGTGTGTGTGTGTGTATGTGGGTGTGTGTGTGTGTGAAATGTGTATGTGTAGTTGTGTGGTGTGTGGTGTGGTGGTGTGTGTGTGTGTGTGTGTTGTGTGTATGTGTGTCCTGTGTGTCTGTGTGTGTGCGTGTGTGTATGTGTGTGTGTGTGTGTATGTGTGTTGGTGTGTGTGTCTTGTGTGTGTGTGTGTGTATGTGTGTGTGTGTGTTTGTGTTGGTGTGTATATGTGTGTGGGTGTGTGTGGTAGTGGTGTGTTTGTGTGTCTGCGGTGTGTGTGTAGCTCTGTAGTGTAGTGGGGTTAGCACGCTCGGCTTACAACCGAAAGTCCCGGTTCGATCCCGGGCGGAGCTAAAGATAGATGGTGCGTCTTTCTTAATCCCTACCACTGTCCCTACCCAGCAAGTGATGTACCGGGTGTCCAGTCGGAGTTTGTAACCCCCGGCCCTCCCCCCGGGGTGGTGGCTTCGGCCAACACTAACTATGCAGCAGCGGTAGATCACTAGGCTCTGAGGCTTTATCCTCTAAACAAAACAAACAAGAGAACAAGAGTGTGTGTGTGTGTGTGTGTGTGTGTGTGTGTGTGTGTGTGTGTGTGGTGTGTGTGTGTGTGTGTGTGTGTGTGTGTGTGTAAATATTCTCCTACTCATTTTAATAGATTGTGTCTAGAGGATGAAAATAAAATGCCTACGAAAATTCAGAATATCTTAAATTCAGAAGAAATGGCCATCTATAATTCGTAAAATTGTTAGAAATACGTAATCTTGACATCAACTCCCTGCATGCTTAAACACTGTATGCGAAAATATATTTTCTAATGCAATAATCCACAAACTAGTTAAAAGTTAAACTCCCTCCTCCTCCTCCTTTCCCTTCTCCCACATCAGGACATAAATCAGGCAGATGACGTCACGAGTTCATTTGACTCGTAGCGACAAACTGTAAACATTTCGTTGGAAAATCCTCGAAAATCACTAACGAGGCGGCCGGCCAGTTAGCGACTTATGTAAAGGGGGAAGGGCGGGTCTGGAAGGTGGTGAAAAGAGTGGCTGGGAAGGAAGGGATGGGAGGGGAGGGGCATGGATGATAGGGATAGGTGGATGAAGAGTGAAGAGGTGATGCAGAGAAGGGATAAAGTATGGAGGAAAGAAGAAGGTAGGGCGAAGTCGAGCACAGAAAGAGTTACTATGGAACAAGGTTTTACGGGGCCTGGATAAGGAGGTAAAGGAAGGGTGGATAAGGAGGTAAAGGAAGGGTGGATAAGGAGGTAAAGGAAGGGTGGATAAGGAGGTATAGGAGGGGTGGATAAGGAGGGAAAGGAAGGGTGGATAAGGAGGGAAAGGAAGGGGTGGATAAGGAGGTAAAGGCAGGGGTGGATAAAGAGGTAAAGGAGGGGTGGATAAGGAGGTAGAGGAAGGGTGGATAATGAGGTAAAGCAAGGGAAGGAAGGACAAGCCCACGTAAGAGACGGGGCCAGGTAGTCAGCAATATGCATATTTTTGAGACTTTCATTTTCCTAATTAGTAATATATATATTTTCATACATACATGAAAATCTTGTTAATAAGAATATTCTAGATCTTTCGATTTGCAATAATCGTTGTTATATATAATTATAATTTCCTCAAAGAAAAATTGTTTTTTGTGAAAAGGGCGTCAATGATGTTTACGGGGATAAATAAGGTGAGTACGGCTCAAAAATGTATTTATAAACCGTATATCGAAGAACCAAACCGTATATCGAAGAACTAAACCGTATATCGAAGAACTAAGCCGTATATCGAAGAACCAAACCGTATATCGAAGAACCAAACCGTATATCGAAGAACCAAACCGTATATCGAAGAACTAAACCGTATATCGAAGAACTAAGCCGTATATCGAAGAACTAAACCGTATATCGAAGAACCAAACCGTATATCGAAGAACTAAGCCGTATATCGAAGAACTAAGGCCGTATATCGAAGAACCAAACCGTATATGCGAATAACCAAACCGTATATCGAAGAACCAAACGTTTATCGAAGAACAAACCGTATATCGAAGAACAAACCGGTATATAGAAGAACCAAAACCGTATTCAAGAACTAATGCCGTATATCGCAGAACTAAACCGTATAATCGAAGAACCAACCATATATCGAAGAACTAATGTCCGTAAATCGAATGAACTAAGCCGTATATCGAAGAACTAAGGCTGTATTATGAAGAACTGAGGCCGTATATCGAAGAACTAAGTCGTATATCGAAGAACTAAGCCGTATATCGACGAACCACACCCGTATATCGAAGAACTAAGCCGCTATATCGAAGAACCAAACCGGATATCAAGAACTGAATCAGTTATATCGAAGACCAACCATATATCTGAAGACTAACCGTATATCTGAAATAACTAAGGGCCGTTATATCGAAGAACTAAGCCGTGATCGAAGAACTAACCATATATCGAAGAACTAAGCCGATATCGAAGAACTAAGCCGTATATCGAGAACTAAGCCGTAATATCGAAGACCTAAGCCGTATTCGAAGAACTAAGCCGTATATCGAAGAACCAACCGTAATCGAAGAACTAAGCCGTATATCGAAGACTCAAGCCGTATATCGATGAACTAAACCGTAATTTCGAAGACCAAACCATATATCGAAGAACTAAACCGTATATCGAAGAACTATCCGTATATCGAAGAACTAAGCCGTATAGCGAAGAACAAGCCGTATATCGAAGAAACTAAGCCGTATATCGAAGAACTAACCGTATATCAGGAAATAAGCCGTATATCGAAGAACTAAGCCCATATCGAAGAACTAATCGTATATCGAAGAACTAAACCTATTATCCTACGAACTAAGCCGTAATCGAGAGAACTAAGCGTATATCGAAGAACTAATCCCGTATATTCGAAGAACTAACCGTATATCTAATAACTAAGCCCGGATATCGGAAGAACTAAACCGTATACGAAGACTAAGCCGTATATCGGAAGAAGCAAGCCGTATATCGAAGAACTAAACCGTATATCAAGAACTAAACGTATATCGAAGAACTAAGCAGTATATCGAAGAACTAAACCGTATATCGAAGAACTAGCGCGTATATCGAAACTAAACCGTATATCGAAGAACTAAGCCGTATATCCGAAGAACTAAGCGTATATCGAGAACTAACCGAATATCGAAAGAACTAAGCCGTATATCGAAGAACTAAGCCGTATATCGAAGAACTAAGCCGTATATCGAAGAACTAAGCCGTATATCGAAGAACTAAGCCGTATATCGAAGAACCAAACCGTATATCGAAGAACTAAGCCGTATATCGAAGAACCAAACCGTATATCGAAGAACTAAGCCGTATATCGAAGAACCAAACCATATATCGAAGAACTAAACCGTATATCGAAGAACTAAGCCGTATATCGAAGAACTAAGCCGTATATCGAAGACTAAACCATATATCGAAGAACTAAGGCCGTATATCGAAGACTAAGCCGTATATCGAAGAACCAACCATATATCGAAGAACTAAGCCCGTATATCGAAGAACTAAGCTGTATATCGGAAGAACGTAGACGCCTTATATCGAAGAACTAAGGCCGTAATATCGAAGAACTAAGCCGTATATCGAAGACTAATCCGTATATCGAAGAACTAAGCCGTATATCGGACTAGCGTATATCGAATAACTAAACCATATATCGAAGAACTAAGCCATATATCGAAGAACTAAGCCGTATATCGAAGAACTAAGCCGTATATCGAAGAACTAAGCCGTATATCGAAGAACTAAGCCGTATATCGAAGAACCAAACCATATATCGAAGAATTAAGCCGTATATCGAAGAACCAAACTATATATCGAAGAATTAAGCTGTATATCGAAGAACCAAACTATATATCGAAGAATTAAGCCGTATATCGAAGAACCAAACTATATATCGAAGAACTAAGCCGTATATCGAAGAACCAAACTATATATCGAAGAATTAAGCCGTATATCGAAGAACCAAACCCATATTGAGAATTAAGGCAGTATATTTGAAGAAACTAGCTGTAATATCGAAGATTAAGCCATATATTGAGAACTAAGCCGTATATCGAGAACTAAGCCGTATATCGACGAACTAAGCCGGATATCAAGAACTAAGCCGTATATTCGAGAACTAGCCGTATATCGAAGAACCAAACCATATATCGAAGAATTAAGCCGTATATCGAAGAACCAAACTATATATTCCGATAGATTAAAGCTTTATATTCGAGAACCAAACTCTATATCGAAGAATTAAGCCGTATATCGAAGAACCAAACTATATATCGAAGAACTAAGCCGTATATCGAAGAACCAAACTATATATCGAAGAATTAAGCCGTATATCGAAGAACCAAACTATATATCAAAGAATTAAGCCGTATATCGCGGAACTGCGTCCAAATTCGGTTGCTGTCAAAGGGAAGGCGACGGAGTATGAGATATGAAATCAGAGGTTTTTTCTTATTCGTATTCAACCTTTTTGACGCTATGTTTAACGATGGTTGTTGTTTTTGTCATTGCTATTGCCATTCAAAATCTTTATATCTGTGTTTTGCTTTTTCTCTTCTTAAACATTAGTGTTGTCCTTGTTATATTACCGTGCAATCTCATTCGGTAAAAAAAATACAAGGTCATGGCGATTCGTAAAATTTCCAGTAACAGTCAGAATTCAAAAGGAAAAGAAAATAATGCATAATTAAACCAATGACTTTTTAAACACACTCTCGCACCCTCGCAATGACAATTCTTCACACTGACATTTTCATAACTCATGGCATTGAAATTTCATTTCCAATTGCGTTCACTCTCCATTCTTTTTAACTTCACATTTTTCACGACCCTGCACTCCCTTCAACAGACCTGTCTATATATCTTGCCTCATCCCCATCCTCCCTTCCTTTTTCCCCCCTCCCCTCCCCTTTTTTCTAACCCGTTCTCCCTTCCCCCCCTCCCCTTTGATATGCCCCAAACTTTTTTCCGTTAAAAAAATTTGGGGGAAAAAGGGAGGGGAAAAGGGGAAGGGGGAAAAGGGGAGGGGAAAAGGAGGGGGAGGGGAAAAGAAGGGGAAAAAAGAGAAGAAAGAAAAGGGAAAGAGGAGGGGAGGAGAGAGAGAAGGAAAAGGAAAGAAAGAAGAGAAAGAAAGGAAAAAAAGAAGAAAAAGGAGAAAGAAAGGACAAAGAAGAAGAAGAACAAGACAAACAGAACAGACGGAAACAGACAAAAAAACAAAAAAACAATTTTAAAAACAGGGGGCAATAAGGGCATAACAGAGGGGTGGGAAGCCATATAAAAAAGACAAAAGGTTTTAAATGAAAAAAGGGAAAACAAAATGACTTCCCCTTTACACGGGTGGGGATCACACAGGTAAAAAAGGGGCCCTTTTTTAAATGGGAATGAAAGGTATGTAGGTATTGTGGTAGTATTAAATAACGGAAATCTCTTTTTTTTTTTTCGTTTATCCTTGTTTTTTTTTCCCTTTTTTTTGGGGGGGGGGGGGGGGTTCACTTTCCATTTTCCCTATTCCTTGTTTTTTTGTTTCATTTTATTCCATTGACTTTTTCTCTATGCGCTTGTCTATCTGCATGCTTTTAATCCGAGTCTCGCGAGGCAAGGCTTGACCAAATTTATGATACCCGGGGAAACTATTTTCCCCTTTTTTTGGAAGATATTACTTTACTCTTGAAAACGTCAGGTTTTGTTTTCGTTCTGTTACTATTGGTAGGTTATTTTTTTGGGGAGGGGTCACGTAACTTTTCGGGGAACACATGGGGTATTTCGAGAAAATCCTATGGCTAGTTTTTGGGTCTAAGCCAAACGTCTTCACAAGGAAACCAAGACTAGCAAAGAGAACGAGTTAATATGCTACCCTGAAACACAAGATTACGATGGCTGTCTGTCAGAGTGATGAAAGGAAATTTTGACAAAGATATGAAGAAGGCCACTTAATGTTTGTTTGATGTGAAAATAGAAATAATAATGGATCATAATGAAAGATAAATGTAAACTTACAACCCCCACAACCCTTTCCCTGACCCCACCCTCACTCCCACTCACTTCCTCCTTTCTTCCACAACAACCCTTCCCTACCACAGCCCCTACAACGCCCCACCCTCCTTCCTCACACCACAAAACCCTTCCCTACACCCCACCCTCCTTCCCTCCCCACCACAACCCTTTCTACCACCCCCACCTCTTCCCCACCTTCCCTCCCCACCACAACCCTTCCCTTAACCCCTTCCACACGCCCCACTAAAAGAAACAACAACACGGTAGCACAAATGAGTTCTCAAAGCCAAACCTTAGGACCAAATCTCCATCAGCCGCTGAGTGTAGACTCGTTGCGGCGATACGTGGTGAAATGGCAGAGACCCTTACGCCGCCCCGCAGGACAAAGCCGGGAGATGATAAGCCGCGTTAACACAAAGGAAAGGCTCTGACTTTTGCTCTCACGTGGCGACAGAACGTTGTAGTAAATGTGAGGTACAACTAATATGACACAAGTTATAGTATGGTGTCTATTATATTTTAGTTTACTTATTTTTTATTTTTGTTTAGGAAGTACAGGATTATATTGTTGTGAGACTTGATAGATACAGAAATTAGTTGCATTAATTGTGTGTTTCCTTTTTTTTTGTCAATAATTGAAGTTCAGCCTTAGACCTCGTTATTATTATACATTGTTTAAGGTTTTTTTTAATGTTTGAAGTTATCTCTAGCGCGATAATAAAGAGACGGAAATATATACGTGAATATAAATGAAGGAGTGGACATTTTAACTGGTTGTTGGATCCTACTTCACAAGCAACACGTATACGCACACATACATGCGTACTGCTGCGCCTTACCTTACAAACAACTACTTTGTTTCACTTATAATAATCATTTATCATAAACTTATTTGCTAGCATGAAGGGCAGAACAGCATAAGATCTCCCCACCCCCTTACACACAGCCAAAACAACCAATCATAAATATAATACGTGGCCCTTGAAACTAGCTAAGTTTATGAGAAAAAGTAATGCAATATTACTTCTGCCGGCCAAACTTTGAACGTGTAGAGGAGGTCAACAGCAATGTATGTGATTAGTATTGCGCTTTCAAGGTCGGTGTGTGTGTGTGTGTGTTGGTGTGTGTGTGTGTGTGTGTGTGTGTGTGTGGTGTCGGTTACACATAACTCCCTCACTAGAGTGGGTGGGGTGAAACCGAGGTCACCGTGCGAGGGGTCTCTCACGGTGGCCTCGGTGAAACACAATGGCAGTAGTGGGTATCGCAGTATAATATAAGTAGTAGCAGTAATGGAGGAGTAGTGTTATTACAGTATAGTAATATAAGTAGTAGCAGTAATAGCAGGAGTAGTGTTAGTACAGTAGTAATATATAGTAGCAATAATAGGAGAGTAGTGTTAGTACAGTAGTATTAATATAGGTAGTATCAGTAATAGGGAGGAGTAGTGGTAGTACAGTAAGTATAATATAAGTATAGCAATAATAGTAGTGGAAGTAGTAATTGTTGTAGTTCTGCTATTATCATTAGATCTCTAATAGTTATTTTTAATATTGAAGAATTGATAAACTTGTTCTGCATATAGTTTAAAACCCTCCCGGGATGCCCTTAACCCTTCCTGAAAGTTTGGGTTGAAATTAATGGACAGAATGGCGGACCCTTGCTGGACAGACGGAATTCAGTGACTTATATTAAAAAAAAACCTATACGGTAACGCCTTGCCATCCTTCTCTAACTCCGTATGCTATTATGCAATATTATCATAATATATTATAATGCAATATTGTTATTTTTATTATTATAATTATTTTTATTATTATCATCATCATATGTATTATTGTTCTATTAACATTACTATTACATGATTATCATTATTGTTTTTTATTAGTTAATTTTGTTTGTTATTACTAATATATATTACTATTATCTATTCGCCTGTTTTTTATATGTCTGGTGTCCTATCGTACAGGTTTTGTATCTATTTTGTAGTGTTGGCCAACCACTAGTGTTTTCTCGAGAGCCACTTTTCCTCCCACCATCATCATCGTCCTTCTTCTCTCTCTCTCTTCCTCCTCCTCTCCTCCTCCTCTCCTCCCTCCTCCTCCTAACACGTTCAGGGTGTAGGGGCCCCAAGTGCAAACGCACCCACCCCTACTAATAATATAGTAGGGGTGTTGTAGTAGTAGTATATAGTAGTATAGTAGAGTAGTAGTAGTAGTAGTAGCAGTAAGTAGTAGTAATAGTAGTAGCAGTAGTAGTAGTAGTAGCAGTAGTAGTAGTAGTAGTAGTAGTAGTAGTAGTAGTAGTAGTAGTAGTAGTAGTAGTAGTAGTAGTATAGTAGTGGAGTAGTGCGTCGTACATTATGCTGATGAAGGGGCATAGTTTTATGAGGGTGCAGAGATGAGAGATGGATAGTCAGGTGTTACGACCGGCTGTGGCAAGTAAGGTGAGAGGGGTGGTGATCAAGGCTGTGAGAGGGCTGTGAGAGGACGGGGTGAGAGGGAGGCTGAGGATAGGTAAGGGTGGACAGGGCCTACTTCTACTATCATTTCACTAATTAGTTTGAAGCTTTTCACCAAACCTTCCTTTTCTATTCAGATAATTGTCTTGCCCTATTTTTTCAAGGTGATTTTTTGGGTAATTTCGTATTTTTCGTATTATTTATTACCTCTCCTCTCTCTCTCTCCTCTTCTCTCTCTCCTTCTCTCCTCTCTCCCTCTCTCTCCTCTCTCTTCTCCTCTCTCTCTCTCTCCTCTCCCCTCTCTCCTCTCTCTCTCTCTCTCCTCTTCTCTCCTCCTCTCCTCTCTCTCCCTCTCTCTCTTCTCTCTCTCTCTCTCTCTCTCTCTCTCTCTCTCTCTCTTTAAAGTAACGTACATACTTTCAAAGATTTGTACATGATTTTAAGCAGACACAATTTTGGGTTTATGAAGACAGAGAGAGAGAGAGAGAGAGAGAGAGAGAGAGAGAGAGAGAGAGAGAGAGAGAGAGAGAGAAGAGAGAGAGAGAGAGAGAGAGAGAGAGAGAGAGAGAGAGAGAGAGAGAGAGAGAGAGAGAGAGAGAGAGAGAGAGAGAGAGAGAGAGAGAGAGATCTATATACAAAAATGGATGATGTGTGTGTGTGTGTGTGTGTGTGTGTGTGTGTGTGTGTGTGTGTGTGTGTGTGTGTGTGTGTGTGTGTGTGTGTGTGTGTGTGTGTGTGTGTGTGTGTGTGTGTGTGTGTGTGTGTGTGTGTGTGTGTGTGTGTGGTGTGTGTGTGTGTGTGTGTGTGTGTGTGTGTGTGTTGTGTGTGTGTGTGTGGTGTGTGTGTGTGTGTGTGTGTGTGTGTGTGTGTGTGTGTGAATAACATAAAAGGGAAAATCTACATACAATAACTCACTATTGTCTCCGTGTGTGAGACTGCACACCACCACAGCAAGCACTACCACACTAACTACCACTACCTCTACCACACCAACCCTCACATAGGCCGCCACCACTGCCACACCAGCCATCACATGTGCCACCGCCACTACCACACCAATCACCACCACACTAAGCAGCACTGCCGCCACCACCACACAAACCACCACCACATCAACCACCACCACACTAACCACCACTGTTGCCGCCACCACTATCACAACTGCCACTACCACACCAACCACCACCACTACAACCACCACCACTACCACAACCGTCACCACCACTACCACCTCCACCAACCACTATTACCACCATTCCTACTACCACCACAACCTTACCTTAAGTTTACAATACTGTAGTTATAAGCCAAGTTTATCATGGAAAAGTATATCCAATGTACGAGATGAGAGCTTAAACAAACACAATAAACAGACAAGTATAATCATTTTCAATCTTACTAGCTTGAACAAAACCATAACCAGGCTTCATAATTTAGGATACCACATTAACTTTTCGTAGCAACTCTGTTAAGATAGAAAAAAGAAGAAGATGATAAACGAATGGATAGTCAAGTAGAGAGAGAATCATACAAGCTAAATTTGGATATAACAGAAAAAGGAATAAGAAACATTGAGATATTGAAAGCGTAGGATAAGAAAATGTCCATAACGATGATGGTGATAGTGGCAACAGTTGTAGGTCACAAGTTGGGTCGTTACCAAGGGTGCGGGGAAGGCAATCGCTACACCACACACAACACGCATAAACTTAACAAAACATCTTCTCTTGTTGACTTATCGTTCCAAACTATTTCTCAGAACATCCCCACTTCCGGGCCCTTGCGTCTCCACTCCGTCCCCCACCTCCCTCCTCCTCCTCCCTTCCCTAGACTTTGGCTGTAGGGGACGGGGAGGGAAGGATGAGGATGAGGAGGAGGATGAGGTGAGGAGGAGGAGGAGAGGAGGAGGAGGAGAGGAGGAGGAGGATGATAGGGTTTTTGAGATACGATGGGAGTTGCAAGCTTGGTATCGTTTGTCTCTAGAAGGGATGGAAATTTTTGAGAGATGGATGATAGGAAGGGGAAGGAAGAGAGGGTGAGACGAGGATGAGACCGGGAAAGACAGTAGGAAGGGCTTTGTCTTTCTAGTCATTATAGTTCTTCCTAGTTCTCTTTGTTGCTCTCTCCTCCTCCTCCTTCCTCCCTCCTTTTCTCCCTTCAAGTTTCCTCTTTTGTCCTCCTTCTCTTCCTGGCCTCCTGTTATATAGAAAAAAAAAAAAAATGTATTCCTGAGTGTATTCCTATGTATTCCTTTCCCTCCTCCTGTTCCTGGTGTATACCTTCCTAGTGGAGAAACTCATACAAGGGAAATGCCCTGTAGCTCTTCTGACTGGACTTCTTATATCCATCAGGTAATACTCTCAGGGACAGATTATTTCTTCCAGAATTGTTGTTGTGTTTGTAAGCTATATCTGTTTTATGGCAACTTTGATTGATTGTATTTTTGAATAATATATAATATGGATGTTCCACTTGATGATGATGATGATGGACGATGACGAAGAGGAGGAGGAGAAGAAAGACGAGAAGCAGGAGGAGAAGAACGAGGAGGAGGAGGAAGGAAAGGAAGGAGGAGGAAAAGGAGAATTAGTGTGAGAGTTAATCTTCGACACCGCAATGACTTGTCAACTGCAATGTATCTGCCGTCCTACTAGCATGAGAGAGAGAGAGAGAGAGAGAGAGAGAGAGAGAGAGAGAGAGAGAGAGAGAGAGAGAGAGAGAGAGAGAGGAGAGAGAGAGAGAGAGAGAGAGAGAGAGGGAGAGAGAGAGAGAGAGAGAGAGAGAGGAGAGAGAGAGAGAGAGAGAGAGAGAGAGAGAGAGAGAGAGAGGAAGAAGAAGAAAAACGAAGAAAAAATAAATGAATTAGGATCACAAAGAAAAAGCAAATCATATTTCGAAACATGACTAAAACAACCGCGAACTTGAATGCATCACATCACACTAATATTTCCTGGACGGAGAGATAAAGGAGAGATTATGGAGAGACTGGAGGGCAATAGAGAGGTTTCTGGAAGATAGGAGAGACGAAGTTTTGGAGGGATTGGGAAGAGAAACGATGGATTTGTAAAGAAAGGAGAGATTGTGGATGGCAGTGCACGGAGTTTTGGGGGAGAAAGAGGGCAGACAAATAGTGGAGGAATTTGAGGGGTGTAAGGAAGGAGGAGGAGGAGGAGGAGGAGGAGGAGGAGGAGGAAGAGGAAGAGGAAGAGGAAGAGAAGAGGAAGAGGAAGAGGAGGAAGGAGGAGGAGGGAGGAGGAGATTGAGGAAGAAGGACGATTACGAGATCGGAGTACGAGGTGACGATACGAGGACAGATGACGAGGACGAGGACGAGGGGGGAACAGGGAGGCAAGTCGATGAAGCTATCACTAAACAGTTGAGTTGAATGATAAAGTTCCATAAAACTCTTGGCGCTGTGGTGACCTCCTATGTGATTTTTTTCTTTTAACTTTTGTACTGTGGAGTTTGTTGTTTTTTCGCTGAGTTTGTTCGAGGTTGATTATTTTCTTTGTGTGGAAAACGGGTTATATATTTGGACACAGCTGGAGAGAGTGCTGGAAAAAGAAAGAAAATATATAAACAGGATAAAAGGAGAAGAAAGGAGGAGGAGGAAGGAGAAGGAGAAGAAGGAGAAAGGAGATGTTAAAAAAGTAAAAATTCATAACAAAACCGAAAAAGTATTGAGGAAAGTGAAGGCCAACGGAAGAAACAATATTTGTCTGATGGCGAGAAAAGAAAAAAAGAGAAAATGAAATAGGGACACCAGGAAGGAAAGAACAAACAAAACAACAAAAACCGAAAGAAGAAATGGTGAAAAAACGTGATATCAAAAAGAAAGAACCAACACAGGAACCAGGCAAAGAAAGAAAGCTTTACGAAAACACAAAAATAAAAACAAAGCATTGAAATGATTGAAAAGAAGGAAGGAAACGAAGGACGAAGGGAGGGAAGGGGGAGGGGAAAGGGGCACAGAAGGGTGGCGAGAGACAGAGGAGAGACAGGGGAGAGACAGGGGAAAGGGGAACTGGAGAGAGACGAGAGACGGAGAGACAGTGGAAAGGGGAACTGGAGGGAGACGAGAGACTGAGAGACAGGGGAGAGACAGGGGAAAGGGGCACAGGAGAGAGACGAGAGACGGAGAGACAGTGGAAAGGGGGACTGGAGGGAGACGAGAGACTGAGAGACAGGGGAGAGACAGGGGAAAGGGGGACTGGAGGGAGACCAGAGACTGAGAGACAGGGGAAAGGGGAACTGGAAGGAGACGAGAGACGGAGGACAGACAGGGGAGAGACAGGGATAGGGGGAGGGAAGCTGGAAAGGGAGAAATGGAAGGACGTTAAAGCTTTACGACCCTTTCGGCCCAAAATGGTCACATCTGGACTTACCGTTCCAGGACACGTGACGGACACTGCCCACAAAAAAGATCCATCCAGCAACACTTTAAAAGAAAAAAATATGCAGAAAAATTAAGGAGCATGATAATTTCCTTGACCTTATTTCATCATCTTAAAAATACTGGCACAAAAATGAGAGGCGCTATAAAAAGAGAAATAGCAAAGGCTTTCCACACACCTTTAATTGTACTCATCTTTCCTTCCTCTGTCTTACAGGTGTTATAATATCTCTCTCTCTCTCTCTCTCTGGCTCATCTGTCTCTCTCTCCTCGTCTCGCTATCGTCTCCTCTCTACCAAGTCTCCTCATCTCATCCATCCCTTCTTCTCTCTCTCTCCTCTCCGCAGCACACGCAACAGGGAACGCGGCCCCGTCGTCAAACATCACTCCATCGTCCTCCTCCTCAATCTCGCTTCGTCTCTCTCTCGCTCTCTCTCTTCCTCCTCGTCTCTCCGCTCTCTCCCCCTTCCGCCGCCACTCTCATCGTCTCGTCTCCTCCCCCTCTTCTCTCTCTCTCTCTCTCCCTCTGTCTCTCCTACCTCTCTCCCTCTCCTCTCTCTCTGCTCTCTCCTCCTCTCTCTTCTCCTCTCTCCATCTCTCTCTCTCTCACGTCTCCTCCCTCTCTCTCTGTCTCTCTTCTCATCTCCATCCTCTCCTCGTCCTGTCTCCTCCCTTCTCTCGTCCGTCTACTGCGTCTCCCTCTCAGCTCTCCCTCTTTCCGCTCAATCTCCGGTCTCTCTCTCTGCTCTCACTCCTCCAGTCTCTCTCCTCCTCTTCCTCTTCTGCTCTCTCTCATCTCTTCGCTCCTCTCTCTCTCGCTCTCGTCTTCCCGTCACTCTCACATCTCTCCTCTCCATCTCTCCTCCTCACGTTCTCCTCTCTCTCTCATCTTCTCCTCCTCCCCCTCTCTCCTCTCGGAACTCCTGTCTTCTCTCAATCTCTCCTCTCTCTCTCCTCTCATGCTCTCCCTCTCTCTATCAATCTCTCTCTCTTCTCCCCTCGCCTCCACTCTCTCCCTCTATCTCCACTCTTCCTCGCCCTATCATCTCTCTGTGTCATCTCTCTTCCCTTTCCTAGTCTCTCTCTCCCTCTCATCTCTCTCTCACTTCTCTCTCTCTACTCTCCCTCTTCGTCTCTCTCTCTCGCTCCCTCTCCTCTCTCTCTCATCCTACTCTCCTCCTCCTCTCTCCTCTCAAATTCTCCTCTCTCTCATCCTCTCTCTCTCTCTCTCTCGCCTCTCTCCTCTCTCCTCTCCGTCTCTCTCTCTCTCTCGCACATATCATCTTCAGTCCCATCCTTCTCCTCTCTGCGTCTCTCCTCACTCCTCTCCTCGTCCGTCTCTCGCTCTCGTCATCTCCTCTCTCATATCTCCTCCGTCCTCCTCTCTCCTCTCACTTCTCATCGTTCTCTCTCCCTCTCTCTCTCCCTCTCTCTCTCTCCTCGTCTTCCTCTCTCTCGTTCATCATCGTCTCTCCTCTCCTCTCTCTCTCTTCTCTCTCATCTCACCTCCTCTCCTCTTCGTGCTCCCGCTCTCCATCTCTCTCGTCTTCTCTCCCTTCGCATCCTCTCTCCGTCCTCTCCTTCATCTCTCATCCCTCTTCTCCTCTCTCTCCGTCTCCCCTCCTCTCCCTCTCTTCTCCCACTTCTCCGTCTCTCTCTCCCTCTGTCTCCGTCTCTCTCTCATCACTCTCCTCCACTCTCTCTCTCTTTCTCTCTCCTCGCTTCGTCGTCTCTCCTCTCTCCCTCTCCTCCCGCCTGCTCCTCCTCTC
Organism: Chionoecetes opilio; assembly: GCA_016584305.1. NCBI lineage: Eukaryota > Metazoa > Arthropoda > Malacostraca > Decapoda > Majidae > Chionoecetes > Chionoecetes opilio. Next base: position 56,288 of record JACEEZ010019122.1, on the reverse strand, counting down.
ATCTCCGGTCATCCCTCTCCTCGATCTCTCTCATCCTCCCTCGACCCGTCATCCTCCCTTCAGCTCCCCCCCCCCCTCCTTCTCTCTCTCTCTTTGTTGTGTGTTGTTTGAGTTGTGTGTGTGTGTGTGTGTGTTTGTTTTGTTTTGTTGTTTGTTGTGTGTGTTTGAATAACAATATGCAATAATAAGGAGCCTTTATCAGTCCTTTCCAAGTGTCGTCACTTTCTATAGTTGTATCCAGAGTTCCTTATATTCCCCTCACTTTCCCCTCTAGACTCACCACTGGAAGTCCTTCCCATCATCCCAATCACATTACGTTCCCTTCCGCTAATTTCCCCTCCCTTTCCATTCATCCTTCATTCCTACCCTTTTTCATTTCCTCCCCTCCTTTCAAACCCTATTTGGCACCCTCCTTGCCTATGGCCGTTTTACCCCTCCTTACCTTACCCGTCTCCTTCCCTTCTCTATAACATCTCATCTCGCCTTTTTTTTCCTACCTGCCCTATAAGCCTCAACTCTTTTACTTCATCCCTTATCTTTCCTAACTCGAAGGTGTCTTCTGTACTTTGGGGCTATCCTTTTTTAAAACCGCCGTCCTCCTCCTTCCGCCTCCTCCTCCTCCTGCTCCTCTCCTCCTCCTTCCTCCTCCATCCTCCTACTCCTCCTCCTCCTCCTTCCTCCTCCTCCTCATCTATTCGGCTGTGGGCGGGACTTCTTTTTTCTTTCCATTTCTACGATTTCTACTACTACGACGGGTTTTCCTCCTTCCTTCTCTTCCTCCTCCTCCTCCTCTCCTCCTCCTCCCTCCTCCTCCTCCTCCCTCATTCTCCTATTCCTGTCATTCTGCGGATCTTCTTTTTTTTTTTTTTTTTTTTTTTTTTCCACTTCTATTCTAATGGGTTCAATCGTTCCATACTCCTCTTCCTCCTCGTAGGGCTTCTGTCCTCAATGATTCACTTTTAATGCGGTTTTTATTAAGAAGACCGAAACGCCATTTACCAGAACCAGTTAACATGTTTGTGGGACTCGAAAGTGATAGTATTGGTAATAGAGAATACAGTAGACTAAATATCAAAGTATTTGCAGAAGACTTGACGCCACAAAAATCCGTGGGGGTGGACGAAATCTCGCCGAGATTACTAATCGAATGTCATAGTCAAGCTTTTCGATCCCATTTAAATATTATTTTCAATAAATCGCTAAATGGACACAAATGTTTCCTAGTATGTGGAGATTTGCTAATGTTGCACCAGATATTCAGAAATTGAAAAAGAGCCTCGCAAGTAATTATCCGCCCAATTTTAGTCTAAAACGTCTGTAATGTGTTAAAAAATATATTTGAGAAAATATGCGGGATAAAATAGTATATTTTCTTCGATGAGAATACTCAATACTAACTCCCAGATGGTATTTCCGAATAGAGGATCCCTGCTTAAACAACCTTCATTTCTCGATTTGTTCATGTCATTTATTCAAACTGGGACGCTAAAAAACGCCCCTCGGGGATATAATATACCTTGATTTTCCAGAAGCCTTCGTCACGTTCCCCCATTAGGCGACTTTTGACCAAGCTAAGAGGGCACATGGTTTTTGAGAGAGCAGCTATGTTCATGGATTGGTGATTGGCTTTCAAATCGTAACAACGGGTAGTAAAATAAATGGCGAGGCATCTGATTGATTAGATGTTACTTAGTAGGGATCCTCAGGGCTCGGTCCTTGTGTCCTACTCTTTTTTCTGATATTCTCAACGATCTGTGACTGCGGACTTGTATCTAAAATGATTCGAAATTTCCGATGACACCCAATTTAGGAACGTAGGCATATCTAGAGAAAACTGCAAAACTCATATAACGTGATCTCGACAACTATCATATTGTAGTGATTGGCTATTAAAATGCGATTCCGATAAATGTAAAGTAATGCATATAGGCAGCGATAACCTCAATATAACTATCAAAATGCCAAAATATCGTTAACTGAAGTGGGCAGCAGGAAAGGATTTTAGGTGTCATAAAATTAGTAATGATCTTAAACCATCTGCATTGCCTAGCTGCAGTAAAAAGGCAATATTATGTTAGTCTTTCATTAACGCACTTTGAACATAAAACTCCGAAGTAATGACACGATTATACACGTCTTTGGTTTAGGCCGCAGCTTAGAATTGCCGTGTTAAATTCTGTCGCCTTTTTTCTAAAAGATCAAGCCAAATTGAAATCAGTTCAAGCAGAGAGCAACCAACTAAGATACCATCTCTGCAAAATTCATCTTGTATGAAAGAGACTGAGAAAACTTAATATGTTTTCCTAAAGGATCGTAGAATCCGTGGGGACTTGATAGAAACTTTTAAGACCTGAAAGGATTTGATTCATTAATCAAGAGAACCTATTCGAGCTTTCTCCTCAAACGAAATGACACAAGAAACAACGTTTTTAACTGAACGGTCTACGTTTGCATCACTGATCTCCGTCAAAAATTATTTAAATGTTAGAGTTGTTGATCGATGGAACAAATTACCAGCAAATGTTGTCGATGCCACCACTTAAATTCATTTCGAAACGAACTTGACGGGCACTGTAAAGTAATGGGTATTGATTATTGCACCTGCGAATTTCATAAATAGTCCCCAGATCGATTAGTGTTAGTGGTAGTTGTAGTTAGTATATTTCATATCCTATCATTCTTCATTACGAAACTTCCATGTTCTTATCTTTTTTAGGGACATGGTATCATTTTCCAACTGTCTTCTTACATGTAGTTGATAGTTAGTAGTATGCAGTGCAGCAGATACTCTAGTTATGGACCAATAGGTCTCCTGGTGTCTGTTATTCCAATGTATTCCTCCTCATTCTCCTATTTTGCGGATCTTTTTTCTTCCACTTCTACGGGTTTTCTTCCTTCTCCTCTTCCTCCTGCGGTAGTAAAATGTCCTAGCGTCTGCAGCCTCGCTGTCTTCCATGCTTGAATGGACCGGAACACCGCGACACAACCTTCACGTCACAAGTTTTGTGTGTGGCCTCGCGGGTGTGTGAGTAACGCGGCGGCGGGGCAGTTAGGACCGTGGTGGCTTCGCAGGTGTGTGAGTAACGCGGCGGCGGGGTAGTTAGGACCGTGGTGGCCTCGTGGATGTGTGAGGAACGCGGCGACGGGGCAGTTAGGACCGTGATGGCTTCGCAGGTGTGTGTGTAACGCGGCGGCGGGGTAGTTAGGACCGTGGTGGCCTCGTGGGTGTGTGAGTAACGCGGCGACGGGGCAGTTAGGACCGTGGTGGCCTCGCGGGTGTGTGTGTAACGTGGCGGTGGGGTAGTTAGGACCGTGGTGGCCTCGCGGGTGTGTGAGGAACGCAGCGGCGGGGCAGTTAGGACCGTGGTGGCCTCGTGGGTGTGTGTGTAACGCGGCGGCGGGGTAGTTAGGACCGTGGTGGCCTCGCGGGTGTGTGAGGACCGCAGCGGGGGGGGGGGGGGGGAGGGGCATTAGGACGTGGTGGCCTCGCAGGTTTGTGAGTAACGCGGCGGCGGGGCAGTTATGGAACCGTGATGTGCTTTGCAGGTGTGTGGAGTAACGCGGGCGGCGGCGGGTCGTTAGGCCGTGGTGGCCTCGTGGGTGTGTGAGGAACGTAGGGACGGGGCAGTTAGGACCGTGGTGGCTTCGCAGGTGTGTGTGTAACGCGGCGACGGGGTAGTTAGGACCGTGGTGGCCTCGTGGGTGTGTGAGGAACGCAGCGGCGGAGCAGTTAGGACCGTGGTGGCCTCGTGGGTGTGTGCTACGCGGGCGGCGGGTAGTTAGGGCCGTGGTGGCATCTGCGGGTGTTGAGGACGTAGTGGCGGGGCAGTTTAGGACCGTGGTGTGGCCCTCGCGGTGTGTGAGTAACCGCGGTGAACGCGACAGTTTAAGGAACCGTGGTGGCCTCGCGAGTGTGTGGTAACGTGGCAGCGGGACAGTTAGGACACGTGGTAGCCCCTCGCGCGTGTGAGTAACGCGGCGACGGGGCAGTTAGGACCGTGTGGCCCTCGCGGGTGTGTGAGTAATACGGCGGCGGGGCAGTTAGGACCGTGGTGGCCTCGCGGGTGTTTGAGGAATGCGGCGGCCGGGCAGTTAGGACCGGTTGGTTGGCCTCGCGGGTGTTGAGTAACGCGTCGGGCGGGGCAGTTAGGACCGTGGTGTTTGCCTCGCGGGTGTGTGGGTTAGGAACGTGGCGGACGGGCAGTTAGGAACGCGGGGTGGTGGTCCTCGCGGGTGTTGTGAGGAAACGTGGCGGCGGGCAGTTGGCCGTGGTGGCCTCGAGAGTGTGTGAGGAAACGGTGGGGCGGGCAAGTAGTAAACGTGGTGGCCTCAATGGTGTGTGAGTACGACGCGGCGAGTGGGGCAGTTTAGGACCGTGGTGGCCTCGCAGGTGTGTGTGTAACGCGGCGTCGGGGTATTAGGACCGTGGTGACCTCGCCGGGTGTGTGGAGGAACGCGCGCGGGCCGTTAGGACCGTGGTGGCCTCGAGGGTGTGTGGTGGTAACGCGGCCGGCGGGTAGTTAGGTAACCGTGGTTGGTCTCGCGGGGTGTGTGAGGAAACGCAGGTTGGGCAGTGTAGGACCGTGGGTGGCCTCGCGGGTGTGTGAGTAGCGGCGGGCGCGGGGTAAGTTTATGACCGTGGTGGCCTCGCTGGTGTTTTTGAGGAATGCGGGCGGCCGGGCAGTTAGGACCGTGGTGGCCTCGCGGGTGTGTGAGTAACGCGGCGGCGGGGCATTTAGGAACGGGCGTGGTGGCCTAGCTGATGTGTGAGGAACGTGGCGGCGGGGGCATTAGGACCTTGGTGGCCTCGCGGGTGTGTGAGGAACGTGGCGGGCGGGGCAGTTACGACTGGTGGTGGTCGCTCGCGAGTGTGTGAGGAACGTGGCGGTGGAGGCAATTAGGCCGCGTGGTGGCCCTCGCGTGTGTGTGAGTACGTTGCGGCCGGGGGGCAGTTAGGACCGTGGTGGCCTACGCGAGTGTGTGAGGGAACGTGGCCGGCGGGGTCAAGTTAGGACCGTGTGGCCTCGCGGGGGTGTAAATGAGGAACGTGGCGGCGGGGCAGTTAGGACCGTGGTGGCCTCGCGAGTGTGTGAGGAACGTGGCGGCGGGGCAGTTAGGACCGTGGTGGCCTCGCGGGTGTGTGAGGAACGTGGCGGTGGGCAGTTAGGACCGTGGTGGCCTCGCGGGTGTGTGAGGAACGCGGCGGCGGGGCAGTTATTAGGACCGGGGGCCCTCGCGGTGTGTGAGTAACGCGGGTGGCGGGGCCAGTTGAGACGTGGTGGCCTCGCGGGTGTGTGAGGAACGTGGGGGGGGGTCAGTTATAGGGAAACCGGTGGTGTCCTCGCGGGTGTGTGATTACGCGGGAAGAGCGAAGGGGCAGTTAGGACTGGTGGCCTCGCGGTGGTGTGAGGAACGCGTGGCGGGGCATTAGGAACACGTGGGTGGGCTCGCGGGTGTGTGAGGAACGCGGTGGCGGGGCAGTTAGGACCGTGGTGGCCTCGCGGGTGTGTGAGGAACGCGGTGGCGGGGCAGTTAGGACCGTGGTGGCCTCGCGGGTGTGTGAGGAACGATGCAATATTGTGAAGATGAAGAACCCAAAGTATACATTACCAAGTAAACCCACTTCGTATACGAACAGAAAAATCTGGCAACTCAGGTCAAATAGTGACGTAGAGGGATGACTACTTGGCAGCTGCTGACTGCTTCCGCTCCCCTCCCACTCCAGGTCAGGGCGGAGGCAACTGGCGATCGAAGTCCTCCTCTACGTCGCTATTTGACCTGAGTTGCTAGATTTTTCTGTTCGTATACGAAGTGGGTTTACTTGGTAATGTATACTTTGGAAGAACCATAGCAGAAGAGGGAGAAGGAGAGATATGCGACAGAAAAAAGATGGTAAAAGTAGGAAAGGGATTGTGGGGGAAAGGTCATTATTACCGATCCATGGGTCGACAAGAAAATCGACAAGATGAAGAAGTGCAACTAAAAGGTTTATTACACAAATTTTAGGAGTATATTAAATAAGATAGATTTACTGAGAGGAACATCTTGTGTTGAAGATTTTGATATATAGCATTAAACCAAAACATGGTTTAGATATGACGGAAAAGTATTAATCCGGGAAGTTAGATAGCGGGATATAAGTTTTTTTCACAAAGGACCAGGGTAGGAAGGAAGATGAGAAGAGTTTCACTATTCCAGTGATACATTGCCGAGTGTTGTGTTAGACAACGTTTATAAAAAAAACGGATGCTAGGCATAAGATCTATAGGGGTGGCAATTGAGAAGAAACTGAGTAAGATGGTCTTGGGTGTAGGGTATACAGGCCTCCAACTTATGTAAAGAAGATCAGCTCTTATACCATGGCAGTAACTAAGCACGGCTTGTAATATAATTCGATTATTCGTGGTAGGAGATTTAATCTTAGGAGCATGACTTTTGATTTTACATTTTAGGAAAGACAATGACGCAGGGAGGAATTTGCTAAAAACAAAAAAAAAAAAAAAAAAAAAAAAAAAAACTAGTTCAAGATAATGTTCCAAAAGCAAGCAATCAAGGAGCCTACTATTGAAGATATTTCTAGTTTATTACTAACAAACAGGGAAGATTTGGGTACTGAGGGTGGAAAGTTGGGAGTACGTTTATGAAAATGCGACCATTGCGAAATAAGAGTTTGCTTCAATTGGGAGGGTGAGAAGCAGAAGTGTTATACGCACAGAGTACCTGAACTTCAGACAGGCTAATTATATCTAGGATTAAGAGACACGCTGGAAGGGGAATTAACAGGGACAAGGAGGTGAGATGATATTCTGTGGTCGGACGGAGGGGGGGTGTCGGAGAGTTCAGCGCAGAAAAGGAATATAATACTATTGTCCGCAATTTGATTGCGGGTCAGAAAAAGCCAGATTCCTTATAGGGCGATAAGCCCAGGGGGGGGGGGGGGGGGAAAAAAAAACAAAAAAAAAACGAGCCCAGTGATCTGCGTTTTTAAAACACAACATAGGGTAAAAAGGGACATGTAATAAGAAGTTAGGATGGGCAGTGAATAGAGAGCAGTATAACGAGATGGCTACAGAACAGTGAAAAACATTTTATAAGAGCAGCAAAGAACATTATAAAATTTAGGTTGCAAGGGAAGGCAAGACCGATCCAAAGGTCTTTTTTTTTCAGGTTTATAAAACACACACTAGGGAATTAGTAGGGCCATTAAAAAAATAGCAGGGGTATTGTAGCACGGCGATGTTATGTGGTAAAATTTTAATTATTATTTTCTTACGAGTGTTTTACTCAGTAGGATAAATAAGGTACCTGATAGTGAATCAGATGTTCAGAGGAGAGGGGAAGAAACTCAAAGATATTGTGATAACTAGGGAAATGGTAGAAGATGGTATGGATGGAATGAAGAATTTTAAGTTCACCACGGACCAGATGAGTGTTCCCAGAGTAACTTCAACGAATGCAAAGAGGTTGTTAGTGAGCGCTACGTGGCATATTTTTAGGAAATACGATGATACAGGAAGTGCCGTTATGTGGAGGAAGGGGATGTTAGTTCCCAGATTTAAGAAGGGAGATAGAGGATTAATGTCAAATTATCGACGCCGTTAGCCTGACGTCGTGGTAGTAAATTATTGGAAGCTGTTTATTTTTTTGCAAAAACATTAGAGATGCATCTTGAAAAGCATTGTTTGGTAAATGTTCACAACATGGGTTCACCAAAGTAAATCATGTCTTACTAATTTATTGGTTTTTATAGGCCAGTTTATGAAACCAGGCCGACAATGATGAGGATTATGATAGGTATACCTGGACTTTAGTAAAGGCATTCGACAAGGTGCCACATGGTAGAACTCTTAAATAAGGTTAAGGGCTAATGGAATAGATGGGAAGGTTCTTCGTTGGATTAGATCTTGGGTAAGTAATAGGCAACAAAAACAAGCCATGTTAAAATTAATCGTTTCTAAATCTGAATGGGGGCGGTAACGAGTGGGGTTCCCAAGGGTCGGTTTTTGGGTCCATTGCTATTTTTGATTTACATTAACGACTCTTGGATAGTGGGGATTTAGTATTGATATCAGCAATAGTTTGCGGATGAATACTAAGGTATTAGGATTATTTTAGATCACCGTCTGATGTAATTTTGCTAAGGAGACCTAGATTCAAATTAAATGCGTGGGCAGATAGATGGCAGTATGGAAGTTTTAATATTGGACAAGTGTAGCGTAATGAATATTGATAGAAAAAATCCTGGTAATAGGTACACCTACGCAGTTTGTATGCGCTTAAAAGATCAACGGGTAGAAAGATCTGCGAGTGCGCGTAAGCTCAGACCGTCCCTCCTAGGAATCATGTATTGAGGCCTTGAATCGAGCGAACAGGGTGTTTGAGTAATTCATTTCATTACCAGAAGTTTTAAAATTTAAAGTAGAAGTGGTGCTGGAGGTTATTCTAAACGCTTTATTTGGCTCTAGTCAGCCTCGACCTAGACTATGCGGTTCAGTTTTGGTCTCCGTATTACAGGATCGATATAGCCTTGTTAAGAATCAGTGCAGAGAAAGATGACCGAAAAACAAAATGCTCATGGGGTTGGCGTACTTGAGGTTATGAGAATAGATTGACACAATTAATTTTACATCACTCCGAGAGGCGTAGAGTAAGGGCGATCTGATAAGTTTGTGTTTAATTGGATAAAGATATACAATATATGCGATTGTAGGAAACGGTTCTTGACTGCTAGTAAGCGGATGTAAGAACAAGAAGTACAGATTCAAGCTGGAAAAGCGTAGATTAAAAAGGAATTGGAAGAGAACTGTTTCTCAATAGGGTGGTGAATGATTGGAATGGACTATGTCGTCAGGTGGTCAATACGGAGTCCTATTGGAGGTCCTTTAAAAGAATCTTATAAATTCATGGATGGGGAAGAGAGGTGGATGTAGGTAGAGTTAATTAACAGGAACTACCTCGTGTAGGTCTCACGGCCTCGTGTAGCTTCCTTATTTTCTTATGTTCTTTTGTTCTTATGTAATGCTGGAACCTCACACACCATATACACCCATCCCCTTGCTCAAGAGGGACAGTAACCGCCCGAATTTGTCAGTGAAAAATGCCCGGGAGCAGTAAGGATATCAATCTGACCATCGCTTGGTATGTGTGTGTGTGGAGTAAGATTAGGTGGTGTGTTGCACTAACCGTATATTTATGATAACAAAGGAAGGAAGGAGAGAGGGAGAAGGAGAAAGCGGAGGAAAATAATGCATATGAGTGGATATGAATGAGGAATTTAAACAACAAAGTAAACAGTATAATAGAGGTTAGTAAATGAGAGAGAGAGAGAGAGAGAGAGAGAGAGAGAGAGAGAGGAGAAGAGAGAGAGAGAGAGAGAGAAGAGAGAGAGAGAGAGAGAAGAGAGAGAGAGAGAGAGAGGAGAAGAGAGGAGAGAGAGAGAGAGAGAGAGAGAGAGAGAGAGAGAAGAGAGAGAAGAGAGAGAGAGAAGGAGAGAGGAGAGAGATAGAGAGAGAGAGAGAGAGAGAGAGAGAGGAGAGAGAAAAAAAAGCAGGTAAGAAGGAGTTGTTGTTACAAAGATGCAGCACAGGAGTGAAAAATAAGCAAGAGAGGAATTGAGAATAGATTAAGCAATAAACAACACATAAATGTGGTGGGAAAGGTATGAGAGTTTACAATATTGAGTTTCTCTCTCTCTCTCCTCTCTCTCTCTCTCTCGATCTCTCTCTCGTCTCTCTCTTCTCTCTCTCTCTCTCTCTCTCTCTCTCTCTCTCCTCTCTCTTGTTCTTCTCTTCTCTCGTCTCTCCTCCTCTCTCTCTCGTCCTCGTCTCTCTCTCTCTCCATCTCTCTCTCTCGTCTCGTCTCCTCCTCTCCTCTCCTCTACTTCTCTTCTCTCTTCTTCTCTCCTTCTCTCTCCTTCCCTCTCGTCTGCTCTCTCGCTTCCCTCCATCTTCAAATCTCAGTCGTCTCTCTCTCTCCCCTCTTCTTGCCATCCGCCCCTCCTCTCTCTAATCTCCTTCCGCCCTTCTCCGAATCCTCGTCTCTCTCTCCCTCTCTCTCTCTCTCTCTTCTCTCTCTCCCGCCCTCTCTTCTTTCGTCCCCTCTCTCTCTCTCCTCCTCTACTCCTCTCCTCTCTCCCTCCACGTCTCTCTCGCACCTCCGTCTCTCATTCAGTCTCTGCGCTCTCTCATCCTCTCCCCTCCTCCTCTCTCTCTCTCCTCTCAGTACGTCCTTCAACTCTCTCCCTCTCACGTCCTCATCTCCCCTCTCTCATCTCATCCCGACTTCCCTCCTCTACACACCCTCACTGCTCCTCTCTCCCCCTCCTCCTCACTCTCGTCTCATCCTCTCATCCTCTCTGCTCATCTCTCTCCCTCTCTCCGCTCGTCTCCTCTCCTCTCCTCCTCTCAACCCTCTCCTCAACTCTCCCTCTCCTCCTCAAACCTCCGCTCCTCACTCTCTCTCTCGCTCTCAGATTCCCTCTCGACGACTCTTCTTGTCCTCCTCGGTCCTCCGTCCTCCGATCATCTCCTCCTCACTCCACCCTCTCATTCCCTCCTCTCTCTACTCTCTTTATCCTCCTCTCCTCAGATCTTCATCCAATCTCTCTTCACTCCCTCCTCTCTCTCTCTCCCTCTCCGTTTCTCGCTCACTGCGCACTCTGCGTCTCCCTCCTCTCTCTCATCTCTCCTCTCTCTCATCTCTCTCGCTGGCTCACTCGTCTTCTCTCTCCTCCCCCTCGCTCTGCTTCTCTTCTTCCTCTCCTCCTCCATCCTCTCTCCTGCTCCTGCCATCTCTCCTCTCTTGTCCCGCTCCAAACGCTCTCTCCTCAGTCTCTCCTCTCTCTCTCTCCTCCATCGTCCTCCCTCTCCCACTCTCCTCCTCTCTCTCGTCTCCTCTACTCCCGGCTCATCTCTCAAATCTCTCATCTCTCTGTCTCCTCTTCCTTCTCATCCTCTCTTCTCTCTCTCCTCCTCGTCTCTCTCTCTCTCTGGTGGTACCCCTCATCTCATCCCACTCTCGGCCATTCGTCTCACTTCATTCGGCTCGTCTCCTCTTCTCTCTCTCTTCTGTATATATTATATATCATATATATATACTATCTGATATATATATATCTATATATAATATTATATATATATATATATATATATATATATATACTCTATATACCTGTATATTCTATATCTATATATATCTCTATATTATATTATATATATATATATATAATATAATATATATATATATATCTATATACTCTCTGTATCTATATATCTATCAATCTACATCTATATATATATATATATATATATGTATATATAGATGTATTATATATTATCTACTATATATATATATACTAATATATATCATATATATATCTATATATAGTATCTATATATGTATATATATCGTGTATATGATATGTATACTATATATATATATGTCTATAATAATATATATAATATATCTCTATATATATTACTAATATATATATATAGTATATATATATATATTACTATATATAATATATTATATATATATATATATATATATACTATCTATATATATATATATATATATAACTATATATATATATCTATAATACATGTATATATATATATATATATATATATAATCAATGTATATAATTCTAATACTATGTTATATATATATCTATAATAAAGGTATATATATAAAATTATGTATATATATATATATATATAATGTATATATCTATATAATAATATATCACAATATATATTATATATCTATCTATATATCTCATTATCTTATATTAGTATATATATATATAGATATATATATATATATATATTAATATATATATATCTAAATATTATATATATAAATCTATCATATATGCTCTATATATTATAATATATTATCTCTATCTATATATATAATATATGTATATATATATATATATTTATATATCTATATAAATATATTTATATAATCATCTCTATATCATACTATAATAAAATTGTATATATATATATATTATATAATATATATATCTATATATATAGTATATATATATATATATATCTATATATATATATATATATATATCTATAATATTATATATATATATATATATATATCATATATATATATATATATATATCTATATATATATCTATCTATCCATCTATTATATATATATATATATATATCTATAATATCTGTCTATTATATATACTATCTATATATAATCTATATCATAGTCTCAAAATATGTATATCTATCATCTCTTATATAGTATAATATATTATTATATAATTTATGTATATGATAATATATAATATATGTATATACAATATATATTTATAATCATAATCTCTTCCTTATATATATATATATAAATATATATATATCTATTATAATGTATATAAATATATAATATATTATATATATATTGTATATATAATAATCTATTTATATATATATGTATTATATACTCTGTATATATATATATATCTATATAATATATTAATATATATATATATATACTATGTATAATATATGTATATATATCCTATCTATATAATATATATTATCTATATATATCTATCATTATCTATATATATATATATATCTATATATCTTCTCTATCTTCTATATATATCTTACTATATATATATCTAGATATTATATATATATCTCTATACTCATCATATATAATTATATATATATATAGATTATGTATAGTATATATATTCTCATATATATAATATATGTATATATATATATATATATATTAATATAATCTCTATATAATATATAATATCTATATATATATTATATATATTATATATATATATATTATATATATATGAATCGATATATATACTATAGATCTACTATCTATCTATCTATCTCTATCTTAGTATATATATATATATATAATATATGCATATATATATATTATTATAATATATGTATATATAATAGATATATATCTATATAATGCTCTATTTATATATATCTATATATATTATAATATTATATATATATATATCTATCATCTCTATATTCTATATATATATATACTATACTATACTCTATATATCTATAATGTGTTTTTTACACATAAATAAAGCAGCACAAGATTCAAACCAAAATCAATAAGAAGTGAAGTAAAAATTAAAGAAACTGAGAAACTTGAAGAAGAAGCGACCAAGAAATATAAAACCTCCACATATTGCAAAGAAAAACAAATTTTGTAAGACAAAATTGAGCAAATGTGGATGTAGGATGAAGGGGCGTGACGAGTCTGTGTCCATGGAACAAAGAAAGGCGGCATTGAAAGGAAATGTTCAGGGAGAAAGAAAACATTGGTCCCTCGGCTAGAGGGGAGGTACAGGGGGGAGGGGGAGGGAGAAAGTCATCCATTGGAGATTGGTAAACAGAGCGAACGCAGAGGAAGGCAAGCCAACATAGAAAATTACTCAATCATATTGGTTTTTAGCTGTCCTTGAAATGTGCGTGCGTGTATGTGTGTGTGTGTGTTGTGTGTGTGTGTGTGTGTGTGTGTGTCTGTGTGTGTTGTGTGTGTGTGTGTGTGTGTGTGTGTGTGTGTGTTTGTTGTGTGTGTGTGTGTGTGTGTGTGGTGTGCATGTATTCATCTAGTTGTATTTATCTAGTTGTATTTTCCAGGGCCCATAGCACGCTCGTAATGGCCCCGTCTCCATATCAAATTTATTGTTTCTCATTCACCGCCTTAGTGTTTTGGCCGAGCCACCCACCCACCGGGAGGCGGGTCACAAACCCCCCCGGGTAACACCCGAGACCCAGTCAAATCACGTGCTGGGTGTACAGGAGCTCGGGTTTTAAGAAGTATCGCCGGGCCGTCTGTCTTCGTTTCGTCGCGCGCCCGGGGAATCGAACCAGGGCTTCTCGTTGTGAGCCGAGCGTGCTAACCCTTACACTACGGAGTTAACCATATGCGGATGACCTCCCGTATGGGAACTCCGAACTCCCATTATACTGAGTTCCCATGTGTGGTGTGTGTGTGTGTGTGCGTGTGGTGCCGCGCACGCGCTCTGTGTATTTACCCCATGGTCTTGTCCATCCCAGCTGGTGTCGCGATCGCCAGTTTTAACCCTGCCTGGCGAATGGCTTGGAGTCGTAGTGACCGATCTTGAGGGCAATGCTGGACCATTCGCACACCACACACACACCCACACTTGCTCAAGGTGACATTAACCGCCTGAATTTGTAAAGTGAAAAATCCACTAAGAGCGGCAGGGTCGGGGATCGAACGCCCGGACCACAAAATGGCCTGGCTTGTCCTAGTGCTCCTTATCCTTTGACCACGCAGGTCGGTGTGTGTGTGGTGGAATGTGTGTGTTGTGTGTGTGTGTGTGTGTGTGTGTTGTGTGTGTGTGTGTGTGTGTGTGTGTGGTGTGTGTGTGTGTGTGTGTGTGTGTGGGTGTGTGTTGTGTTTGTGTGTGTTGTGTGTGTGTGTAGTGTGCTTGCGTGCGTGTGTGGTGTGTGTGTGGGTGCGACGTCCATGTGTGTGTTGTTGCTATGGCTGATGTACTGTTATAAATACAATGCCGTATAACATTACAAATACTCCGACACAATCATGGCAGTTGTTTGATGACTGCAATAAAGAAAGTACAAACAAACAAATAAATAACATCCTTCCTCCCATCCATTTCTCATCTTATCCTTGACACTACCTAAATCACATATTGACATCTATCGATCTATCTAATTAATATAATATAGAGTAGCTGTCTGTCTGTCCTGTCTGTTTTATCTAATATAATATAGGGTACCGTGTGGTCTGTCTGTCTGTTTTACGCGGTAGCCGAAACTGTAAATTCAATTTTGATGAGAGTAGGCTCAAAATCATCGCAAATAAATCGTAGGTGGTAGCGGCTTTGGTCCAAATGTCCATTAAATAATTTTGGAGGGGGTTTTGGGCTAAAAACTGTGTTGAGCAGCATTGTAAATCGAATCCAAACTCTCCCCAGCTTTCATATTTCTCGAAATTTGTATTCGCTTCCGAACCGAGCACTAAACCGCTCCTCGCTCCGCTACGCGGCTCCTCTTGTACTGCTACCCGGGCGCCCGGAGACAGCCGTGTTTTTTGCTTTAATATTTTGCTTCTGACGATGAAAATTTAACTATACAACATGTACTCCATAATATTGTACTACATAATATAATTATACTTAATATATATATATACTTATTTTTATAGATTAAGGAATATAATATTACATTTCGAGGCAAAGTGAAGGCGAGTCCCGTAGGCGCCACGATCAAAACGCTCAATTTAAAAACGGCTGTAAAGCTCTTCAACGGGCAGCCCGAGGAGACGGGACGGGCTACCTGCCTCGCCGTAACCCCATCATCACTCAGGCAGCGTCTGCACTTGGATTCCGCATGTGCGGCTGTCGTCTGCAATTCCCCATCCGTGTTGCATTTGCCTGACGAGTTCACGATGCCAGGGCCAGACCTATCAATAGTGACTATCATAGTGGTGCTCCGCAGTTTTCTGTCCGATCATCCACTCTCTTTTCTTTCCTATTTTTCATTAATGATCTTCTAATCTAAACTTCAAAGCCCTATCCCCCTCTTACGCTGATAATTCTAAATACCCTGCATTTTTCAACGTCGTTTATTAGACGTCCAACTCAAACAGGAACTAAGTGATTCACGGAGAGAGATGCCACCGAGCGCCTAACTTCTGATCTTTCTATATTTCTGATTGGGGCAAAGACAAACCTTATTTTTATTCCAATGCCTACAAAAACCCTATTTTTTCACGCTATCTACTCGACAAAACCCTACCATATAACTATCGCCTCTTCTTCATGAATGACAACTCAAGAACTGTCTCCTTCTCTTCTACTATGAAACATTCTAGGAGGAACTATCCTTTTAACTTAAAAATCTGAACTGGAAATCCACATCTCTCTCTTGCTAAAACAGCTTCTAAAGATAGTTATGTGGTCCTGTGGCGTCTGCGTCCTTTTTTTTCTCCAAAACTCCCAATTTTGCTTTCTTCTTAACGGGGCCTTATTCCGCCCATTTATGGAGTATTTCTCACATTTTTTGGGGAGGATCCACTCATACACCTCTCTAAAAGGGTTAGTCAAAAGCTTTTCGTCTCATCAAGTCGCGCCTCCTCTGACATACTGTCTTCAATCTTTAAATCACCGACGCAATGTTGCTTCTCTTGCTCTCATTCTACCGTTATTTTCATGCTCACTACTTCACTGCTCTTCTGAACTTGTTACCTGCATGCCTCACCCCTCTCCCGCGCCTCGCTGCACAAGACTTTGCTACTCATTCTTCATCCCTATTCCTGTCCATCTTCCTAATGCAAGAGTTAACAGTAATCTTTACTACTCCTTCATCCCTTTCACCTGTAAACCTCCTGGAACCCTCTTCCTGTTTCTTTTTTTCTCCACTTTTCCTACGACTTAAATCTTTTCAAAAGCGAGTAACAAACACCTCTCGAACTAAATTACTCAGCCCCTCTTTTTTATATTAGTATTCTCTTACTGTCTTCTTATAGGGACTGGCAACTAAGGTCGGCTTTTTGTGTTACCCCTTATTTTGGATGTGCCCTTGGCCAAGTTCTTTGTGATGTAAAAACAAAAAAAAAAAAAAAAAAAGACCCAAGATCCACGTTGGGAGTCTATACTTCCTAAAACCCGTGTTCACACGCACGGCCCACCTCTAACGTCATCCTGGGGCAAGGGGTGGCTGTGCTGATTGACATGCCGTCAAAGTGTTGGCGGCGACCCCCGGGGAATCACTAACTCGGAACGTGGTCAAAATCCCCGAGCACTTTGTCCAGTGACCAGCGACAACAAAAACACGGATTGGAGTTGCACTCAACAGTGTTGTCAATACATAACTAAACTACTACAAACATCATTCATGGGTCCGAAGGCCTACAAGCACTTGTCACAAACTATTAACTTCATCCTATCCCTCTCCTTCCGTTCTGTCCAAAACCCCACTTCCACTTCTTTCATTAATGTTGTAGCCTTGTCATTTGCACCTTTCGTTACGTGCGGGTGCAAAGGTGAGAGAAAATGTACTTCAGAATCAACTATAAGTGTGTGTGGGTATGTGGTGTGGGGTGTGTGGTGTGGTGGTGTGTGTGTGTGTGTGGTGTGTGTTGTGTGTGTGTGTGTGTGTTGGTGGTGTGTGTGTTGTGTGTGGGTGTGGCTGTGTGTGTTTTGTGTGTCTGTGTGTGTGTCTGTCCTGTCTGTCCTGTGTGTCTGTCTGTCTGTCTGTCTGGCTGTCTTTCTGGGTCTGTCTGTCTGTCTGTGGTCTTCTGTCTGTCTGTCTTGTCTGTCTGTCCTGTCCTGTCTGTCTGTCTGTCTGTCTGTTGTCTGTCTGTCCCTGTCGTCTGTCTGTCTGTCTGTCCTGTCTGGCCTGTTGTTCTGTCCTGTCTTCTGTGTCTGTCTGTCTGTCCTGTTCTGTTCCTGTCTGTCTGATCTGTCTGTCCTGTTCTGTCTGTCCTGTCTTCTGTGTCTGTCTGTCTGTCTGTCTGTCTGTCTGTCTGGTCCTGTCTGTCCTTCTAGTTCCCCTGTCTGTCTGTCTGTCCTTTGGGGGTCTTTCTGTTGTCTGTCTGTCTGTTCTGTGTCTGTCTGTCCTGTCTGTCCTGGCTGTCTGTCTGTCTGTCTGTCTGTCTGTCTGTCTGTCTCCTGGTTCCTGTCTGTCTTTCTTTCTGTCTGTCCTCAGTCCTGTCTGTCTTTCTGTCTGGTTTTCCTGTCTGTCTGTCTGTCTGTCTGTCTGTCTGTCTGTCTGTTCTGTCTGTCCTGTCTGTCTGTCTGTCTGTCTGTGTATTTATCTAGTTTGTATTTCATCTGTTGTATTTTACAGGTCAGAGCAAACGCTCGTATGGCCCCGTCTCCAGATCAACCCCAATTTTTTTTTTTTTTTCATTCATCTTTAGTGTTGGGCCCAAGCCACCAAACCCGGAGGCGGGTCACAAACCCCCGGGGCTAACAACCCATTACCCATTCACTGCTGGGTGACAGGGGCTCGTCGGGTTTTTTTATAAGAAGCCGCCCGTCTGTCTTCGCTCTTCCGCCCGGGGATCGAACCCCCGGTGACTTTTCTCGGTTGTGAGCCGAGCGTGGCTACCCCCTTACACTAACGAGTTCCCCAGGGTGTGGTGTTGTGTGTGTGTGTGTGTGGTGGTGTGTGTGTGTGTGGTGTGTGTGTTTTGTGTTTGTTCATTCATCTAGTTGTTTCATCCAGTTGTATTTTAACAGGGCCTGAGCAACACTCGTAAACTGGCCCCGTCTCCATATCAAAATTTATTATTTTAATCCTTCATTCCTTTGTGGCTTAGTGTTGGCCGAAAGCAGCAATCACCCCTCCCCGGGAGGCGGGTCACATCAATAGCCCCCTTGCTAACACCCGGTACCCATTCAATCACTGTT
The DNA here is from genome assembly GCA_016584305.1 of Chionoecetes opilio. Classification (NCBI taxonomy): domain Eukaryota; kingdom Metazoa; phylum Arthropoda; class Malacostraca; order Decapoda; family Majidae; genus Chionoecetes; species Chionoecetes opilio. The sequence goes on along the minus strand of JACEEZ010019122.1, from coordinate 37,845 downwards.
GGGGAAACAGGGGCTCGGTTTTAAGAGAAGACCGCCCGTCTGTCTTCGTTCCGTCCGCCGGGGATCGACCCGGACTTTCTCGGTTGCGAGTTTTAGGCGTGCTAACCAACTGACACTACGAGTTCCCGTTCCCGCCGGTAGTTGTGTGCGTGTGGTGTGTATGTGTGTGTGCATTAAGAGAGTAAGGAGAGAGAAGGAGGATGATGAGAAGAGAGAGAAGAGAAGGAGAGAAGAGAGAGAGATAGAGAAGAGGAGAGAGAGAGAGAGAGAGGAGGAGAGAGAAGAGAGCGAGAGGAAGAAGGCAGATGTAGCATTGGAATAACAACAATAGGATCCAAATGGGTAAAAACTGCCTTATGTGTGTGTATGCGAGAAGAAGAGAATTAAAAAATAAAGTCTTTCCTCTTACCTCTCCTCCTACCTTCCACTCACCATTCGTTTCCTTCTTTCTGTCTCTCTTTTAACCAAACCCCCCCACCTCCCCCCCACTACACCTTTCCTTCTCTGCACTCCTACTTCTATTTTCTTTCCTTCCTCCCGAGATGAACATAAGTCTCATCATCATCTATCAGTTTTCCTTTTTTCCTAAACTCACATGTCTTCCACTTCTTTATTTTTTTCTCCTTCCTACCATTTCCCTTTTGTAGGCATTTTGTAAGCACTTTCTCTCTCTCTCTCCTCCCCTCTCGTACTCCAGGTTCTCCCTTCACCGCCGCGTGCCCATTCCCGCAGCTCTCTCGCATGTCGCCCTCATCCCCCGGAGTCTCTCTCCTCCTCTCCGGTCTCCTCCTCTCCTCCCCCGGCTCAAGCCTCTTCCAATCTGGCATCCCGGGGGGGAGCTAAACTCCGCTCCTCTGTCCTCTCCACCACTCTCCCCGTCACGTCCTCGATTCCTCTCTCCTTCCCCAATCATCTCTCTCTCCAGCCGGTACCTCGCTCGTTCAGCTCCTCCTCCTCTCTCCCCCTCTCTCTCTCTCCATCATCTCCTCAACTCCTCTCCTTCTTGTCTCTCCTCGATCATCTCTTTTCTCGGGCTCTCCTCCTTCTCCTCTCTCTCTCCTCTCCACCTTCTCCTCCAATTCTCTCATAGTCCTCCTCGTCTCTCTCCTCCGCTCCTCTCCTCGTCCCTCTCCTCATCTCTCTTTCTCCTCCTCTTCGGGTCTCCTCTTCTCTCTCTCGTCTCCTCTCCTCTCCCTCTCGTTCTCGTCTCTCCTCAGCTCTCTCTCACCTCCTTCATCTCACTCCTCCCATCCCCTCTCTCGCTCGCTTCCTCTCGTCTCGCTCTCTCTCTCTCTCTCTCTCTCTCTCTCATCGTCGATCTCCGCGATTCCCGTTCCTCCCGCCCTCCCTCGATCTCTCTCGTTCTCGTCTCCCTCTCCTGGTTTTATAATACATTTTTTTTTTTTTGGCGCTAGTATTTGTATTTCTTGGGATTGTTTTCTTCATATTTTTTTTTTTTCTTCTTGTGATCTCTAAAGTAATTCTTATTCTTTCCCTCCGTTCCAAATAATTTAGTGTCCTTTTTTCTCATTGTTCTCTTTACTATCCATGAATTTTCCTTTTAAAATTTTTCATCTCCCTCCCATTTTTTTCAACTTCATTCTACCATCCGTCCTACCATTCTATCTAACCATCTACCGCCTACCATTCTAGTCCATTTCTAACCTTCTACAACTAATCTACCAATCTACGCTACTTTCGCCAGTTCTCTCCCCCCCCCTTCTCTCCCCCCTTGCTTCTCCCCTCCCCCCTCTCCCGGCCCCTCCTTCCTTCTCCTCCCTCCCTCCTCATCTTCCCTGTTTGCCGTTCTTTTTTTATATTAGCATAAGTTTGCTTTCTGTGTCGCAACCTTTATCTTTAGAAATTGAGGCGAAAGCAGAACGTGTTTCCATCATGTCTTGTCCAACTTTCCTTATCACCACCGCACAAAGGATGTTTTGGTGTGTGTGTGTGTGGTGGTGTGTGTGTTGTGTGGTGATAGAGAGAGAGAGAGAGCGAGAGAGAGAGAGAGAGAGAGAGAGAGAGAGAAGAGAGGGAGGAGAGGAAGGAGGAGGAGAGGAGAGGAGAGAGAGAGAGAGGAGAGAGGGAGAGAGAGAGAGAGCGGGAGAGAGAGAGAAGATTAGGAGGAAATAGGAGGGGGGAGAGAGAGAGAAGGGGAGAGTGAGTGAGGGAAGGGAAGCAGAGAGATAGAGAAGAAGAGTCGGGGGGATGGAGATTGTGTGTGGTGTGTGTGTGTGCGTTGCGTGTGTCTGTGTGTGTAGTGTTGTGTGTGTGTCTGTTCTGTGCCAGTGGGGAGGAGAAAGAGAGAGTTAGCCGAATGAAAAAGAAAAACTTCGAGGACAGTGAAAGAAGTTGGGATGAAGCATTGGTGAGGTGGCGAGGGGAGGCAAAGTGTGAGGGTAAGTTTTCATGAAGGAGGCGGTAAAAAACGCCAGGTATTGAACCACATAGGAGTGAGTATTTTACCACGATATCTAGGAGAAAAAGTGTCAGCGTGGTAATAGCGGCGAATGTAGTAGGCCGTGGGCGTGAGTGTGTACTAAGGGATGGAAATTGTGATAATGTATATGGATTTATAAATTTGAAAATAAAACTAGAACAACATATTTACTAAACTTAACTCTAAGAAAAATTTACATCAAGGTTAAAAGTGGCGAAAAATCGAGAAGTAAAATGGTTTGCGGCACATAAAAAAACTTACGCAATTATACAGAAAAACAATGTCAAACGCGAATAGAACGAAGTCTGACAAAATCCTGGCAAAACCTAATAAATCTTCTTCTTTTTCTCGCAGGAACTTTCTCTCTTCTTTATTCATCAGTCTCTACTTTTTTTTTTTTTTTTCTTTTTTTGTTTTTTTTTTTCTTTTCCCTTGCTATCCTATCCCCCCACACACATAAAAATTTCACCCTCCCGTCCGTGCCCCAGAGAGCAGCATTCCCTAAATGATTTCACATCGATTACATCCTCCACTCTCCTTCCTTCTTTACGGGACATTACACACTATTAATGATCTTTTTTTGTTTTTTTTTTTTTTTTTTTTTTTCTATTCTTCTCTCAGCACCTTCCTGCACCTTCCCTTTCCTTTCACTCTTTTCTATTTCCTCACCCTCTCAGTAGCCTTCCCTTCCTTCACTTACCTCTTCAGCTCTTTCTTCTCTCAGTACTTTCCTAACATATCTTCACGATAAACAATTTATTTTATTGCAAGAACACTGAAATGTAGGCTATGAATTATCGCGTGCAACACTCAACACATATCTATCTCAAATCACAGTAGCTCTGCCGCATTAATCTTTCTCGCCAGACCTCATATCTGGTATCTTTCCACTAAGTTAGTGTAAAAGAATTCTTGGAGAGCACGTATGGAGGGAGAATAGGGTAGATGACGATGGGCCGCCCTCAGTATGGGGCACACCGTATTAAATGTATGCAGAGAGTAGGAGGTGAGACGACCTGAAAGTACTCCATAAACGGAGAACGCCAACCCGATAAGGTTTCAACCGATAGCATTCCGCTGTGCGTGACCCCAGCATCCCAAACTCAAGCCAACTCAAGAGTGGGCGGAGTCCGAAGGGGCTTGGAGGAAGGGGAGGAGCGCACAGTGCGGGGGAGGTTGGAGGGGTCCGCCGAAGGCGAGCGTATTGTTAAAAAATAATTTTGCCCTTCCGGCTTAAAACCCCTGGTACCCATCGGATTCACTGCTGGTGGTATCCAGGGGCTCGGGTTTTAATTTAAGGGAAAAGTGCAAAAACACCACATACTGGTAGGTTCTGTAGGTGCTGTCTTCTGGTGTCTGGTTGTGCCACAGTATTTCTTTCTGTTCATCCTTGACTCTCACTTCCATTTCTCGCTTTCACCTGTATCTTCTCTCCTTCGCCTCTTGATCGTCGAGATCGTGTTCCATTACTCGACCTCTCACTCTCACTCTCACCGTGATCTCTCTGTCCTATCGAATCTCTCGTATTCTCGTCACTCTTCCGTATGTCTCAGGTCTAATTTGCAATCGCTAATGCGTCTTAATCCGTTATGTTATTCATAATCGTTCTAGACTATCATCTTGTCTCCCAGATATACGCTCTGAGTATTTCGCATCTTCGTTCTTTCTGCTCTTCCATCTATTCCCTCTCTCGATGAGAATTCAGTATCATTTGAATGCTAGTTCCTAGTCATCTGTTCTACTTCTTACTGGTTCGCTCACAGCACCGTCCAATCCAATCGTTTTCTTCCTCGTATTCCGTTGGCTAGCTCTGTCGAGAGCCGTCTTCTATGCGTCCGCTCAAGATTATGGTCTCCATCCTAATTCATACTCTCTCCAGATCCAGATTCTCCTCGCTGTGCTTCAGCTACTCCTCGTGTTCTTCATCGTCCCCAACACCCCGTTTCATTCTCCTCTTACCTTAGTCATCATCATCTCGTCTGCATCAATCCATTCTCTTCAATTCGTGTCCTTTTCTCCGTCGTCGGTGGGTATTGCGGTCCTCGGTATGCTCTCTCATTATAACCTGGTCTCTTCGATCCTCTCTCTGACGAGAAATCTCTTCCTCTCTCGTCTCACCTCTATCGGTCGCGCACATCAAGTGCACACCGGCTAAACCTCAGCAGATTCGGGTTCAGAATTTCCTCCTTACGTCGGTAACTCTCCTCCAACCCTCAACCTTTCCTTCAATCTCCGTCATCGTTCCGCAACTCCCAACTCTGATCATTACCAGATCAATCCTCTCCGACACTCTCTCTCCTCGCATCTCTCTCATCTATCTCTCTCTCTCTCTCTCTCTCCCCTCTCTCTCTCTCTCCTCTCTCCTCCATCTCTCCTACTCTCTCTCATCCGACCATCCCAGTTCGAACATTCCCCCCCCCCCTCTCCGTCCTCACTCCGTGTCCCTCTCATCACACCTAAGCAAGCCAGCCCCATGCTGCGCAATATTCTCTCTCAACCTCCCCTCTAGTGGACCACGAATTATCATCTCAACTTCTCTCCTCACGTCCTCGCTGCTCTCTTCTCTCTCATCATCGGCTCTATGTGTTCGCCTTCCACCTTCCTACATCTCTCCGTTCTCGCGTCCTCGCATTGATCTCTCTCTCTCTCTCTCTCTCTCTCTCTCTCTCTCTCTCTCTGTCTCTCTCTCGTCTCTCATCTGTCCTTCTCTCTCTCTCTCTCTCCTCTCTCTCTCTCTCTCCTCTCTCTCTCTCGTCTCTCTCTCTCTCCCTCCCTCTCTCTGTCTCTCTCTCTCTCTCTCTCTCTCTCTCTCTCCTCTCTCTCTCTCTCCTCTCTCTCTCCCTCTCTCTCTCTCTCTCTCTCTCTCTCTCTCGTCTCTCTCTCTCTTACCTCTTCTCTCTGTCTCTCTCTTCCGTCTCTCTCTCTGTCTCTACTCTCGTCGTCTCTCTCTCACCTCTCTAATCTCCCGCTCTCTTCTTCATCTCCGGTCTCTCTCTCTCTCTCTCTCTCTCCACTCTCTCTCATCTCTCCTTCTCTCTCTCTCTCTCCTGTTTTATACATTCTTGCGCTAAGTTCTGTATTCTTGGGATTTTTTTCTTCCATATTTTATTTTTTCTTGTGATCTCTAAAGTAATTTCTTAATTCTTTCCTCGCCATTCAAATATTTAGTGTCCTTTTTTGCTCATTGTTCTCTATTACTATCCAATGCTTTCTTATTCCTCATCTCCCTTCCCATTTTTTCACTTCATTCTAACCATCCGTTCTACCATTCTACCATCTACCGCCTACCATTCTACATCTACTTTCGCCAGTTCTTCTCCCCCCTCCGCACCTCCTTCCTTCTCTCCTCTCTTCCTCTGTTTTCCTTCTTCTTTTATTAGTAGCATAAATTATGGTGTCTTGTCGCACCTTTTATCTTTAGGAAATTGAGCGAAGCAGACGTGTTTCCAGCCTGTCTTGTCCACTTTCCTTATCGCCACCACAAGGATGTGTGTGTGTGTGTGTGTGTGAGAAGAGAGAGAGGAGAGAGCGAGAAGAGAGAGAGAGAGAAGAGAAGAGAGAGGAGAGAGAGAGAGAGAGAGAAGAGAGAGAGAGAGAGAGAGAGAGAGAGAGAGAGAGAAGAGAGAGAGAGAGAGAGAGAGAGAGAGAGAGAAGAGATAGAGACAGAGAGAGAGAGAGAGAGAGAGAGAGAGAATGAGAGGAGATGTGTGTGTGTGTAGCGTGTGTGCGTGTGTCTGTGTATGTGTTGTGTGTGTGTGGTGTGTGCGGTGTGAGAGAAAGAGAAGTTACAGAATGAAAAAAAACCCGCTTCGAGACACGTGAAAAGAATGATGAAGCATTGAGGAGGCGAGGGGAGAGCAAAGGTGTTGAGGGTAAGTTTTCATGAGAGCGTAAAAAACGACAGTAGACGCACATAGGGAGTGAGCTTTACACGTATCGGAGAAAACTGTACAGCGTGTTCGCGTATGTCTACCGTAGGGGTGAAGTGTGTCTAAGGGAATGGAAATGTGAATAATATATGGTTTATATTGAAAAATAACTAGAAACATACATATTACTAAACTTAACTCTAAGAAAATGTTAAGGCAAAGGGTTAAAACGTGCGAAAAATTAAGAATTAAATGGTTTGCAATAAAAAACTGACCAATTATAGAAAAAAAGGTAAAAAAGAATAGAACAGTCATACAAATCCGCAAAACCTAATACATCTTCTTCTTTTCTCGCAGAACTTTCTTCTTATTCATTCAGTCCAGTTTTTTTCCCATTGCTGATCCCCACATAAATTTACCCTCCGTCCAAAGCAGCTTCCCAAAAGTAATTTCACATCCCATTACACTCTCCTTCTTCTTACGACATACGACTATTAGACTCTTTTTAAAAATCTTCTCTCAGCACCTTCCTGCACCTTCACTCTTTTTTACTCCCTCAGTACCTTCCCTTCCTTCACTCTTGTTACTCTCTCAGTACCTTCCTTCTGCTACTCTTTTTTCCTCTCATATTTCTACATATCTTCACTATAAAACATTTATTATTGCAAACACTGAAATGTATTCTCTGAATTATTCGCGTGGCAACCTCAACATATCTATCTCAATCACAGTAGCATCTGCTCCGCATAGATTCTTCGCCAGACTCATATATGGTATCTTTCCACTAAAGTTTGAGTGTAAAAGAATTCTTGGAGACACGTATGAGAGAGAAATGAGATGCAGGGGCCCCTCAGTGTGGGGAACACCGTATGAATGTGATGCGAGAGAGGAAGGATAAACCCTGAACGCCATAAACGAGAACTCAGCCCAAGGATTCACCGATAGCATTCGCTGGGTGACTCCCAACTCAGGCTCAAACACAAGAGTGGGCGGAGTCCAAGCGGCCTGGAGGAGCGCCATGCGGGAGGTTGGAGGGGTCCGCCGAAAAGGGGCGAGCGATGTTAATATGCCTCCGGCTTACACACCCGGTACCCATTCACTGCTGTGTGGACAGGGGCTCGGGTTTTAATTAATGGAAAGTGCACCCCACATACTGTGTAGGTGCTGTCCTGCCACAGAAGCCATGCGTGGTGCTGTCTGCATCGCTACCCGGGTCGGGAGCCACGCTCCCATCTATTGACACATCCACTAACAAAATCACCAACAAGCGCCTGGTTTGTTATATGGCCTAATTTTCGTGTGTATACTAAGATCCTTGCCCTGTTTCAGTTCTTGAGTCAAAAACATCATTAGACTCCTTTATGAGGAATTTGTATGTACGTAGCTTCCTTAAAACCACCCTATAGGCAGTTGCCTTGTAAAACAACTCTGACAGCATCAATCCCTGCTTGATGCCAAAAACAGCTGATGACAGATGTTAAACCTAACAACCATGGAGGTAAGTCGTCTTTGAAGCGCCCCCCTGGGCAGTGTGACAATGTGAACAGTGAGGCAGCGTTTTTTGTGTCTGGTGCAGGAAACCACGAATACGATACCTTGCCTTGGCGTCTTACCTACAGCTATAATGAACTGCATATTACCTTTTTTCTCTCTTTTGAATACAGGGAATAAGTGGCCGAAATCTGCAGGGCGTCCAATCATCCTCATTAGTGGCCGTAGGTGTAATCTGTATCATTTCGTATAATGAATAATATCTCGCTCCCTTGTTAAATATTATTCATACTAATCTATGGTTACTCCGTGGTGTAGGTTGCATCGCTCGGTTCACAACCGAGAAGTCCCGGTTCGATCCCCGGGCTGAGTGGGAAACAGGTTGGCCTGTTTCTTGTAAAACCCGAGCCCCTGTCCACCCAGCAGTTGAATGGGTACCTCGGTGTTATCCCGGGGGTTTTGTAACCCACCTCCCGGGGTGCTGGCTTGGGCCAACACTATAAGCACTAGCAACAGCTTCTCTAGGGTAGTTTTTTTAGAGAGCTGTCTGGTTATAGTGGGATCCATCTCGCTGCGTCGATAACTGACGAAATTCTTCAAACATATCTCAGTTACATGTTTTTTCTTATGATTCTCTGGAGTAAAACTATCCTCCTTTTTGTGAGGGAGAGTAAGGTGTTGAAAGCTAAGTGATTAAAATTATAATGTAGTAGCGGAGGAAAGAAACAATTTTATTACTTTACTTCTCTATACGAACATGTAGTCAAGCAGATAGGTGTAACAATTGTGGGTTTATACGTACAAGCATGAATGTGGCAACAGTCAATAGATAATTGTCTAATGATATAATTCCAGATATGGTCCCCCGCGAAACAGTCCTATGGTAACCGTGGCGGCCCTTTTTACAAATGGCCGCCTTTTAGTCTAGTTGGCTAGATAGGGGTCTCGTGCACCCCCCCCCCCGAAATATCTTCTCCATTGTTCTATAGATGGGAAACTATGTGTATTAGAGAAATTATTTGCTTTGTTAATAGTTGGAAAAAAGTCCCACAAAATTTTTATGCAAATTAGTGCCGGCCATTTAACCAAAAAGCTCTATATCGCCTATATCTCGGCATAATATTGCAGATAACTGGGCAATACGGTGTCTAGACCTATGTTTTGAGGGACAAGGAGGACTGGTGGTATATATAAAAAAACCATTAAATGTGATCTGTTTTACACCAAAGAGTTTTTCTATTGAACCCTTAGAAATACATTTATTAGTGTTCCCATGTAGTGAAGTAATAATAAAGTTTTTATTTATTTATTGCAACTTGTTATCGGATCCTATTTTGTCTCATATCTTATCTTTTTTTCTTTTTTTAAGTTGGTGTTTCGAACAGTGGGGAAATGTTCTAAAGAAGTTATCACCTAGTGGATCACTTAACCTGTAACAATCAAAGGCGCAGGTACAGACGGATTGGAACAAGTGCGTTTTGTGCCAAAAAATCACACGGGAAAGTTTGCAATGCCGCAGAATCAAAACGGCACGATGTTGAGTTGGTTATTCTACCATTGCCTTTCAACATCAGACTTCAATGGGAACTTCAGCTGAATTACCATGCCATAGAATTGGACGTCATGTGACGGGAATGGCTTAACACGTTTCTGAGAAAATGCCAAGTGGCACAAATCCTGCCATACAAAATTTCATAATATAAAACTACAACGAACAGAAAAAAGGAATTCGCACAGGGTTGCGACCTGGTGCTACTATCCAATAAAAAAAAAAAAAAAAAGAAATACACTCGTCCAGTCGCTCATCATGACGTGGCACATCGGATGTCTGTTTTTTTTATGCGAAGATGTTTCAACTTCCGAACCAATCCGGAGGCATCAACTTTTCCAGGGGTCTAAGACTCCGCGTACGAAGATGTGCTTAGACCTGCAGACAGAGGCTACTTGCAAAATTGAGTGCTGTGGACTGGTCGCACAAGATGCAAAATATCATCGCAAGTGTCTTGTTTCACTTACAACAAAACTAATCATACAAGTAAACAGAAGATGGACACAACTGATAAAGTCCAACCATGGGATTGCCACTTGCGAGTTCCTGTCATTTATCGATGAACAGAATAGATGAAGAGCATGCCCTGTCTTTAAACTTGTCAGGATCTCGTCAAAACTTTATTCTAATCGTCTAGAACGACTTGGAGTGGAGCACATGTTTAGACAACATAGCACAGAGTTTAAAAAATCGTATCCTGGCCGCCCAAACCCATACCTTACGGCTCATAAGAAGGGCGTGATATACTACTTGCATTTGATAAAGATGTCTGTACCTGCCCTCCATAAAGTCTGCCAAGAAGACTACGATGACGAAGCCATATTCTTGCAGGCAGCGGGAAGAAGAAGTACTAGAGAAATGTTTCCAAACTGCGAGCTAGCTTCACAGGTTCATTTGATGAGGACTGCCAAGTAAAATCCGTACCGATTCAGTCACTGTTGGTCGTGGGTGTGGCCATGATCCTCGATGGCCCCAACATCAAGTCTCAATCAGGTGATGGGTAACCCAAGCACCCGCAGCACAGCTCAGTTGTTTGCCGTACACTAGCTCCATCCGTCGCAGAGTGGGTAGTACTACTGTGCGTCACAACACAGACAGAGAACCATGCCTATCTACGTGGACTCACAGTCCATGCAAGGACTCGGAAACGTGACCTCATTGAGATGCTGTTTTGATCTTCGGACTGTCCATCTCCTATGACCGAGTGATGCAATCTCCACATCCATGGGATAAACAGAGTGTGGGGGGGTGAGCATATCACCGAGATGAGGTAGTGTGTCCACCCAATCTACGCGAGGTCTTTATTCACAACGGCAGCGGTTGATAATATCGACCACAATTCGAAGCTCAACAACGTCGACAGATTCCTTTTCACGGTACTGGGATATAACTTTTTCCAGCCCCACCCCCGTCGTATGGTGCCAGAGCCAGTCTGGCAAAATAATGGTACGGACCGCAGGGAACACGCGTCCTGAACAGCCATCAATTGTGGTCATTTGGAAAATACAATATGCATATATGTGTAGCTAGAGTAATTTCATTTAGAAATAAAGAAGCATTTTGTGTCGTCCGTTAGAATAATCGCGTCAAACGGTCATTGTTGTAAATAGGCCGCCACGGCTTACATAGAACGTTTTCGCGGTGGGTCCATATCTGGAATTATTCATTAGATTATTATCTATGACTGTGCCAAATTTCATGCTTGTACGTCTAAACCCACAATTCTTATAATGGATACACCTATCTGCCTGACTAATGACAGAAGAATAAGAGGGAGACATACAATGTGGTAGAGACTGTAGAGTGGTATAGGATCTGAGAAGCATAGGGTGAAAGGCAGGACTCTGAGCCTAGAGAATTAAAACCCGTTGCCTTGATGACATGATGCGTAGTATAAACCAAGACTAACGTTCCTGAATAAGACATGGGCGTGGAATGAAGGTCAGAATTCAGGATTTACGATTTAGGACTTGAGAGGAGAGTGAGTGAGTTATCTAGGCGATGCTTCTAGGGTGACTAGGATGGATTGGTGAAAGCATTGATGGAAGTTTGAAGTGATGGTCCGTGCGAGTGTATGTAATATTTGACAGGTTTGAAGGAGAGAGAGAGGGAGAGAGCAGAAAAGAGAGAGAGAGAGAGAGAGAGAGAGAGAGAGAGAGAGAGAGAGAGAGAGAGAGAGAGAGAGAGAATGCAGGAGAGAGAATGAAAGACTGATATAAAAGAGTGAGGCGGGGAGGGAAGAGGAGTAGGAGTAGCAGATAAAGTAAGAGAAGGAGGAGGAGGAGGAGAAGGGGGGTAGAGGGAGTAAAGTAGGAGGGAATTTGAGGATATGAAAACTATCTTCGTTTATCAAAATATGCCCGTGCGAGTATATGTAATATTTGGCGGGTTTGAAAGGTGAGGGAATTAATACCACCACTACCACCACCACCACTACTACCACCACTACCACTAATCCCACCACTACTACCACCACTACCACTAATCCCACCACTACTACCACCACTACCACCACTACTACCACCACTACCACCACCACCACCACTACCACCACCACCACCACCACCACTACCACCACCACCACTACTACCACCACTACCACTAATCCCACCACTGCTACCACCACTACCACTAATCCCACCACTACTACCACCACTACCACCACTACTACCACCACTACCACCAATACTACCACTACTACTACTACTACTACCACCACCACTACCACCACTACCACCAATACTACTACCACTACTACCACCACTACCACCACTACCACCAATACTACCACTACTACCACTACTACCACTACTACCACTACTACTACTACTACTACTACTAACACCCATTAAGAACATAAGAACATAAGAAAATAAGGAAGCTACAAGAGGCCGCGAGGCCTACACGTGGTAGTTCCTGTCACCTAACCACTACCTACATCCACTTCATCCCCTCCATGAACCTATCCAGCTCCCTTTAAAGCTCACTAATGACTCCGCACTAACTACCTGTCTACTGAGACCATTCACTCATTCACCACCCTATTTGTGACCAGTTTTCCTATTTCATTTGCTAATCTACGCTTTTCCAGCTGAATTCCGTTACGTCTTGTTCTACCCTGGTTAAAAGCCGTAAGAACCTTTTTCTACCTCTCCTTTATTAAATCCCTTTAATCCTTAAACTTCTATCAGATCGCCCCTTACTCTGCGTCCTCTCGATTGATTGAATTTTAAATAACTTCAATCCCTCTCATAACTAGAGTTACGCCAGCCTTGTATCATTTTGGTCATCCTTTCTCTGCACTTTTTCTAACAACACTATATCCATCCTGTAATTGGAGACCAAAATGAACTGCATAGTCTAGGTAGCCTGACTAAGCCAGATAAAGCTTTAGAATACTTCCGCACTTCTCCTTTTAACACTTCTGGTAAACTGAATCCTAATACTCTATTAAGCTCCATTTCCTGGCCTCAATACATTGTTTCCTTAGTCGGAGGTCTGGGCTCACCCTCACTCCAAGATCTTTTTCACCTTCTGATCTTTTCAGCGATACATTGCCTTATGGTGGGATTCTATTACCAGGGTTTTTTCTACAACTTCATAACGCTACTTATCAATATTAAATTCCATCTGCCATCTGACTGCACTCGTTAAGTTTATCTAAGTCTCCCTGCAATATGTTTACGTCAGACTGTGATCCAATAATCCTACCTAACGTTAGTATCATCAGCAACTTGCTGAATCCTGCTAATCCCACTATCCAAGTCGTTGATGTACATCAAAATAGTAATGGGCCCAAAACGACCTGTGTGGAACTCCACTTGTCACCAGTCCCCATTCAATTTGGAACATTAATTGTAACCCTTTGTTGCCTATTACGTGCCAAGCTCCTGATCCAATGAAGAACCTTCCCATCTATACCATGAGCCCTAACCTTATTTAAGAGTCCTCGTGTGGGTACTTTGTCAAATGCCTTACTAAAGTCCAGATTATACTATATCATAAATCCTTATCATTTATCTGCCGTCTCATAAATCTTTCCTAAATAAAACTCAATAATTGGTGAACATGACCTACCCTTGGTGAATCCATGTTTGTGAATCATTGATTCAACTAGGTTTATCTAGGTGCCTCTAAGGTTTTTTTTGCAATAATAGATTCCAATAATTTTACCCACCACTGGATGTTAGACTTACGGGTCCGATAATTTGAGAGAGAAACAAGGGAAGTTGAGTTGTGATAAAGTGAGGATAATATAAATTTTTGTTTTCTATGTTTGGAAAAATATGATTAATGTTTTTTAAATTTTTGGGTGTTTTCTAAGGTCGAGTGATAATTTAAATGTGAGTGATGAATGTAGGTGAATAAAAGGGGGGTTTTGCCCCGCCCCAAATACTTTGTTTTAGCAGAAATGCTTCAAAAATAAACGTCTGTAAACATAAAAAAGGTTTGTGGAACCGGGCAAAAGGGAAAAAAAGAGCTGATGATGAGTTTGGGATTTTGTGCACAAGGAGGTTTTTAATAAAAAAGGTGGAGTTTGGCGATGTTCCGCTTTTTAAACATTGGATGGTAAAAAATAGATAGGTGTTCCTGGAAAATCAAGCAAGGGAAGGAGATAGTACATAAAAAACAGTTTGGCAGGCACTTAGGGGTGAGGAAACTTTAAAGGAGGATTTTGTTATTTCTTTTGGGCCCTGGACTATTTTTACCAAAAGTCAAACGAATGTTCACAAAACTCCGTTCGCAGAATAGAGGGCTGTTAACTGTTGCAAGCTATGTTTGGGAAAACTATTTATGAAGTCTTGCGTCTGCCCGCAGTGCGAATTCTCCCCCTCTTCGATCATAAAACCCGGGGTGAAAGTAACCCACTTCAAAAATCTTTCACTAAAAATAACATATACAAAAAATGTATTGTGCCCAAAAAAACCGAGAAAAATTTTTTTTTCTTTTAAAAAAATGAATTTGCAGCAAAAAAAACCAATAAAATAAAATTTGTTTACCTAATATTTTATATGCTTGTTTTTGGGCGCGGCAAACAACAATGTGTCATCTCGACCACTACCTATCTTATCTACCTTTAGCATATATCTCCCCTATGGAGCGCCAAAAACGACAACCGAAATTAAGAGGGGCCCAAAGGACCCCCGAGTGGATTGTTTCTACCCTACATTGAAGAGAAAAAAAATTTGGTGGAATAAGACGGTAAAAAGGGAGCTATAAAGCAAACACTGTTTTCTCTCAAGTACCCTTGAAGTTTCCCCTATTTTGTTGGTGAATCTTTGCTCCATCCCTCCCCTTCCATCCTACTACACCTGCCACTCTACACCAACCTGCCATCCCAAAATCACACCTGGTACTCTACACTCACCTGCCCCCCTTATATCAACCCGCCTCCCCAATATAAATGCCTCATCTAATATCACAATGCCATCCTCCCCTCAATATCAATATAAATATAACCTTCTTTCTTTCTGTCAAGTCCCATAATACTGTTTACAAATTTACACTAGAATAGTCCCAGTGGTATTTTTCCAAGTACAAATACCATTTCCTTTTCCCCATATAATTTTTTAATTTATTGTTTCAAGCAGTATTCCCACCCTTATCGTAGTTTCTCACGTTATCATAAAAATTGCCTTCCTTGGGCTTTCCAAGTACCCTCTTAACTTTGCAGTAATGCTTTTTCCCACAACTCCATTAAAACTCCACATCTTAACCTGTTTCTCCACCCTCTGCATTGTACTCTATCTTGCCAATCATATTAATTACCATACCCACCAACATTGAACAATGCCCTAACTTACTTTATGCTGGAAAACATTAACAAAAATGGATCGTGTTTCCCCTACTCACTTTTAAAAGATACCTAAAATTATTTCTTAAGGCCACTTATGACCCTCAAAATCGATCCCTTCACACGCTAGTTGCAAGGAGCTACGTCGTTTGAAAAGGGCTCTAAACACCTCCTACCCAATGTCCCGGTAGACAACATTATTCGTAAAAATCGGCATCAATTTTATTTTTCATCCTCTCTTTACCTCCCAAACCTCCCCGCCGTCTCGAAAACAGTCAACAAATCTACTCTTTCAAAAGCCGGTAAAAATGATGGTGTGTATCATGACTTCCTCACATTTTTAAAAATTTTCTTTTAGTAGTTTCAATGAAATTGCTAAAGTTTTAATATTATTTTCATTTAGTTTTATCATTTTTTTGCAAACAGGCTTTACTTCGAAAGTGGGTTAAATAAGCTGAAAAAACCTTTGGTCAGAAAAAAAATTCAAAATTTTTTACAAGTGTTTGCAACGCTTTGGTTCAAAACATCCAACGGTCTGGGGAAAGAAAAGTTTCGTAAATAAAACTGCTTAATTTTTTCTTTTTTTAGTCTGGAATTCAGAAAAAAATGGCGGGCCCCGTTTTATAATAGCTTATGGGTTTCCCATAAGAACAAAATGGCAAAGTTCGCCATAAATCACCGAAAATCCATAAGTGCTTGTGTTTTCCCCAAAAAGTTCCCATAAGCGCTAGGGGATGTCCGGAGGTCCCTGGGGATCCTTATGTTGACAAAAGCCGTCACATGGCGCAAAACAACTTTTCCGCCCGAAAACTCAGGTTTTTTCGTGCCGAAGAGACTTTTTCTCGCTGACCATGAGGGAATTATGTATGTACTTCGAAAATGTTCCCCCAGAGTAAAAAAAAAAGGAACCTACACTGACAGCGGGAATAAAAAATTAAAAATAGCTTATGATTGTTTCCTCCCCATGGCAAGTGCAGCACACTGAGCTGCAGCTGCGCAGTGATACCATGGAGCACTGGATGGACGGGGAAAATGCTTCTCAAGGCCCCCCATGGTAATACTTCGTGTACCCAAATTCTGTGCGAGCAAAATCGAAAATTCTCCCCAAACGGAAATTTTCGACGACATTTAAAGACTAAGAACTAAGAAAAAAAGGGAAAGCTACAAGGGGCCGCGGGCCCTACACGTGGTGTTCCTGTCACTAACACTACCTACAAAAAAACCCCTTTCATCCCCATCCATGAACCCATCCCGTCCCCCTTTAAAAATCCCCAAAGATCCGCATAACTCCTGTCTACTGAGACCATTCCAAACTCATTCACCACCCTTTTGTGAAACCCGTTTTTCCCTATTTCCTTTCTAAATCTACGCTTTTCCCGCGAATCCGTTACTTCTTGTTCTCCCGGTTAAAAGCCCTAAGAACTTTTCCTACCTCTCCTTTTTAAATCCCTTTATCCACTTAAAAATTCTATCAGATCGCCCCTTACCTGCGTCTCTCGAGTGGTTGTAATTTTAATAACTTTAATTTCCCCTCATAACTAAATTACGCATCCCTTGTATCATTTTGATCATCCTTCTCTGATTTTTTAACAAACCCCATTCCATCCTGTAATATGGAACCAAACTGAACTATGCATTTTGGTCTTAAAATTTAAAAGGGCCTTTACTTTTTTTTTGGAGCCAAATAAGCCTTTTTTGAAAAACCCCTTTTTCCGGGCCCCCCCCCTTTTTCCCTTTTTCTTTTTAAACACTTTTTCTTTGGGGTTTTTTTTTTTAACTGATCCCCCTTAAATTACTCCCCCATTTTAGGCCCCCCCCTTTTTTCCCCTGGCCTTTAAAATAAACAAAAAAAAATTGTTTTTTTCCCTTTAAAAAAGGTCCGTAAAGGGTCCCCCCGGGCCCCCCNGTTTTGTAATTTTTTTCTAATTTCTGGTTTTTTGGATATCGGAAGTATCTGTCATTGTGATGGCTGAAATAGGGATTTTAATCATTGTAAATGAAAAATGACTCCAGATTCGTGTTCGCATCCCATAATCTGGAACTAATTTTTAAAAATCATTTTTCAAAAAATTTTTGGCAAATTTTGAAGGGGGGATGCCTTGATTTTTTTTTTTTAAAACACGTTTTTCTCAAAACAAAAAAATGGCAGATACTTGCAAAAGGGTTGAGAAATAATATGTATTTTACTAAGGGCTAATTTTTGGGGTAAAGCAATAAATATTGATTTTAATAACCCAGAAAATAGCACATTCGTACATTTTTTAAAAAATATCAATTTTCTCGACAACCATGAAGTTTTTTGACAAACCGTTCTGCGTCATGTAAAAACCTCAAGTGAAACCCTTTTTTACTTCGATAAATTTTCTTACGACTCATAGTTTTGGGGGCAAAAATAAAAAAAAACCTGATCGTCAATTTGGGAAAATTTTTTGCAGCCAGAAATCCGAAAATTTTTTTTCCTAGATAATTTGGAAAAGGGGCCGGGGGTACAATTTTTAGACCATCCTTGACAAAGACTTTTTTGGTAAGTGTTGCTGTGGCAGAAACAAGTTGTAGCTTAACCGAAAAAGTATATTATATATAAAGTTAACACACACACACACACACACACACACACACACACACAACACACACACACACACACACACACACACACACACACACACACACACACTGTTGGAAATGTTCTTTATTTTTTCAGC
>JACEEZ010019122.1:10000-17500 GCA_016584305.1 Chionoecetes opilio | reverse complement strand
TGCTGGTCTGTCTGTCTGGATGCCTGCCTGTCTGTGTCTCTGTCTGGATGCCTGCCTGTCTGTGTCTGTCTGGATGCCTGCCTGTCTGTGTCTGTCTGGAGCCCGCCTGCTGTGTCTCTGCTGGATCCTCCTGCTGTGTCTGTCTGGGTGCCTGCCTGTCTGTGTCTGTCTGCTGGGTCCTCCTGTCTGTGTCTCGTCTGGGTCCTGCCCCGTCTGTGTCTTTCGATCCTGCCTGTCTGGTCTGTCTGTCTGGTCCTGCCTGTCTGGTCTGTCTGTCTGGGTGCCTCCTGTCTGTGTCTCTGTCGGATCCTGCCTGTCTGTGTCTCTGTCTGGATCCTGCCTGTCGTGTCTCTTCTGGGCCTGCCTTCTGTGTCTGTCGGGCGGATGCCTGCCGTCTGTGTCGTCTGTCTGGGTGCCTGCCCCGTCTGTGTCTGTCTGGATGCCTGCCTGTCTGTGTCTGGATGCCTGCCTGTCTGTGTCTGTCTGTCTGGATGCCTGCCTGTCTGTGTCTCTGTCTGGATCCCGCCCGTCTGTGTCTCTTCTGGATCCTGCCTGTCTGTGTCCCCTGTCTATGCCTGCCTGTCTGTGCTCTGTCTGGATGCCTGCTTCTGTTCTGTCTTTTCTGGATCCTGCCTGTTGTGCCTTCTGGGTGCCCCCTGTCTGTGCTCTGTCCCCGGAAACCTGCCTGTCTTTTTTGTCTGTCTGGATCCCGCCCGTCTGGTCTCGTCTGGTGCCTGCCCGCTGTGTCGCTGTCTGGGTGCTGCCTGTCTGTGTCTCTTCTGGATGCCTGCCTGTCTTGTCCCGTCTGTCTGGAGCCGTCTGTCTGTGTCCCTGTCGATGCCTGCCCCTTTTGTGTCGTCTGGTGCCTCCCGTCTGTGTCTGTCTGTCTGGATGCCCGCCTGTCGTGTCTTTCTGTCCCGGGTGCCTCCTTCTGTGTCTTTTGTCTGGGTGCCTGCCGTCTGTGTCTGTCTTCTGGATGCCTCCTGTCTGTGTCCCGTGCTGGATTCCTGCCCTGCTGTGTTGTCTGTCCCGGATCCTGCCTGTCTTGTCCCGTCGTCTGGATCCCGCCTGTCTTGTCTCTGCTGGGGGCCCGCCTGTCTGTGTCTTCCCGTCTGGATGCCTGCTTCTGTGTCTGTTGTCGGATCCTGCCTGCTGTGTCTGTCTGTCTGGATGCCTGCCCGTCTGTGTCTGTCTGTCCCGGATGCCGCCTGTCTGTGTCTTCTGGATGCCTGCCTGTCTGTGCTTCTGTCTATGCCCGCCTTCTGTGTCTGTCCCGTCTGGATGCCTGCCGTCTGTGTCTGTCTGTCGGATGCCTCCCGTCTGTGTCCCCGTCTTCTGGATCCGTCTGTCTGTGTCTGTCTGTCTGGATCCTGCCTGTCTGTGTCTGGATCCTGCCTGTTGTGTCTGTCTGGATGCCTGCCTGTCTTGGGGTGTCGTCCCGGGTGCCCGCCCGTCTGTGTCCCGTCTGGATGCCCCCTTCTGTTTTCTCTGTCTGGAGCCTGCCCCGCTGTTCTGGTCTTCTGGATGCCTGCCTTCTGTGTCTTCTGTCTGGATGCCTGCCTGCTGTGCTGTCTGCTGGATGCCTGCTGTCTGTGTCTGCTGTCTGGATGCCTGCCTGTCGTGTCTGTCTGGAGCCTGCCTGTCTGTGTCCGTCGATGCCTGCCTGTTTTGTGTCTCTGTCTGGATGCCCCCTGTTGTGTCTCTGTCTGGGTGCCCCCTGTCTGTTCTCTGTCTGGGTGCCCGCCTGTCTGTGTTCCCGTTGTCGGATTCCTCCTGTCTGTGTTCTGTCTGGTGCCTGCCTGCTGTGTCTCTGTTGGTGCCTGCCTGTCTGTGTCTGTCTGTTGGATGCCTGTGTCGTTCTCTGTCTGGGTGCCTGCCTGTCTTGTCTGTCTGCTTGGGTCCCGCCGTCTTGTCTCTGTCGGAGCCCGCCTGTCTGGTCTGTCTGTCTGGATGCCTGTCTTCTGTGCTCTGTCTGGGTGCCTGCCTGTTTTGTCTGTCTGGATGCCTGCCTGTCGTGTCTGTCTGTCTGGATGCCTCCCTTTTGTGGGCTGTCGTCTGGATCCTCCTGTCTGTGTTTTTGTCTGGGTCCTGCCTTCTGTGTCCCGTCTGTCTGGTGCCCCCTGTCTGTGTCTGTTCTGGTCCTGCCTGTCTGTGTCTTTTCTGATGCCTGCCGTCCCTTTTCCCGTCCCGTCTGGATGCCTGCCTGTCTGTGTCTCTGTCTGGTGCCCCGCCGTCTTGTCTTCTGTCTGGATGCCCGCCTGTCTGTGTCTTCTGTCTGATGCCTGCCTGTCTGTGTCTGTCTGTCTGGGTGCCCGCCTGTCTGTGTCTGTCGTCTGGGATGCCCGCCTGCTGTGTCTGTCTGGATCCTGTCTGTGTCCCCGTCTGTCTGGTCCTGCCTGTCTGTGTCTGTCTGTCTGGGTGTCCCGTCCTGTGTCTTCTGTCTGAGCCTGCCTGCTGTGTCTGTCTGTCTGGTGCCTGCCCGTCGTGTCCCGTCGTCTGGAGCCCGCCTGCCGTGTCCGGATGCCTGCCTGTCTGTGTCTGTCTGGAAATTTCCCGCCTGTCTGTGTCTTCTGTCTGGATGCCCCCTGCTGTGTCTGTCTGGATGCCTGCCTGTCTGTGTCGTCTGTTTTGGATGCCTGCCTGTCTGTGTCTGTCGGAGGGCCCGCCTGTTGTTCTGTCTGTCTGGATCCTGCCTTTTGTGTCTGTCTGGATGCCTCCTGTCTTGTCTCTGTCCCGGGTGCCCCCTGTCTGGATGCCCGCCTTCTGTGTCTGTCCCGGGTGCCCGCCGTCTGTGCTCTGTCTGGATGCCTGCCTGTCGTTGGGCTGTCTGGTCCTCCGCTGTGTTGTCTTCTGGAGCCTGCCTGCTGTGTCCCGTCTGGTGCCCCCCGTCTGTGTCTGTCGCTGGATCCTGCCGTCTGTGCTGTCTGGATGCCTCCTTCTGTGCGTCTGTCCCCGGATCCTGCCTGTCTTGTCTCTTCTGGTCCTGCCTGTCTTGTCCTGTCGGGGGCCTGCCTGTCTTTTTCTGTCTGCTGGATGCCTGCCTGTCTGTGTCTGTCGGATCCTGCCGTCTGTTCGTGTCTGGATCCCGCCTGTCTGTGTCTGCTGTCTGGATCCTGCCGGCTGTGCTGTCTGTCTGGGTGCCTCCTGTCTGTGTCTGTCTGTCTGTTCTGTGTCTGGGTCCTGCCTGCTGTGTCTGTCTTCTGGATGCCTCCCGTCTGTCTGGGTCCTGCCTGTCTGTGCTTCTGTGCCTGTCTGTGTCTGTCTGTCTGGATCCTGCCCGTCTGTGTCGTCTGTCTGGATGCCTGCCTGTCTGTGTCCCCTTTTGGAGCCTGCCCGTCCCGTTCTCCTGGATTCCCGCCTGTCTTGTCTTCTGGAGCCTGCCTGTCGTGTCTGTCTGTCTGGATGCCTCCTGTCTGTGCTGTCTGGATGCCTGCCGTCGTGTCTGTCTGTCTGGGTGCCTCCCGTCGGTCTGTCGGTCCTGCCTGTCTGTGTCTTCGTCTGGTGCCTGCCTGTCTGTGTCTGTCGTCTGGATGCCTGCCTTCTGTGTCTGCCCGTCTGTGTCTCTTTTTGGAGCCTGCTGTCTGTGTCTTCTGGATGCCTGCCTGTCTGTTTCCCGTCTGGGTCCTGCCTTCTGGGTTTTCTGTCTGGATCCTGCCTGTCTGGGTCTGTCTGTCTGGGTCCTCCCGTCGTGTCCGTCTGTCTGGATGCCTGCCTGTTTGTGTCTGTCTGGATGCCTGCCTGTCGTGTCTGTCTGTCGGGGTGCCTGCCTGTCGTGTCTTCTGTCTGGGTGCCTGCCTGTCTTGTCTGTCTGTCTGGTCCTGCCTGTCTGTGTCTGTCTGTCTGGATGCCTGCCTGTCTGTGTCTGTCTGGATGCCTGCCTGTCTGTGTCTTCTGGTGCCCGCCTTCTGTGTCTGTCTGGATGCCTGCCTGTCTTTCTGTCGGATCCTGCTGTCTGTGTCTTCTTCTGGATGCCTGCCTGTTGTGTCTGTCTGGATGCCTGCCTGTCTGGGGCTGTCGGGGTGCCGCCCCGTCTGTCTGGAGCCCGCTTCCCCGTGTCTGGATGCCTGCCTGTCTGTGTCTGTCTGTCTGGATGCCTGCCTGTCTTTGTGTCGGTGCCCGCCTGTCTGTGTCTGTCTGGATCCTGCCTGTCTGTTCTTTTCTGGGTGCCTGCTGTCTTGTCTGTCTGGATCCTGCCGTCTGTGTCTGTTGGATTCCTGCCTGTCTGTTCTGTCTGGGTGCCTGCCTGTCTGTGTCCCCCGTCGGATGCCTGCCTTCTGTCTGGGTGCCCCGCCCTTTCCTTGCGGTCCTGCCTTCTGTGTCTGTCTGTCTGGATGCCTGCCTGTCTGTCTGGATGCCTGTCTGTGTCTGTGTCTGGATGCCTGCCTGTCTGTCTGTCTGGATGTGTCTGGCTGGCTGTATCTGTCTGTCTGTCTTTACCGGCAATAACACTATAGTCGCACGGTGCACTAATGTCGCCAGGCGCCATATATTACGAATTTTAGCCTCACTACAGCCTTGTATGTGTCACTGAAGACAGATACATAACATAAACTACTGTACATGACTCTTCCGTGGCACATACAAGTCTGCAGTAATGCTTTAGTGGTGAAATTCGTAATACATGGCGCCTGGCGACATTCGTGCACCCTGGCGACTATAGTGTTATTGAAGGTAGTGATAACAAACAAACTCGTCGAGACTTTAAAGATCTGGTAACCAACTGTTTCTGATTCCTTTGTATTCCTCCTCCTCCTCCACCTCCTCCTCCTCCTCCTCCTCCTCCTCCTCCTCCTCCTCCTCCTCCTCCTCCTCCTCCTCCTCTACCTCCTTATCTTCCACCATCATCTCGTTCCATTCTTATCCTCAATAACCCTCCTCCTCCTCCGCCTCCTCCTCCTCCTCCTCCTCCTCTTCCTCCTCCTCCTTAAGGTCGTTTATCTGATCAATGCTGTGTTCTCTTAGGGGTGAGAGCGCATCTCTTAGCACTCTCTCTTGCCTCTCACACTCTTAAAAAGGAACACATGCTTGCCTTGTGTGTGTGTGTTTGTGTGTGTGTGTCTGTGTCTGTGTGTGTGTGTGTGTGTGTGTGTGTGTGTGTGTGTGTGTGTGTATGTGTGTGTGTTTTGCGTTTTATTAGTTTTTCTATATTCTCTTCTCTTCTCCATTCTATTTCCCTCCTTCCTTCCTTCCTTTTCTGCCATAATCCTTCCTCCTCCTCCTCCTCCTCCTCCTCCTCCTCCTCCTCCTCCTCCTCCTCTTATTGCAAAACAAGGAAGAAGGAAATTTTTGCATTGTAGTGGAGGGAGAACGAAAAATAACGTTTGTTTCTCTCCTTCCTTTTCTGCCTCGGTAACGTTCACCAAAAAAACGTTCCTATGGTTTTTTTTTATGTATTTGTGAAAAAACGTTCCGGAAATAATGTTTTTTTTTTTTTTTTTTATGAAACGTTGTGGAAAAATATGGACAAAGAAAGGAAGGAAAGGAGGAAAGAAGGGTTGAAAATAAGGTTGAATTTATGGAAGGAATTTTTTTTGACAGTAAAGTAGGAAGTAAAAGAAATGAAATAAAGAAGAGGAAATAAGAAAGGAAGAAAAAGAAGGAAAATATATTGGGGAATTAAAGAAGATAAGGAATTGAAGAAAAAAGGAATACGAGGAGAAAAGGAATGATAAATATAATGGAAACTAATGAAAAAAAATATTTGAGGTCAAGAGAAAAATAGAAAAATAAGGAAATAATAATAAGTAAAAATAAGAACAAGTATAAATAGTAAAGATGAAATTAAAATGCAGAGAAAAAAGGGAGAAAAATGAATATAAAGAATCATATAGAGACAAAAAAATAAGATACATGATTTAGGAAAAAAAATAAACAAAGGAAGGATAGGAAGGTTTTTTTAATATAGCGTTTTTTTAATATTGAGTTTTTATATATTGAGTTTTTTTTATATTGATTTTTCTTAATATTGAGTTTTTTTAATATTGAGTTTTCTTAATATTGAGTTTTCATAATTTATTGAGATTTTTTAATATTGAGATTTTTCAATATTGAGTTTTTTTTAATATTGAGTTTTTAATATTGAGTTTTTTTAATATTGAGTTTTTTTAATATTGAGTTTTTTTAAATATTGAGTTTTTTTTTAAAATTGAGTTTTTTTTTAATATTGAGTTTTTAATATTGAGTTTTCTTAATATTGAGTTTTTTTAATATTGAGTTTTCTTAATATTGAGTTTTTTTAATATTGATTTTTTTAATATTGAGTTTTTTAATATTGAGTTTTCTTAATATTGAGTTTTTTTTATATTGAGTTTTCTTTATTATTGAGTTTTTTAATATTGAGTTTTTTAATATTGAGTTTTTTTAATATTGAGTTTTTTAAATATTGAGTTTTTTTAATATTGAGTTTTTTAATATTGAGTTTTTTTAATATTGAGTTTTTTTAATATTGAGTTTTTTTAATATTGAGTTTTTTAATATTGAGTTTTTTAATATTGAGTTTTTTTAATATTGCGTTATTTATAATATTAAATTGAGTTTTTTTATATTGAGTTTTTTTTAATATTGAGTTTTTTAATATTGAGTTTTTTAATACTGAGTTTTTTTTTCTCATACATTTCCTCCTCCTCCTTCCCTTATTACCCTCCTCCTCCCTCCCTTCCCCCTTCCCTCCATCCCTCCCTTCCCTCCCATCCCTCCCATCCCTCCCATCCCCCTCCCCCTCCCCCTCCCCTCTCTCCTTCCCCTCCCTCCCTCCCCCTCCCTACCATCTCCCCCCCCAGCCTCTAATAGACAGGTGATCCAGGCACACTACACACCTGTCACACACCTGTCCAAGGCTAATTACCACCCACACCTGTCACCGTCCACACCTGTAGGTTATTAGGCCAATTAGGGTGACGATGCCATGTTGCTGCTACGCTATTATCACTCTTAACGACCTCTTGCTGTGTGTGTGTGTGTGTGTGTGTAAGGGGGAGGGTTGTGTGTGTATGTGGTGTTTGTGTTTGGTGTGTGTGGGGGTTGTGTTTGTGTAGGGGGGGGGGCTGGGGGAAATGTGTGTGTGTGTGTGGGGGTTTGTGTTTGTGTGTGGGGGGGGGCTGGGGGAAATGTGTGTGTGTGTGTGGGGGGGTTGTGTTTGTGTTGTGGGGGGGTTGTGTTTGTGTGTGTATGTGTAGGGGGAGTTTGAGTGTGTGTGGGGGGTTGGTTGGTGTTTGGGGGGGTGGATGGGTTATGTGTGTGTGGGGGGGGTAGTGTGTGTGTGTGTGTGTGTGTGTGTGTTTTGTTGTCAAGAAGTGCGTTTTTCCCTTGTTTCTCTCCTTCCTCCTCCTCCTCCTCCTCCTCCTCCTCTTGCTAAACTGGAATTAAAAGCCTCGTTTAGACCAAAAACTTTGTAGCTGTTTGATTTTTTTTCTTGTGAATTCCTTTGTATTCCTTTGTATTCCTGTTCCTTTTATTTTCCTTCCAGTGCAACTTTCTCTCTCTCTCTCTCTCTCTCTCTCT
>JACEEZ010019122.1:0-5000 GCA_016584305.1 Chionoecetes opilio | reverse complement strand
TTCCTCTCTCTCTCTCTATCCTCTCTCCTCTCTCTCTCTCTCTCTCTTTTCCTTTTTTCCCCCCCAAATTATTTGTTTATTCCCTCGCCAAATATTTTTTTTTTTTTTCCTCTCTTCCCCCCCTCCCCCCTCTTCCCCTCTCTCTCTCCCCCTCTTATAATCCTCTTCTCTTCTCTCCTCTCCCCTCTCTCTTGCGGGGCAGGGGGATAAAAAAATTTTTTTAAAAAAGGAATTGTTTGGTGTGTATATTTCCCCCCTCCCCCCTTTTTCCTCCTTCCCCCTCCCCTCCCCTCCTCCTCCTCCCCTCCCCCCCTACCCCCCCCTCCTCCTCCTCCCCCTCCCCTTTCCTTTTCCCCCTTTCCTCCTCCCCCCTTTTGCTTCCATTTAATATGTAGTTCAAGCAGATACCCCCCTTATGGACCAAAAAGGGTTTGCCCGGTGTCTGGTATTCCTATGTATCTCTTTCTCCTCATTTTCTTCTCCTTCCCCCTCTTCTACTCCTTTCCCCCTCATCCTCTCCCCCCCTCTCCTCCTTCTCCCCTTCTCTCTCTCTCCCTCCTCCGCAGGGGCATTCCCCCCTTCATGTTTCTTCCTTTTCTCCTGTCAACAAAAGTTTTCCCTCTCTTCTCTCTCTCCTCTCTCTCTCTCTCTCTCTCTCTCTCTTCTCCTCTCTTTCTCTCTCTCTCTCACCCGCAACTTTCCCCATTCATTTTTCCCTTCCTCCTGCCCAATCAAAAGTGTTCCTCTCTCTCTCTCTCTCTCCTCTCTCTTCTCTCTCTCTTTCCTCTCCTCTCTCTCTCTCTCCTCTCTCTCTCTCTCTTCTTGAATGGTCCCCTTCATATCGTGACTCACACTTCCCTCCTTTTTTTCCCCCCTTTCCTCCTCCTCCCCCTCCTTTTCCTCATTCTCCTCCATTGAACACCAATACTATAACCCCTTTGTCCCCCCCTCCCCCTCCTCCTCCCCTTTTCCCTCCCCCTCCTCTCCTCCGTCGTAATATGGGAGGCCTTTTTTATTTTTTCCTTCAGGTGAGAGAAGTCAAGGTGTTTTTAATCCGGGGACGGGGGAAGGGGGAAGGGGGGAAGGGAAGGGAAGGGAAGGAAAGGGGAAGGGGAAGGGAAGGGGGGAAAAGGGGGGAGGGAAAGGAGGAGTGGAAAGGGGGGGGGGAGGATAGGGGAAAAATGGGAGGGAGGGGGGATGAAGGGGGAAAGGAGAAGGAGGAGTTAGATGGGAAAAAAAGGAGGAAGGTAGGGGGGAAGGGGAAAGGGAAGAGAGGGAAGGAAGAGAGGGAAGGGGAAAGGGAAGGGAAGGGAAGGGGAAGGGAAGAAAGAAAAGAGAAGGGAAGGGAAGGGAAGGAAGAAAAGGGGAAGGGGGGGAAGGGGGAAGGAAGGAAGAGAAGGGAAGGGAAGGAAAGGAAGAAAAGGGGAAAGGGGAAGGGAAGGAAGGGAAAGGGGAAAGGGGGAAGGGGAAAGGGAAAAGGGAAGAGAAGGGAAGGAAGGGAAGGAAAAGGGGAAAGGGAAAGGGAAGGGAAGGGAAGGGGAAAGGGGGGGAAAGGAAGGGAGGGAAGGGGGAAGAGGGGTAAGGAAGGGATGCAAAAAAAGGAAAGAGGGGAAGGAGAGGGAAGAGGGGGGAAGGGGAGGGGGGGATAGGGTAGGGGTGGATGGAAGGGTAAGGGGGAAAGAAAAAAAGGGGAAGGGAAGGGAGAGAAAGGAAGGGAAGGAAGGGAAGTGGGGATAAGCCTTTCTTCCTATTTGGGGGTCTTCGCTTGTGTGATGTCTGGGAGGAAGGGGAGGGGAGGAGGAGGAGAGAGGAGGGGAGGAGGAGGGGGGTTATTCAGGACGATAAAATATAGAAAACAAGCAAGAAAGTTCTACTCCTCTTTTTCCTCTTTTTTTTTTTTCTTTTAACTAATCTTTTAAGCTTTTTTTTTTTTATTTTTTGGGGTGGATTTTTGTGAGACCCGGGGAGAGAAGAAAGAGAGAGAAGGGGGAGGGGGGGAGAGAGAGAGAGAGAGAGAGAATTTGCGTACACTTTCTACTATTATTTTAAAAGTAATTTCTGAGGAGAGGGGAGAGAGAGAGAGAGGAGAGAGAGAGAGAGAGAGAGGAGAGAGAGAGAGAGAGGAAAAGGGGAGAGAGGGGAGAGAGTAAGCTAAAGACAAAAAAAACTCAAATTGAAGAAAAAAAGAAACACAAAATCTTCTCCCCCCTCTTCTCTCTCTCTCCCCTTTTTCTCTCTCTCTTCCTCTCCTCTTCTCTCTCTCTCTCTTTCAGTAATTTAAACGAGCCGGTGAAGTGTCATGCAGGTAAAGACCAATTGGCTTGTTTGGGGGAATTTGGGGGCTGTGATTGGTGATTTGGGAAGGGGGGGGTGATTAGGGGGCAAATAGGGGCATAAAAGTGGGGGTTAAAAAGGGGGGGGGGTAACGAAAGGGGGGGTAGTTAAAGGGGTTTTTTGGGGGGGGATAAGGAGGGGGTAGTTATTGAGAGAGAGAGGGAGAGAGAGGTTTGAAACTTACTTTTTTTAAATTTTTCTCCTTTCATGTCATAAGTGTAATTAATAACTTTAAATAAAACAGTAAGAGAGGAGAAAAGAGAGAGGAGAGGGGAGGAGAGAGAGAGAGAGAGGAGAGGAGAGAGGGGAGAGAGAGAGAGAGGAGAGAAGCCATTTGAGAAGGAGAAAGGGGAATGTCTTTTGTTGGTATTTATGTTTTCGTTTTTCCTCTTCCTCTTCCTCTTCCTCCCCTCCTCCTCCTCCTCCCTCTCCTCCTCCTCCTCCCCCTCCTCCTCCTCCCCTCCTCCTCCTCCTCCTCTCTCCTCTCCTCCTCCTCCCTCCTCCCCCTCCTTTACAGTCTATAAAGAAAGACTTTGGGCAAACATAGATCCAAAGACTGCTTCAAGAGAGAGAGGGAGAGGGGAAAAGAGAGAGAGGAGAAGAGCGAGAGAGAGAGAGAGAGAGAGACGAGAGAGGAAGAGAGAAAAAAAAAAACCCATTTGAAAAAAGGTAAAAAAGAGAATTCCTAACATCCCGGGGGTGTGTGTTGGTGTGTGTGTGTGTGTGTGTGTTTGTTTTGTTTGTGTTTTTTTGGGGGGGTGTGTGTATTGTTTTTTTTGGGATTTTGGGTTTGGAAAAAAGAAGTTCATAGTTGAGGGTTTGAAACAGGCTGGGTTTGTGTGTTGTGGTGTTGTGGGTGTGGTTTGTGTGTGTTTGTGTGTGTGTGGTTTTGGGGTGTGTGTGTGTGTGTGTGTGTTGTGTTGTGGGGTTTTGTGTGTGTGTGGGGTGGTGTTGTTGTGTGTGTGTGTTTTTGTGTGTGTGTATGTGTTTTTTGGGATTTGGGATTGAGCAAGAAGTTCATAGTTGAGGGTTTGACAGGCTAGTGTGGTGTGTGTGTCGGGGGGTGTGTGGTTGGGGTGTTTGTGTGTGTGTGTTTTGTGTTGTGTGTGTTTTTTTAAACTTGGGTGTCACAGTGAGAAGAAAAAATGATTTAACGTGTCATGATGTAGGGAGCGGAAAAGAAATAGAGGGGGAAGGAAGGCGAGAGGGGAGGGGAAAGGAAAGTAGGGGAGGGAGGGGAGGGGAAGGAGAGGGGGAGAAGGAGGGAGAGGGGAGGGGAAGGGAGAGGGGGAGAAGGAGGGGGAGGGGAGGGGAAGGGAGAGGGGGGGAGAAAGGGGGAGGGGAGGGGGGAAAGGGGGGGGGAAAGGAAGGAGAGGGGAGGGGAAGGGAGAGGGGAGGGGAAGGGGGAGGGGGAGGAGGAGGGGGAGGGGAGAGGAAGGGAGAGGGGGAGGAGGAGGGGGGGAGGGGGAGGGGAAAAAGGGAAAAGAAAGGGGGGGGGAGAAAAAGAAAGGAATTTTAAAGAAAAAAAAAGTGGAAGAAAGGAGCTCGAAAAGTACGCCCGAAAAGGTTACGATTTATTTAAAGGGTTTCAAAAAAATGGCTAAAAAAAAAGTTTAAAAGTTTTTTTTAAAAAAACTCCCAAAAAATAATAAAAAAAAAGTTAAGGTAAAAGAAAATGTAAAGTTTTTTAAAAAAATGGGTCAAAAAAAGGATGCGATTTTTTTAAAAAAGACTCGAAAAAAGGAAAAAAAAAAAAGATCTAACTTCCTTTAAATAGCCTTAAAAAGTACCAAAATGATTTAAATTTCTTTCAAAACGAAAATTTCCATCCCTGAAATGTTTAAATGGAAAAATAAAGTTTGACATGAGTAATAAAAGACGTTTAAAATATACTTAATAATAGTTCTTCCTGTAACTAAAAAAGGAAAAATGTCGCATTTTCCCGATGAACACCGCTTTTTTTTAGTGGGAAATTTTTTTTGTGGTGAGTTTTGATGTGCTTTGAATTGCTCTGCTAGCCGTTTCTGTCAGCGTTTTCGTTTAATTTTTTTTTTATTTGCAACAAAAATAAAAAAAAAAAAAAAATCGAACCTAACCTATACCTAACCTTTACCTAACTTTAAAAAATGAAATAAAATATTTGCGACAGAAACGGTTAGCAGATGAAAATGAAATTCAAAAAAACATCAAACCCCAGAAACAAAAAACGTTTGTCCCCCCCAATGGGGTTTTGGTTATCTGGAATAATACCAAAATGTCTAAGTCTCTCCTTAAAAAATCATAAACAAGTCGAGAAAAAACCCTTAAAGTAATCGTCCAGGGCCTTTCATCTTCCTGATTTTTAGTAGTTAGAGTATAGCCATTTTCGGGTATCAAAAATATGTTGTCCTTTTTTCATCCAGTCAGCCGTTTTTTAATAATGGGAATCAAAATCTTTAAATTTTCCCCCACTTCGAAAAAGTGCTGCAACTGGAGACGATGCGCCACGGCTCGGGACTATGAGCAGGGAAAAGGGCCCCCTCTCTCCGCACTATCAAAAGCACGTAAACACAAGAGATAAATATAGTACTTGAGAATTTTTGGGTGTTTCTGATGATTTTTTTGCGATAGCCCCAAAAGCATGCTCCTTTAGGGGGGGCAGCCCAAAAAGGACAGGCTTAAAAACC
>JACEEZ010019121.1:0-5000 GCA_016584305.1 Chionoecetes opilio | reverse complement strand
ATTTTTTGTTTTACGGGGGTACCTAACCAGGGTACCAAAAAAAGTTGGATTGGGTTTCGATGGGAGGGAAGGAAAGACCCGGGGGATGGTGCCCGACGCTATGGGAAAATTCACCCAAGGTTGATCAGGGGGGTATGTCAGTGACAGAGACCTCGGGAAAAACAACCTTTGCACTTTGTACCAGAGGCCCCGGTCCACCTGAGAAGCCTGGTTAAAGGTGGCTCAGCCTTATGATTGCTGGTACAACGACCCACGATCACTGAAACGTACTGCAAGGTGACTCAACTAGGGGGCCAACACGGGTGGGAAAGGGGGGTACTCACGCCCTTTTGGGAAAATGCTGGGGGCGAAGCTCTTTTGGGGTATTGCGTGTTCACACAAACGATTGCCCCGCGCCACCTTATCACCAGCATGACGGGCCACCTCTTGACACTGGGGTTTTACGGGGGCCGTGTGCATCTCGTCCAGCGTGAAATTAATGCAGTCAAAGCAAGTTTTGAGGGTGCCAGGCGGGAAAAATCCACGGAGATACCGGGGGATATCCTGGTTATCATATCCACTGCCAGCGGCTCCTCCAGCTGGTCCCGGCTTGAAGGGACTTCTCCCGTCCGGCTGCGGGGATAATGTGGCGGGTGTCCCCCCCCAAGGCTCATCACCGCCCAATCGTCGTGTAATTTTGGACCAAAAACATGGACTGCTGGCAAAGAACTTAAAACCCTGGAATCCTATCAATACGCCTGCAGGGGTACTTCAAAATTACTACGACATCAAGGTTCACCCGACTAAGACGGCCCCCAACACATTCTCACGCGCTAGAGTGATGACGGCGCAGTAAAAAGGTCCAACCAGCTGTGACCTTCTACGTGCACAGGGCAGGTTCGTACACTCAGAATGTGTCCCTCGCTGATAGCGAGTCAAGAGTGAGGACGACCCTAGGGTTTCCCGTGACCCAGATTTTGAAGCGAGGGCTTTGGGGGGAGTATGGGGACACCCCGTGTAAGACTCGCATCACACCCAAGCTGAACTTGCCCACCACTTTTCAGACACTGACGCTTGGCACCCGGGCCCGGGGCCACGAGCCGGCATTCCCTGTTTTACTGTCCGGGGATCGATCAAGGAAGGTCAAGATCAGGTCAAAATCTACGAGGGTTTCCCGGGGTTCTCTATCCATATTCAGAGCCCGAAAGATCGGAAGCAGGTGCAGAGGCTGCGGCAGCAGTGGGGGGCAGCGGCCAGAGACGGGGTTTATCCGGGCTCGGGCCCACCACCGGGAGACCATGCCCTGCTTTAGGTTTAAGAAGACATGATGGACACTTCCTAGGGGAACGTAAGGCTGTGACACTGTGATTAGTGCCGGGTGAACCAACTGATCAGAAAGAGCTACCACCTGTCATGGAACTCTATTTGTGTGATGCATAAACAGGACCCAAACCCGGGCACAGCGATCATTTAAGCATTATTCGTAATGGTGCCATATAAAATGCATTTTGCATAGTAAAATTGGTGAAAAGGGGAAAAAAGGAAATAGATAAAATCGTTTAGAAATTCCTTTTACATAGGAAATAGGCATGCCAAAATTTTAGAAAAATTATAAAAATTAATATATTTAAAATTTTTAATATAAAAAATTATATATATTTTAATATTTAATATTATATAAAATTTTTTTAAAAATTTTTTAAATAAAAAATTAAAAATTATAAATTTATAATATAAAAATATATTTTTAATTTTAATAATATATAAATTTTTAAATATTAAATATAAAAAAAAAAAAATTTTATATATAAAAAAATAAATATATATATATATAAAAATTTAATAAATATAAAAATTTAATATATATATATATATATATATTATAAAAATATTTTAATATATATTTTAATATTTTTAAAATATATTTTAAATAATATAATTTATATATAAAATTAAAATAAAATTATATATATATATATTATATTTATATATTTTAAATTATATATATATATATATATATATATATAAAAATAAATTATATTTTTTATTTTAATAAAAAAATTATTTTTTTAAAAATAAAAAAAAAAATTTTATAAAAAAAAAATATTATATATATATATAATATAAAAAATTTATTTATTTTTAATAATATTATATAATTTATATTTTAATATAATATATTATAAATATATATATAAATAATTTTAAAATATAAAAATTTTTTTGGTGCCTATAAAAATTTTTTTCCAAAATTTTGGCTTTTTCCTTTTAAAAATAAATTTGGGTTTAATTTTCCTTTTTCCTTTCAAAATTTTTACTTAAAATTGCACTTTTTTTTGAATTAGTAATGAAAAATGGTCCTTTGGTCCGTTTCCTGTTTTTGCAAATGCACAAATATGAAAATACTGCGGGGTTTTTTTTTTGGTTCATCGGGCCCACTACATCACAGTGTCACACCCTCTACTTTGGCCCTAGAACGTGAAAAACAGCCTTCTTAGACCTGAAGCGGGGCTGGTTCCCGGTGGTGGCCCGAGCCCGGAAAACCCCCCCCTTTCCCCACCACTGCTTTCCCCAGCCCTGTCACTGCTTCCGTTTTCGGGGAAATGGGGTGGAAAAAATCCGAACCCTTCAAAATTTCCCCATACTTTTAAACCCCTTTATCCCCCCCCTTTAAAAGGGGCCGCCGTTCAAGGGGAGGCCCCTTTTGGGGTTTCCCCAACTTGGGGGGACAATTCCTTTGGGGGGCAGGCACCCGGTGTCCCCCAAACCCGCCAGACCTTTAAAAACTTTCCCGGGAACCACGGTTCCTCCCTTTTACCCTATCCGGGCCTTTTAAATGGGGGTTCCGTCCGGTGAAACAGTGGTTTTGGGTTCGGCTGCCCGGCCCCCTTGGTTTTGTTAAGGGTTGGGGGGTCCTCTTTTCGGGGGGGGGCCTTGAGCGTGGGGGAGTTTAGGGGCCCTGCCTCTTGGGGGGGGTTTAAGCTTTGGGGAGTTGAGCTTTTTTTGGGCCCAAAGTAAAAGGGGGGGGTTTTGAAATTGGGTGGCACCCCCAACTTGGGTTTTTTAGCGGACGGGGGAAAGCCCCCCAACCGGGCCCGTGGTAGGGCCGCTGGTTTTTTTTAAAAAAACCCGGTTTTCCAAAAACTTCCCGGGCCTCCTCAATCTCTTTTAGGGCCCTTAGCAAATAATTATATTTACTTTTATTTAAAATATTTATATAAATAATAATATTATATATAATAATATAATAATAAATTTTTATATAAAAAAAAGAGAGGAGGAGGGGAAAAGGAAAGAGAGAGAAGAGAGAGAGAGAGAGGGAAGAGAGAGAGAAGAGAGAGAGAGAGAAGAGGGGGGAAAAGAGAGAGAGAGAGAGAGAGAAAAAAAAGGGAGGAACAATTTTTAGAGGGAAAAAATAATGAAGATATAAACCCCCGGGGAAACATCTTGATTTTTTATTCAAACTTTCGGCTATACAAAAGCCATCATCAGCCTAAATGATAAAAAAATTTTTTTTGTATAAATGAAAAAAAATTTTTAAAAAATTAAATTTTAAAAAGCCATTTTAAAAATTAATAAAAAAAATAAAAAAAAAAAAATTAAAAACATAATAAAAAAAAAAATTAAATCCAAATCAAAAAGGGGGGGGGGGGTTTTGGGGTTCCCTTGTCAAAAAGGGGGCGGGGTTTTGGGGGTGGGAGGGGGGCTTTTTTTGGGGGGGGTTCCTCCCCTAAAAACAGCCCCTTTTAAAACAAAGGGTTTCCCCCAGTTCTTTCCCCCGGAAACAGTTAAATAAACTAACTCCCCCCCTCCCCTAATTCTCCCCTCATAAACCCTTTTGTTTTTTAATTCCCTTCATGGGAAAACAAATCTTTTCCACCCAAACAAAGTCAACTCCTGCTTGGGCAATGTTATCCACAAGGTTAGAGTAGTATTCAACCCCTTTTTAACGTTGCACTTGTTTTAAAACTAAAGGGAGAGAACCCCTGATGCCCTGCGTTCCCCATGGGTACCAAATTTAAATGCAGTAGCTGTAACGCTGCTTTTTTTGGGGGAACCCAAAGTACCTCCCCGGGCCGGGGAAACGGGGGCTGCCCCGTTCAAACCCTTCCAAAAATTTTCCCTTCGGGCAAATAGCCAATTTAAAAAATCAAAACCCTTTAAAATAAATCCCAAAACCCCCCCCACCCCCCGGGGGGATTAATCCTTTTCCCCCCCCAAAAAAAACCCCCTTTTAAGGGGGTTTTTTAACCCCTTTTTTTTTTTTTAAAAAAAAAAAAAATTTTCCAAAGGGGATAGGATTTTGGGGGTTTAAAAAAATTTTTTCCCGCCGGTTTTTTTTTTTTTTAAATAAATATAATTATTTATTTATTTTTAAATTAAATTTTAATATAATTTTTTAAATGTATTTTTTTTTTTAATGAATTTTAAATTTAATACTTGGAATTTTTTAAATTTTTAAAAAAATTTTTAATTGAGGTAATTTTTTTAAAATTAGTAATTTTTTAAAAGGGGGAAAATTTTTTTTTTCCTTCCCTGTAATTGAATTTTTTAATTGAGTTGGTAAGTCGTCGTAATTGTATTTGTAAAACCCAAACCAATGTAATTACCCAACCTGTTCTGAACTACCAAGAAAGATCCTGAAAATACATTCAATACAATCTTACTTTTTAAATCAGAGAAGGGTAAAAATGCCCCCTCCCTTAAAAAACCACACATGAGGGGCATAATGACCCCCCAAGGAAAAAAGTAACAAAAACATGCTACGGAAGGTTGGGTTCTTCAAGGAAATTTTTTAAAAAAAAAAAAAAAAAAATTTAAAATTTTTTTTTTTTTTTCGTGCTTTTTTTTGGGTGGGGGAAAAAGGGTTTTTTTTTTTTTTCCCCCTTTTTTATTAAAATAAAATAAAAGAAATTAATTTTTTTTTCCCCCCAAAACCCCCTGGGGTAATCCCTAAAAATACGTATTTTCAACCTTAAAAATTTTTGCCTATATTTGGGCTTTAAAAAAATTAAAAAAAA
>JACEEZ010019120.1:0-5000 GCA_016584305.1 Chionoecetes opilio | reverse complement strand
ACACCAGACACACACACAAACACATACACAAACACACACATCGCACCACAACACACACACACACACACACACACACCACACCACACACAAACGTACACGCACACCACACACACACACCACTTCACACACAAACACACACACACAATACCCACCACCACAGACACAACAACAACACACCACAAACCAACACACACACACAACTCACACACACACACTCACCACACACACAACACACACACACACACACAACACACACACACAACACACACACACACACACACCACACACACACACACACACACACCACACACACACCACACACACCAAACAACACACACCCACACACACACCACACACACACACACACACACACACACACACACAACACTAATACACACCCTCATGAAACAAAGGAAACACCACGATGGATCAAAAACACACAAAAACGAGAACAAAAGTCCTCATTACAGTCAAAACAAACACCATAAAAAAAAACCACAACAAACAACAAAACAACAGGATATATGAGAAAGTGAGGACAGCGAACAGGGGAATATATGAAGGGAGAAAAAAATGGAAACAAAAACTAAAACACATCCAGAAATAAAGATAGATCGCTCAAGGTTAATTATAAATAATTAATTAATCATGGGGAAACACTCGTTGGAGGGAGCGCCGGCCATCGCCAATCATGAAGAGCACCTTACCATCCACTCCGACCTGTATAGCTACTACCTTAAAGTTCAAATATGGGGGACCAATAATGGCCCAGATCTAACACAAGCTGTTACAACTCTTACAAGTTCCAAGAGGATATGACCAACCATGTCCAGCTCTAACTCCAAGCTCATTACCGTTAAAAGTCCAAGATGATTGACCAACCACATCTAAGGATCTTACTCAAGCTGCTCTACCCTTAAAGTGCAAGATAATGAGGACAAATATGTTAGACAGATTCCAAATATAACGATTGCACATATTCAATGGACCAGATCCAACTCCCACATATTTGTTTTATACATGGAGGGGATAATAATTCTTATCCCTGAAACTGCGGGATGTAAATCAATTTTTACGTGCACCAGTGCGGAATGTGAGAAAAAATTCGATGATCATAAGAATTGGATGCAAATAACATCAAAACATCAAGGGTTGTAGGAAATCTGCATCCCGGCATTATATATTAATTTTAACCCAAAACGTATTGGGTGAGGTTATGGTTGTGGTTGGGGAGTTGAATAGATGGGCGAAGGGCAGAAGAGCTTGCGAGGAGACGGTTGAGGTGAATTCACGGGTGCCACACAGGGGAGTCTGTCCGAAGATTTAGGACGGGATTATTCATGTATTTATGCAGTCGTTTATCTGAGGTAGGCATAGTTCCTTGTTACCGTACCTTGATATAAAACCACTGAATAAATACTGACATAATTCCTTCAAAAGTACAAGCAGACACCAAAATATCCCACGCCCAAGACCTACATCCCAAGATCTTTTGGAAAATAACCAAGGATTGGTTAAAATCTGCGTACATCGTAATGAGGCAGATGGTGGCGTGGTGTGTTATCGAGAGCTGACATCAAGGCCGTATTGTGACACAAATAAGTAGACTTTACGAATGGTCGGCATGGTTTTTGTATGCATTGAAAAACAGCGTTTTTCGGTTTCGCAGTAGCTCAGCAGAGCTCTCAGAAAGGCTTGCCACAGCCCACGGGTTAACTGGTATGGACTATGCCAAGGAATTCCGAATAAGAAATGAAGGAAGGTAGTCTATAAAGAGTGTTGACCAAGAAATAAGAAGGGCGTGGAATGAAATCAAAAAAAAATTTAAGGAACATTACAAGAATAAAGATTTATAAAATATATATAAAGGACGACGTATACAAAAGATGGAAAACGTGATATAGAAAGATATATATGTAATAGAAAATTAATCAGTATTAAGATACACATCATTCAGGAGGAAACTGCATACATGGAAATGAATAAGGTAAACAGAAGGAGGAAAAGAACATGAGTGACAGAGAAAACAACAAAAAACACAAATCACAAAATATAATATTAAAAACACAACTAAAACTACACACACCCAACACCACACACAAAAAACACAACACACGACACACACACAAACACATACACAAACACACACATCGCACACAACACACACACACACCGCACACACACACACACACACACACACGTACACGGCACACACAACACACACACACTACACACACAAACACAGCGACACACCACATACACACACCACACACACACACACACACACACACACCCAAACACACACACACACACACACACACACACAACTCACACACACACACTCACACACACACACACACACACACCACACAACACACACACACACACACACACACACACACACACACACACACACACACACACACACACACACACACACACACACACAACCACACACACACACACACACACACACACAACAACACTAACACACACCCCATGAAACAAAGGAACACCCGATGATCAAAAAACACACAAAAAACGAGAACAAAAGTCTCATTACAGCAAAACAAACACCATAAAAAAAAAGACCACAAACAACAACAAAACAACAGGGATATTAGAGAAAGGTGAGAGCAGCGATACAGGTGAATATAATACGAGGGGAGAAAAAAAAAATGGAAACAAAACCTAAAACACACAGAAATAAGATAGATAGCTATTGGTTAATTAATAAAATTGATTAATCATGTGGGGAACACTGTTGGAAGGAGCGCCGAATCAGCCAATCCTGAAGAGCATCCTACATCCTACTCCGACCTGTATCGTCTACTAATCTTAAAAGTTCAAATATGGGGGGACCAAGCATGGCCAAGATCTAACTCAAGCTGTACAACTCTTAAAAGTCAAGATGAAGACCAACCATGGTCCAGATTCTAACTCCAAGCTCTATTACCCGTAAAAAGTTCCATGATGATGACCAAACCACATCTAAGGATCTTACTCAAGCTGTTTACCTTAAAAATGGCAAGATAATGACGGACCATATATGGGACCAGAAGATT
The DNA here is from genome assembly GCA_016584305.1 of Chionoecetes opilio. Taxonomy (NCBI): domain Eukaryota; kingdom Metazoa; phylum Arthropoda; class Malacostraca; order Decapoda; family Majidae; genus Chionoecetes; species Chionoecetes opilio. The sequence goes on along the minus strand of JACEEZ010019120.1, from coordinate 1,935 downwards.
CCAATATGATGCACTATTCAAGGTGACCAGGATCCAACTCCACATATTTGTTGTATACTGGAGGATAATAATTTTTATCTACCTGAAAAAAACTGCTGGAGGAAATCAATTTTAGTGCCACAGTGCGGGAAATGTGAGCAAAAAACAGTGATCATTACAGAATTGGATGCAAATCACATCAACATCAAGGTTGTAGAAATTTGCATCCGGCATTATATCTAATTTTAACCCAAACGTATTGGGTTGAGGTATGGTTGTGGTTGGGAGTTGAAATAGCTGGGGCGAAGGGTAGCAAGTCGCTTGCGAGAGACGGTTGAGGTGAATTCAAGGGTGCCACACATTGGGATTTTGTCCCAAGATTTAGACGGGATTATTCATGTATTTATGCAGTCGTTTATCTGAAGGTAAGCATAGGTTCCGTTGTACCGTACCTTGATATAAACCACTGAATAAATACTTGAATAATCCCTTCAAAAGTCCCAAGATAGACACAAAATATCCCAACACCAAGACCTACATCCCAAGATCTTTTGGCAAATAACCAAGGATTGGTAAATATCTGCGTACATCGTAATGAGGCAGATGGTGGTGTGTGTTATCGAGAGCTGACATCAAGGCGTATATGTGACACAATAAGTAGACTTTTACGAATGTCGGCCTGGTTTTTGTATGCAATTGAAAACTGCGGTTTCGGTTTCGCAGTAGCTCAGCAGAGCCTTCAGGAAGGCTTGCCACAGCCCACGGGTTAACTGGATGGACTATGACAAGGAATTCCTGAATAAGAATTGAAGAAGGTAGTCTATAAAGAGTGTTGACCAAGAAATTAATGAAGGGCGTGGAATGAAATCAAATTTAAGGAACATCTACAAGAAATAAAGATTTATAAATATATATAAAAGACGACGTATACAAAAGATGGAAAAGTGATATAGAAAGATATATTATAATAGAAAATAATCAGTATTAAGATACACATCATTCAGGAGGAAACTGCATACATGGAAATGAATAAGGTAAACAAGAAGGAGGAAAAGAACCGTGAGTGACAGAGAAACACAAAAACACAAATCAACAAAATATAATTATAAAACACAACTAAAACACACACACCCACCCACACACAAACACACACACACAGACACACACACAAACACATACACAAACACACACATCGCACACAACACACACACACACACACACACACACACACACACACACACACACACACACACGTACACGCACACACACACACACACACTTACACACACAAACACACACACACACACATACACACACCAGACACACACACACACACACACACACACACACACACACACACAAACACACTCACACACACACACACACACACACACACACACACACACACACACACACACACACACACACACACACACACACACACACACACACACACACACACACACACACACACACAACACACACACAACACACACACAACACACACACACACACACACACACACACACACTAATACCACACCACTCATGAAAACAAAGGAACACCCGATGATCAAAAAACACACAAAAAACGAGAACAAAAGTCTCATTACAGCAAAACAAAACACCATAAAAAAAAGACCACAACAACAACAAAACAACAGGGATATATGAGAAAGGTGAGACAGCGATACAGGTGAATATATGAGGGGAGAAAAAAATGGAAACAAAACTAAAACACATCCAGAATAAAGATAGATAGCTATGTTAATTAATAAATAATTAATTAATCATGGGGAACACTCGTTGGAGGAGCCGATCGCCAATCTGAAGGCATCCTACATCCTACTCCGACCTGTATAGTCACTACCTTAAAAGTTCAAATATGGGACCAATAATGGCCCAGATACTCAAGCTCCTTAAAGTTCCAGAGATGAATTGAACTCAAGCTCTACCG
>JACEEZ010019119.1:308360-343360 GCA_016584305.1 Chionoecetes opilio | reverse complement strand
TAATAGTAATAATAATAATAATAATAATAGTAATATAATAATAATATAATACTAATAGTAATTAATATATAATAATAATAGTAATAATTTATAATCATAATAATATAGTATATAATAATAATAATAATAATAATAGTAGTATATAATAATTAATAATATCTAAGAGTAATAATAATAATATAATAATAGAATAGTAATAATAGTAATAATCATAATATAATAATATATAATACTTGAATACTAAGGTTAAATTTTTTGTCTTTCTTTTTTTTTTTTTTTTGACATCACAATCACAGATGGATTTACGACACCGTGTATAACGACTCACCATCCATTCATCCAGGCAGTCCCTTCACAGATCCACCAGTGAAGGAAACTGATTTACAAGCTCTGTCAGCACTTTAACTCCTTCAATTACCCGCCTGGTCCGTAGCTAGTTCAGTGGCTGGGTTTTCAGATTCGCGGGACAACAGTGCAGCTGGGGCTTGAGATTCGGCGGTTCCCTTTATTTGGGTGAGTTGAGCTCGATTTTTGCTCGTTTTAAGTGAGCTTCATTTGAGTTGCCATCAGTGCCCTTTTTTTCCTATTGTCCGCCGGTGATGGTGTTTCAAAATGTTTCGTTTCTTTTCTTTTTGTATCGTCTGTGATTTTCTTTGGTTTGCGTTCACCGTCAGTTTCTTTTTCTGCTGGTGTTTCAAAATGTTTCGTTTCTTTGGTCCCGTTTTTTGGCGTGATTTGCTTAGTTTGCCGTTTCACGCCTCGTTTCTTGTTTCCGTTTCAAAATGTTTCGTTTCTTAAAGGTTTTGTTTCTGCTTCAATCTTGGTTTTTTTCGACTATTGGCCTGATTTTGCATTGACTTTCATTCAGGTTTCAGTCATTTTTCCATCCTAACGTTTTTTCAATACTGTTTTTCGTTGTTTTCATTTCTTTGAATTTCACTCATTTGACTTCATTTTTTTTCAGATAGTTTCATTTCTTTTCGAATTCAATTTTTTTGGGGCTTCATATTTTTCAGCTATGGTTTCACATTCGTCGGGGTTTAAACTTTCACGATGGTTTCCACATTCGCCGGGGTTTAACTTTCGCGTTTCTCTCGTCACGACCCTAGTAAATTTGGCGGGTGATAATTTAGCGTGACTGCCATCCACTAAATTTAGCACGCGTAGAGCTGCTGATTGACGGGCATTTAACTTTTAGCATTCACATGGCAATCACTTTTGCGGTTTGAGCGGACTAAATTTGCGTTTTTTTAAATTTTGACGTGGTGATTACATTTCGCGTTGGTGGTTTTTGGCGTTTCTCCATTTGCTGGAGTGATTATTTTTTTCTTTTTTCCTCTCTCTTTCTTAATTTCTCTCTTTTATTTCCTTCCCTTATATTCTCGCCTCTTCTTCTTCATTCTTTCTTCTATTCGTAAAAACGTTGGGGTCAGATTTCGCTTCGTGTCGCTTAGGCTTCAGTAAAAAAATTTCTTCGTCTTCTTCTTCTCTTCTGACTTATTTCTTCCTTGATTATCATTACTATTACGATGACTATTACTATTTCTAATCTATTGCCAAAAAATTTCTGATTTAACGAGGTCAGGTTGGGTGGGCTCGTTTCAGAATGGGCATTTTGGAAAATTCTGGGTTTTGGGATTATTATTTTTTTTCGGGGCAAATTTTTTCGGTTTTTTGTCTAGTTTTCATTTTTTTTGAGGATATTATTTGACTTTTTTGTTACATTCTTTCTTGACATAATTTTGGTCTGTCTTCAGTATTATTCTTTTTTGGGGTTTTGGATCTTTTTGAGAGTTTACTTTTGATACATTGTTTTTTTCATTTTTGGGTAGATGAATCTCATGTTTTTTCTTCGCCATTTTCGAATTTTGTGGAAAATTTTTGAATATTTGAATTATGAGAAAATTTTTGATACATTATTTCTGAGTTTTTTATGACATTTCCGAGTTTTTTTTCACAGATTTCATTTTTTTGAGATTTTTCAATATCTACATTTTGGGATATATTTCCAGAAAAATCTATAGATATTTCGACATTTTCGGCAAATTTATAACACTTTCTGCGGCTGTTTTCAGATTTTTGGTGCCAATTCTCAAATTTTTCATCATAATTTTCAGATTTTTCCGCAATGATATTTTTGGATTCTTCACTTTTTTGATTTTCGGAATTTTCGAAATTTCCATCAAAATTTTGCTTTTCTGGGGATATTTCCAAATTTTCTATAGTTTCCCATAATTTCTCTTGAACTCTGTTTCCACTGTTCGTTATTTCTCTAAGTCTATCATCCATTCTTTCATTATTCCAACATTTATCAGCTTTGGCATCGTCATCTGTATTTTGAAATTTCGTCTCTTTCTCACTTTTTTGACTCATTTTCAATATTTATTTGATATATTATTATTTTTTCTCACTCTCTAACTTCCATCTTTGCAATATATTTGTTTTCCACACAAAGATTTTACATTTTATAAGTATTTTCACACAGTATAGTAGAAGTGGTAGTAGTAGTGGTGGTAGTAGTCGTAGTAGTAGCAGTAGTAGTGGTGGTAGTAGTAGTAGTAGTAGTAGTAGTAGTAGTAGTAGTAGTAGTAGTAGTAGTAGTAGTAGTAGTTGTAGTAGTAGCAGTAGTAGTAGCAGCAGTAGTAGTAGTAGTCGTGAACTATCTGCAAAATAAATAAATATTATTATTTATATTATTATTATTATTGTATACAGACAGACAGACATATTACAGAGAGAGAGAGAATAGAGTAGAGATGAGAGAGAGAAGAGACGAGAAGAGAGAGAGAGAGGAGAGGAGAATGAATCTATAAGTAAACATAGTAACTCTCTCTTCATCTCCTCTCGTATCTCTCTCTCTGTAAAATCGATAGCGAGTAAAGGTCCTCTCTGATTGGCTAACCGTCTCGGCCAATCACAGAGCTTCTTTTATTCCCTATAGACAATCAACACTATTATTATTATTATTATTATATTATTATATTATATATTGTATTATTATTATTATCATATATTATGATTATATTATTATTGTTATTAGATTATTATTATATTATTATTATTTATATTGTATATATATTATTATATTATTATGTTATTATATATCATTATATTATTATTATTTATTATTATATTACTATTGACAGAAGATAGATAGATTGATAGACAATGATGACAGATAGATAGATATGATAGATAGATAGATAGATAGATAGATAGATAGACAGATAGATAGATTGATAGACATATTGATTGACAGATAGATAGATAGATAGATAGATAGATAGATAGACAGATAGATAGATAGATAGATAGATAGATAGATAGATAGATAGATAGATAGACAGATAGATAGATAGATAGATAGATAGATAGATAGATAGATAATAGATGATAGACAGATTGATTGACAGAAAGATAGATAGATAGATAGATAGATAGATAGAAGATAGATAGATAGATAGATTGATTGACAGATAGATAGATAGATAGATAGATAGATAGATTGATAGACAGATTGATTGACAGATAGATAGATAGATAGATAGATTGAGACAGATAGATAGATAGATAGATAGATTGATAGACAGATAGATAGATAGATTGATTGACAGATAGATAGATAGATTGAGACAGATAGATAGATAGATAGATAGATTGATAGACAGATAGATAGATAGATAGATAGATAGATAGATAGATTGATAGACAGATAGATAGATAGATAGATAGATTGATAGACAGATAGATAGATTGATAGACAGATATATTACTAGACAGACAGATAGATAGATAGATAGATAGACAGATAGATAGATAGATAGATAGATTGATAGATATATTACTAGACAGATAGATAGATAGATTGATAGACAGATATATTACTAGACAGATATATATATATATATAATATATTAATATAGATATATATATATATATATATATAATATTATTAAAAATAATATATAGATAGATAGATAGATAGATAGATAGATAGATAGATAGATAGATAGATAGATAGATAGATAGATAGACAGACGATGAAGAATAGATAGATAGATAGATAGAAGATAGATAGATAGATAGATAGATAGACAGACAGAAGATAGAAGATAGATAGATAGATAGATGATAGATAGACAGATAGATAGATAGATAGATAGATAGATAGACAGATAGATAATAAGATAGATAGATAGATAGACAGATAGATAGTAGTAGATAGATAGATAGATAGATAGATAGATAGACAGATAGATAGATAGATAGATAGCATGATGACAGATAGATAGATAGATAGATAGATGATAGATAGATAGATAGATAGATAGATAGATAGATAGATAGTATGATGACAGATAGATAGATAGATAGATAGATAGATAGATAGATAGATAGATAGATAGATATAGATAGACAGATAGATAGATAGATAGATAGATATAGATTAATAGACAGATAGATAGATAGACGGATAGATAGATAGATTGATTGACAGATAGATAGATAGATAGACAGATAGATAGATAGATAGATAGATAGATAGATAGATAGATAGATAGATAGATAGATAGATAGATAGATAGATGATTGACAGATAGATAGATAGATAGATAGATAGATAGATAGATAGATAGATATATTACTAGACAGATAGATAGATAGATAGATAGATAGATAGATAGATTGACAGATAGATAGATAGATAGATATATAGATAGATAGATAGATAGATAGATAGACAGATATATTACTAGACAGATAGATAGATAGATAGATAGATAGATTGATAGACAGATATATTACTAGACAGATAGATATAGATAGATAGATAGATAGATAGATTGATAGACAGATATATTACTAGACAGATAGATAGATAGATAGATAGATAGATAGATAGATAGATAGACAGATAGATAGATAGATAGATAGATAGATAGATAGATAGATAGATAGATAGAATATATAGACTAGATAGATAGATAGATAGATAGATTAGATAGATAGATAGATAGATAATAAGATAGATAGATAGACAGATAGATAGACAGATAGATAGATAGATAGATAGATAGACAGATAGATAGATAGACAGATAGATAGATAGATAGATAGATAGACAGATAGACAGATAGATAGATTGATAGATAGAGATTAATAGATACTACTACTACTACTACCACTACTACTACTACTACTATACACATTACTATACACACTATACTACTATATACACTACTACTACTAACTACTATTAACCATAGTATAGCTACTACTACTACTACGACTAACTATATACTACTATAACTATTACTACACTACTACTACTACTTATATACTACTACTACTACTACTACTACTACTACTACTACTACTACTACTATTACTACCACTACTACTACTACCACTACTACTAACTTACTACTATTTCTACTACTATACTATACTACTACTACTACTACTATACTACTACTACTACTACTACTACTTACTCTACTACTATAATCTAATACTAATATATCTACTACTACTACTACTACTAACTACTACTTACTACTACTATACACTACTACTACTACTAATACTAATAATAATATACTACTAACTACTACTACTACTACTACTACATACTACCTACTACTATTACTACAACTACTACTACTACACTACACTACCATCACTATACTACTCACTACTACCACTACTACTACTCCCACTATTTACTACACCACTCCCCTACTACTAACTACTATAACTTACTACTACCCCACTACTACTACTACCACTACTACAACTACACTACTACTACTACTACTACTTACAAACCTACTACCACTATACTACTACTACTACTACTACTCCCACTATACTACTACCACTCCCATACTACCACTACTACTACTTACTACTATACTACTACTACTACCATTTACTACTACTACTACTACCACTACTTACTACTACCACTACCACTACTACTAACTACTACTACTACTACTATACTACACTTACTACACCACTATACTACTACTACAAACTACCATTTACTACTACTAGGCTACTACTCCCACTACTATACTACAAACTACTACTACTATACTACTATTACTACCACTACTACTACTAGGCTACTATACCACACTGGCTACTATATACTACTACTACCACTACTACTACTACCACTACTACCACTACTACTACTACTACTACTATTATTTTTGCAATTTTATTTTACCACACACACAGAGAGAGAGAGAGGGAGGAGAGAGAGAGGAGAGAGAGAGAGAGAGAGAGAGGAGAGAGAGAGAGAGAGAGAGAGATGAGAGAGAGAGAGAGAGGAGAAAAATATCAATACTTACTCTTCACTCTTCTATATTCTCCCTTATTTCCTTCCTTTATTCCTTCTCCTCCTCTTCCTTCCTTCGTTCTTACAAAAAAATTGATATAGGTAGAAAATTATCTCTATTCTCTCGCTTTATTAGAGAGAATTAGAGAGAGTGAGAGAGCAAGAATATGTCCTCTGTCGTCCACTGTGTGTGAGCAACTGAGAGAGAGAGGGAGAGAGAGAGAGAGAGAGGCATATCTCTCATTCTCTCTCTCTGTTTCTCACTTTCCTTACTGGATAATGAGAGAGAGAGAGAGAGAGAGAGAGAGAGAGAGAGAGACGTAATATGCTTAAAATACTTAGAAAATATTATAAACTATATTATATATGTAATATTAATGCCTCTAAGTCTGCATTTGTCAATAGAGGTTAAATAATAATAATAATACCTGTAATATTCACCCTAAGAATATCATCATTAATAGGAACAGGAAACTATTGGACAAAATTAATATAGTTACCCCGATAAAATTCCGAAATACTTTAATTCCGTAACTATTAATGATAATGACTAGAAATGGAAAATAGCGAAGCCGTAATAACCAATAGCAGTAAATAAACACTGGATAACCATAATAACAATAAGAAATAGAGCAAAAAATCGAATAAATACAGAAATTAATCAATAAATCTTAATCTTGATCCTGACATCTTCTACGATCTAATTTTTGTCGCTAGAAAACATCAACAAAGGAAAAAAATTGAAGAAATCTCGTCAGTGTTTCGTTATTTCATCGTTTTTCCGCTAAAGTTTACGTTCAGGTAAGTACTCTATGTCAGGAAGTCGTAGATAAGGTATTATTGTAGGTTGATGTATGGTGAAATACGATCAAATATGAGAAATAAGGCTTTAAATGGATGAAAATAGTGTTTGAAAATATGACGCATTTAGTTAATTCTCTCTCTTTTTCTCTCTCTCTTTCTCTCTCTCTCTCTCCTACTACTACTACTTAGGTGCAGTCAGTTCGTACACAAGTTGTTTCGTACACCAATAGATTCGTACGTCTCTCTCTCTCTTTCTCTCTCTCTCTCCTCTCTCTCTCTCTCTCTCTCTCTCTCCTACTACTTAGCTGTAGTCAGTTCGTACACAAGTTGTTCCGTACACCAGTAGATTCGTACGCCAAAAAGTTGTTTTGTAGCCTATATGAAAGCATAGTCGTTTCGTACACTCAGCTCAGAGTTGAACTTGACTACTAGAGTTACGAAACGACACCAGATATGTACGAAAAAACACTCAAAATCAGTGTACGAAACAACTAACACAACCTGGGTACGAAACAACTTGTGTACGAAACTCCCTGTAACCTTCACAGATCCCTTCAGATACCTCTTAACACGTCATTATAAAGTGGGGGAGAGCTGCCCCCCTTCAACCCCCCCTCCCCCCCCTGGACCCCCCAAAATAATATTACTGATAATTTATAGTTTCACCCAAGCAACGATTTTCTGAGGCGCCTATGTTTTTCTGGTGTGGTTTGATGTGGTGGGAATGAATCTGCTCACCGTTTCTGTCGCAATTTTTTTTTTTTTTTTTTTTTTTAGGTAGATAAAGTTTTTTTTTTTTTTTTTAGGTAGATAAAGTTTTTTTTTTTTTTTAGGTAGATAAAGGTTAAGTTTTTTTTTTTTTTTTTTTAGGTAAAGGTTAGGTTAGGCTCATTTTTTTTTTTTTTTTTTGTTATTTATGCAATATTTTTGTTTTGTTGGTGGGTAAAGGTTAAGGGTTAGGTATTTTTTTTTTTTTTTTTTTTTTTTGCAATATTTTATTATTTTTTTGTTTTTTTTAGGAAAAAGGGTTGGGGTTTGGGTCTTTTTTTTTTTTTGTTTTTTTTTGTCATTTTGAATAATTTTTTTAATTTTTTGCGACAAAACGGTGAGCAGATTCATCACACCAATCAAAACCACCAGAAAAACATAAGGGCCCAGAAAATCGTTGCTGGGTGAAACTATAAATTTTACCTATTAAAAAACGACCCACTAAAACCTGCCCCACAAAACCCCTCCCCACTAACCCCCCACTAAACCTGACCCACAAAACCTCACCTCACTATAACCCAATCACATAAACTCACCCACTAAACCACTCACTTAGCCCACTCACAAACTACCTCACTATAACCCCCCCTCACAAACCTCCCCTCACTAAAACCCAAACCTAAAAAAACCTCACCTACTATAGCTACCCATTTTAAAACCTCCCCCAAACATAACCTCCCCTCACTTAACATCCCCCACTTTAAACCAACCCATAAACCTACCTCACTAAAACCCTCCCCTCACTATAACCTCCCCTAAATTTTTTTTTTAAACACCCCCCTACTATAAACCTCCCCTCATTTATAGCCTCACCCACAAACCTCCCCTACTTAACCCACCTCACTAAAACCCTCACCTCACAACCTCCCCTCAAAACCTCACCTCACTAAAACCTCACCTCAAAAACCCTCCCCTACTAAACTCCCCTCAATATAACCCCCCCTCCTATAACCCCCATAAACCCTCACCCAGTGACCCCAAACCTTGACACCTTGGGGAAACCCCCTTAATCTTTGTTCATTTTCCAAAGGGGAAACCCCTATATTAGTATAATTATAATACTAATATATAATATATATATATAAAATATATATATATATTATATAATATTTTTTTTTTTAAGAAAAGTTCTTGAGCAAAAAATTTCTATAAAAATCTACAATTGCATCCCCTGCCAGAGATTTCCCCACTAATAAGTAAAAACAATGTCATGACTTATTTCAGTGGAACTTGGGTGGTTTCTTTTTGGTATCTGTGAAATTTCTTCCCCAAATTTTTTGACAGACCACACGCATTTCTTCCTGACGACAGGAGACAAATCTTGATTGTTTTTTAAAAAGTAGGCAGAGAAAGTTTGTTTAAGAGGTAGAATTTTAAAAACTGGAGTCAAAATGCAATGCTTTACTGAGAGACGGGTACTTGCTTTGTGAGATGAAGGGTATTTGCTTTGTGAGAGACAGGGTACTTTTGCTTTGCCGAGAGACGGGGAATTTTGTTTTTGCGAGATGCAGGGATTTGTTTTGCTGAGGACAGGGGTATTTTGCTTTGCGAGATGAAAGGGACCTTGTTTTGCTGAGATGACAGGGTATTTTTGCTTTGCTGAGAGACAGGGATTTTTGCTTGCTGAGAGCAGGGTACTCTTTGCTTTGCTGAAACCCCCCAAAAACTTTCAAGTGTATTTCTTTAAATTTCTTTTTAAAGGGTTTTCGATGCACTGTATTTCACTCATTCTCCTTTTCTTGCGGGGATAAGAGTTTTTTTGTATTTGGTGAGAAACTCAGTGAGGGTTTTCCCCAAAAGTATCTGTGAAAAAGGAGGGGAATTTTACTTAGAGTTTTTCTGACAGTGACCCCAAAAATGATTGAAATTTTAATGGAAGACATTTTCTAATCAGTCTGAGTTGAACTTGAAAGGGAGTGGAAACTTTTCGACGTTCCTCGAAAGGTGCTTTTCCAAACAGCGGTTTATTCTTAAATGCAAAAATTTGTCTGGGAAGTAGAATGTTTTCCTTGGCACCCTGCATGTGGTGTTCAAGTTTTTAAATGCTGATGAATATGCTAAAATGTAGTTTTTATTTGCCAGTTTGTAGATTAAAGGGATTCACCAAAACGGATTTTTATTCTCTTTGAAGAAAAGAGCAGTTCCCCGTGAGTGGAATACCCGGGGCAAAAAATTTCCTTGGAAAGCCATCGGCCTTGTGGGGAGAAAAGGGAGTGACTGTTTGCATGTTTTTTAAACCAAAAATTTCAAAGAAATTTTGAGACTTAGAGGGGCCGGGTTTATAAAAGTTTACCATGTTACAGTTATATCAAGGACTTTTTTAAATATCCCCCAAAGTTTTTTGAAAAAGGAAAATTCTCGGGGGAGAAAGCAGTGAGTTTTTTTGATTTAGGGTTTTTTCTTTTACACGTGATACAAAGCCCTTTTATGAGCCAATCATTGAGGGAGCACCATCAGTGAGATTCCAACGCTGGGTTCCTGACAAACCACAAGATTCCAGGTAAGAAGACAAAATGTTTAAAAGGCCTGGCCTTTGGTAGTTTTTTGGCAGTTCTTACAGCAAAAATTTCTATTTTTTACTTCATTTTCCAATGGTACAATGCCCCGCAGTGGCTTTTCCCGTTATATCAGTTTGTCTCTAATGGGAGAGCAAAGTTGTTTTATGCAGTATTTCAGACAAAATACCAGAAAAAATTGTTGGCAGGCATCCACCGCCTACTAATTTTATTTTCGAAAAAGGAACCTTGCTAATTCCCCGACAGCTTTTCACCTAGCTATTGGTCTCCATCATATTATTTTAACAGCAGGCATGAATTATGAGAGCTTTCTGCAAATCAGTGTGACTTGTACATCCTCTCTCTTGCCCCCCTAGTGGCAACGCACAACTACCGCTCAGCCACTAAATAGCTTGCTCTTGGCGGCCGTATTCACTGATGGTTACCCTGTCTTTTCAAAATTTTCTCTTTTGTTGTTCTGCTGTGAATCCAAGGTCTTTTTTGGTCGAAAAAAAAAATAATCCACCCGGTTTTATTTGACAATGTGGCGCCAGATAGCTAATGATCGTGATGGAGTAGTGTAAGTGTTCGCTTTAGCTGGCTGGGCGCATGGCTGTGTTTAGCGAGCTTTTTCCCACAAAAACAATGCACAAAGGAAGGGTGGACAGTTTTTCTTCTCCATCCATGTAAAGCCAAGCCAGATGAAACTGTCATTGCAAAGGCGATATTTTTTAAACATCACCATTTTCCTTTACCGTACTTGGCTGTAGTATGTGTGATTCTTCGTCACTGTCCCCTCCTCGTCCCACCCTGACATGCTTTCTTTTCAAATATTGGAACATGCTTCAGTCTTTTATTAAAATCCGTTATCAGACTGAATATAAACTGGTGAGATGAATTAAACACAAAATTCGTACTTTCGCTCGCGGATTATGAGTATGGATGGGTAGCTGCTGCTGCACAAACATGGGACTGAAGGAAGATTGTTCATGAAGGGGAAAAAGGTAGCTGCGGCTAACCTTCATAGATTAATGTCATGTACTTTCCGGTGTGGGTGTTCCTCTGTATTTTGGCGATCCTGAGAGACTCGAGGGTCACGAAGTAGCAGCTCTCGGCTCGAGCATTTAGATGTGTGCTGCACCCATCCTGCAGATGTCATACACTTTCAGGAGGTTTGCGTCTGTGCAGCCAGGAATTCAGTTTTGGTGACCCTACGAACATGGAGTATTTCATGGTAGGAGGGACGAGATGATTCGAAAACGCGTTGCCTTCTCTGCCCACCCGTGTCGCACTCGCAGCTACCTCCGCCCTCCGAGGACTTCTGGATGTTGCTCTTTCCGCTACCCCTGAGGCGATCCATTCCTTCCCCTTTTTTCCCCGTTTTTCGATTTCCCTTCATCTACGCCGAAGCCCGATGTTTATTTTGTTTGTTATTCCCCCCGTGTTAGTTCTACCAGTCTTCACCCTCCGCGCGGCCAGACGTGACGAGTGTTGTGATTGGGAAGAGACGAGACAGGTGGATGAAGCGAACGGGTTTCTGTTTTTTTTTTGCGCGCCATCCCACGGTAACATCCGCTGGGATTGCGAGGGAGAGGGAGTGTGCTTTTTCGATCTTTAGACGACCGCAGATGAGGGACGAGACGGCGTTCGATGAGAGCACCCCCCAGAGGCATGAAGAGATTCTGAGAGCATCTGTGCGAATGGAGACACTATGCCCAGAGATCTACGTCTCTCGCCCCGGCCTCCCCGAGGCCCAGAGCGCGAGTCCCCCATACATTTTTCTCCCACCCTTGCGAGGTGGCTAGCGAGAGAAGACGATAGAAGACTTGAGTTACGGGAGGACGCAGACCGAGAGGAAACGGAAGGCGTCTTGGCCGCCTATGTAGAGCGTATGAACAATCACGAGAGGATGATCAATATTCCATCAGGCACCCGCCTAGATGCACAAGCGAGGTGTGAGGGAGGGATGACCGCGCAGCGGGGCCCACGCGAGTTTTGCTTATGTAGGAGGAGAGCACGCCAGAATAGTTTTACTCCCGGAAGAGATCCCCGAATGGATCATCAAAAGAGAGGGACGATATAGTTTCATGATCTGCACTCCGGCGTCGATCTAGCTCGAATCGCAGAGCTCCATTCTGAACCTTCCCCCCTCAGCAGGTGATTCATGCGCAGAGGAGACCCACGATCTCGAGTGAGAGACGCTACAGAGCGTGAACGGCTGTACGACTGATGTCTCGTGACACGTCCTACGGATACTCGTACTGTGGGTATGCGTCACCCTCCGCTACCCAAGAGCCCCATGTGTCACCAAAACTTGCGTATGTAGGCGATGCCACGAGGTGACGATTTATCCCGGACCCGGCCACAAGAATACACTATTGTTTTCATCTAATGTCTAGGCATTCATGATTCTGCACTTACGCAGTGTACTCGTAGATACCTCCCGAGCCCATGTACTGACTGACTCACCCGTGCACCAGAGATCGTTGTATTCGTCCGTGTCATGGGAATAGCAGTGTTATGTTGACGTTTTGGGTGGTTGCAGTGAGGCATTATGAATTATGAATGTAAAGATCACTGTCATTTTGTAATAGAAATACAGCACACTAATTATTACACGCGGTTCGCGCTTAGAGAAAGAGACACCTGGGTGGGTACGCGGACCCAGGGACGTTTTTACCGCGGTAGCCCCGGTTTCTTTTTTCGAATCACGGGTTATAGTTGTTAGGTAGGGGAGGTGGAAGTAGGTAGGTTATAGTGAGGGTAGGGATAGGGTATCGGTCTTATAGTGAAGTTAGGTGCAGTAGGTTAGCGTATAGATGTATAGTGAGGTTTAGGCTCTAGTTACGGTTCATAGTGAGCGTTAGGTTAGTTTAAGTTTATAGTGAGTTAGCGTTAGAGTGGTATGAAGTGTTCGGTTAAGGTTAAGTCGTATATAGTAGAGGTTAGGTTCAGGTGTTTCGGATATCAGTGATGGTCGACGTGTTAGGTTTAAGTGTATAGTGAGGTTAGGTGTACAGGTTAGGCTTTAGTGCGGTTACGGTTAGTTTAGGTTATAGTTGGAGGTTAGGTGTGAGGTTAAGTTATAGTGGAGTAAGGTTGAAGAGGTTAGGTAGTAGTCGAGGTGTAGGTAGAGGTGAGATAGGTTTGAGAGTTAGTAGTGAGGTTAGGTTAGGTTAGAAGTTATAGTGAGGTAGTATAGGTTAGGTTAGGTTAATATGTGAGGATCTAGGTGATAGGTTAGGTTAAGTTCTAGTGAGGTGAGTAGGTGGTAGAGTGAGAGTTATAGTGGAGGTTAGGTATGGTTAAGTTGTGAGTGAGGTTAGGTTAGGTTAGGTTATAAGTGGAAGGTTGGTAAGGTGTAGGTTAAAAGTGATATTAGTGAGGTAGGGTGCTGAGTGGGGGTGTGTAGGGTTATAGTGAGGTTTAGGGGAAGGTTGGTCGTAACTATGGGTATAAGCTAATCATCATTTATAATGTTGTATCAGGGGGTGTTGAGAGAAGGGGGGGCAGCTACCTCCGCACTTGACGTATCAATGACAGTGTGTTAAGAGGTATCTGAAGGAGATCTGTGAAGGTTTTACAGGGAAGTTTCGTACACAAGTCGTCGAATACCCAGGGTGGGATTTGAGTGGTGGTTGTTTCGTAAGATGATATTTCAGAGTGATTTTCGGTCACCATACATAGGTGTCGTTTGTAACTCTAGTAAGTCAAGTTCAACTCCTGGAGCTGAGTGTACGAAACGGATAGTTTCAGTATAGGCCCTACAAAACTACTTTTTGGTGTTACGAATCTACTGGTGTAAGAAACAACTTGTGTATGAACACTGAGCTACACCCCGTTATGCTTTAGGTGGGTATCTGAAGGGATCTTGTTGAAGAGGCTGTTGGGGAGAATAAAGCCGCTAAATAAGGGCGGGAAAGGACTTCTAGCATTTTACATTGGCACTAGCGAATGTACTATTTTATTATTAGGGTCAAGATGCACGGAGCAGGAAGTCCACGCCCCCGGCCTGCCCTTGTATGGACCACGGGGGCAGGACTGAGGCATGCTATTGTGCGAGAGGTCCTGGGATGATTCATCACTACCATTCACAAAAGCCTCGCTGCTTAACGAGCTGATGGATGAATCACCTCCGATCATCACGATTGCTAACCCAGAACAAACTAGGCAGACTCCACTACTTAAAACGAGCGATATTGGTTGGTGGCACATGTGTTGCATACGGTAGTATTCGATCGAACGACCCATCCACAAGCCTAGCGCTCACTATACATCTCTAACAGTTGCATTGGTGCATTCCTCGTGGGATCAAAAGCTGACCCATCACAATAGGCTCTCACTACTTAACAGTCTCTCGCATTGGTGCCGATACCTAGGTATCATCAGCTAACCCATCACCAATGAACTCACTGCTTAACAGCGATTGTGCCTATTCCTGGAATCTCATCACTACCGCACATCACAATGAGACCCACGACTTACTTAACAGCGAATTGGTGCGAGTTTCGCTAGTTCGTATCGATCACTACCCATCACGAATAGCCTGCACTAACTGTAACAGCTGATTGGGGCATTCATCGTTATCAGACATCTACCCCATCACAATGACTCAGACTACTTGAACAGTCTGATTGGTGCCATTCTGGTATCAGTCACTACTACCATCCCAATATGGCACCTCAGCTATTAACAGGCGTAAGACACTGGACACAGCAATCTTCACACAGAGGGTCTGTTTGATGTTTTTTGTCCACCCTCTGTAGTGAGATTGAACATGACGCCAAGTGGTCAGCGCCCGCTGTAAGATATAGTGAAGTAGTATGTGAGTGGGTGAGTGATGATCGACCAGGACTCTTTTCATCCCGCGCTGCACCAATCACGCTGCGCCCAGAGCATAGGGATCTTCAAGGGCACGGCAGGGGCGTGAGGTAACTCCCTAGACCCCGCATTTTGACCCTATCAAGTAAAAATTAGACTGTAACTTAACCTACCTGATCAAGGCGCCATGCTCATGTGAGAGCGGGTACTATACTACTAGTAGTACTTACTACTACAGTACTCACTACTTACACTACTATGCTATTACATCCTGATGCACTGAACGGCAGGGTACACACTGATCACTTGTGGCTACACGACACACAGCACCACACACACCACCATAAAGATATGCAGTACACACACTACACACCACACGACATAAAGATACTTACGACAGCAAACACACACACAGAACAGAAAGATAGTAACACACACACACACACACACAATATAAGATACGTAGCAACACACAACGACAAGAATAAAGATACGTACACACGCACAAGAACCACACCAACAAATAAAGCTACGTTACACACACAGCACACCCACACACGATAAAGATAACTGTACCCACGCACACACCACACACACATAACAAAAGATACGTACACACACACACACAACACACATAAAGATAGTACACACAGACAAAGAGAACGAGCAACATAAGATACCGTACACACACACACACACACACATTCAAGATACCGTACGCACAACATATGGAGGTATTATAGACTACAAAACATGTCTATGAAATATTACTATCTATCTACATATCTCTAAAATAATACCTATCTGATTACTATTAAATATTACAGTATCTAATCTATAAATATACAGCAATATCTAGATTCGCTATTAAATATATATATCTATCCTAATAAATATTACTTAATCATATCTATAAATATTACTAATCTATCTCTAAAATTATACATACTAACACTCCTAATCTACCTCGCTTAATTTACAAGATGGCAAAAGATAACAGCACTACCTGAATCACACACACATAACGGAATTGTGAATCCGTTTGTTAGAAGATACTTTTTTGCTTTTAATCTAAAGGCGAGACTGTTGTTTGTAATGCACGAGTGTGTGTGGGATGGCGTGGTGTGATGGCGTTGAGTAGGGTGTGGGGGTGTAGGCGTGAGTGGGTAGGGGCTCAGAGGTGGGTGGTGGGTGTGGGTTGTATGGGTGTTTGGGGTGTGGGGGTTGGTGTTGTGTGGGTGGGTGTGGGAGTGGTTGGTGATTGGGTGTGGGTGGGGTGGACGTGGAATGGGTGTGTGGGTGGGTGGGTCGTGTAGGGGGCGTCGTGGTGGGTGGTCAACCAGTGAGCGGGGGTGGGTGGGTGGTGTACCGGTGCGGTGGGAGTGTAGGTGTTGGGTGGGTGGGGTAAAACTTCGCGCGAAGGTTATCCATTGGGACAGCTGTGTATGTTAGGAATCTATCTCCCGGGCTTCTGAGGATCGTGGTACGTTGGCGACGGGTCTTAACATTTTATTGTGCCACTTCAAATGCTAACAATAGTGAACATTAAGCATAGCGTCTAACGAACATCATTATGACTGCTGGGGGAGTTCTCCGTTCCTTCAATAGGGTTCTTAGCTGATAAAGATATACACACTTTAAACAATGTGTGTTACCGTAGATACAGTAAAGTCGCCAGAGACAAGGTTTCTTTTCCGGTCCAGATGTGGTGATGGACGGGCGTTAATACTAACATGACTACCGTAGATAACAGTTATAAGTCGCCGGGACAAGGTTTCTCTTCACTGTCACGAGTTCGAGGAGTTGTCGTTCGGTGGCGGTTTAATAGATTACATATTGCTACGTTCAGCAATAAACAAGTTTAAATGTCGCCAGGACAAGGTTTACTTTTCCCTGTCAGACACCCCCCCGCGACGCACGTTGTGTCCAGAAGACCCCCCTGAGGATGCGGTTATACTTACATTGCTACAGTAGATAACAGTAAAAGTCGCCAGGACAAGGTTTCTTTTCCATGTACAGCCGTGTTGGTGGCTTTAATAAATTACATTGCTACCGTAGTAACGCAGTGAAGTCGGACAGGACGAAGGTTCTTTCCATGTCAGATGTCTGGGGGAGTGGGTAGGCGTAATACTTACATGAGTTACTACCGTAGATAACAGTGAAAGTCGCCAGGACAATGGTTTTTCTGTTTCCTGTACAGCCGTTTATGTGAGGTGGTGGCTGTATAATAGTGATATACATTGCTAGCGTAGATAACACTAACAGGTCGCCCCAGGACAAGGTTTCTTGCCCCTGTTACAGAACTCGTTCGTGTCACGACTGTGGTGCGTTAATACTGTACTAAGTTTACGTACCGTAGATAACACTAAAGTCGAGCAGGGACAAGCGTTTTTCTTTTCCCTGGACCGACAGCCGTTGTGGTGCGGATTAATACTTCCATTACTACCGTAGATAACAGTTTAAAGTCCGCCAGGACAAGGTTATGTTTCTTTTCCATGTACAGCCATAGTGTGGCGAGAGATGTGGTTTGCGTTAAAATACCTGTTACAATTACTACCGTAGATAAACTAAAAGTCGCCATGGACGCAAGGTTTCTTTTCCCGTACAGCCGTGTGGTGGGCTGGTTACTAAGTTACAATTGCTAACATCCATGATTTTTTTCAGGACAGTTAGAGCATCTGGAGAGTCTGGTGTCGATTTGTGTCTTCCATCTGTGTCATAGTCGGGGGCTAATAACATGAGAAATGACAAAAAATATCTACAAAGTTGCTTACAAACAGATAGAGTCGCCATTCTAGTGTATGATTTATGAGTGGTCGTCACACGCCGTCGTCGCTCGTCTGTGCCCGAAAAAAAAAACCCGAAAAAAAAAAAAGAACTGCGGATAGCTCCCCCCCTGTGGAGCGAAATTGTAAAAGTTTGATAAACGTCGGTATACTGCAGCTGTCAAAGCATAAAGAAGAACGCGGAAACAGTGTAGAATTAACAGTCATGATATAAACTACTGTGATATCATTCTTCAGGGGAGCACAGACCACAGCCCACAGTAGTGAGGGCTCTTCAGGGCGTAATGATTTAGTGTTGGCTGGCGACTATAGTGCAGTGCGCGACCGCTTATGTACTGTTATCTACGGTTAGCTTATGAATATCCTGAAACTTGATTGAACACCCACATGTCAACGACATGGTTGTCTGTTTGGGGGTCCTGTGCAAACGCCTGTTGTCTGGGAGTGGACCCCGACGCGCGACGCCCGAGACTCCGTCTGCCCGATTGACTACCCCTTGAGAAAGAATACCCTAATGACCCTTTGATTTGGAAGCACAGTTGGTGAGGACAGTAATAGAGACGGCTTGAATATCGGTTTTAAACCCTGAACCCCAGGAATCAAAATTACAATATTGTAAGTATTGGATATCTCAAGCTGTAATACAGATAATGTAGTAAGTATCTCTCTCTACTCTCGCATCTCCGCTACTGCTCTCTCTCTCTCTCTCCTCTCTCTCTTTTTTCTCTCTGCTGTAGCTTACTCTCGTACTCTCTCTCCTCTCTCTGCTCTCTTCTCTCTCTCTCTTCGTTCTCTCTCTCTCATCTCCTCCTCTCTCCTCTTCTCTCTCTCTCGCACTTCTCTACGTCTCCTCTCTGTCTTCCCAAAATAGAGATAGCAATAGAGATATACACCATTGGTGTACGGACATCCACATGCTATCAGAAAGAAAGATGAAAAACAAAGAATGCTGTACGGTACGAATGTCATAGCTATCAGGGAGAGTGGCTCTGTTGTTGGCCCCTCTCCACAATATAATATATAAAAAACGCAACGAAAATTATAAGAACGAATATTTTACCAGATCCACTATATAGATACTGACTACTACTACTACTACTACTACTATGAAATACTACTATACTACGAACTCACTACATTCTACCTCTTCCAAAACGAGAGACCAGACAAAGGCATAACATCAGCCACCCACCACTGCAACCACTACTACTACCAGATGCTACTACCCCACTACTACGGCGATCATGGTCGTATTTCTAGAGCATAGCTTGGGAGAGGCATAGGATTATGCCCTGATGCGACCTGCTACCAATATTTGTCACTAACTAACAGGCGAGCGATATGTGTAAATAGGTAAGAATAGTAGTAGTAGTAGTCGCTAGTAGTAGTTAGTAGTAGTAGTAGTGTTGGAGTATGGGAGAAGAGAGAGAGAGATAGTGTGTGTGTGTGTGTATGGGTGTGTGTGTGTGTGTTGTTGTATGTGTGGTGTGTGTGGTGTTGTGGTGTGGCGGGTGTGGTGTGTGTGTGGCGTGTGTGGGTGTGGGTGTGTGTGTGTGTGTGTGGGTGGCGTGGGGAGGTGTCTGTGTGGGTTGTATGTCCTCCCACAAAACCCGTGGGTGTGGGTGTTGTATGTGTCGCCGGTGTGGGTGTGTTGTTGTGTGGGTGTGGTGGGGGTGCTATATTCTGTTATGTGGCTGCCTGATGTGTGTGTATGGTATGTGTGTGGGTGGGGAGGTGTCTGTGTGTGTGTGTTGTGTGTGTATGTGTGTGTATGTGTGGGTGTGTATGTGGTGTGGGTGGGGAGGTGTCTTTGTGGGTGTGTAGGGTGGGTGTGTATGTGTGTGTCTGTGGGTGTGTGGGGTGTGAGTGTATGTGTGTTTTGTGTGTGTGTGGGTGGTGGGTGTGTATGTTTGGTGTGTGTGTTGGTGGGGTATGTGTTTGTGGTGTGTGTGTGTGTGTATGTGTGTGGGGGGGGGGATGTCGGTGTGTGTGTGTGTGTGTGTTTTCCTGTAGTAGTATTTTGCAGGGCCTGAGCAACGCTGGTGTGGCCCCGTCTCCATAACAACATTTTTATCATTCCTGCTTGGGTGGTTAGTGTTGGGGGAAGCCACCACCCCGGGAGGCGGGTCACAAACCCCGGTTTAACTCCCCACCCCCCATTCACTGCTGGGTGGACAGGGGCTCGGGTTTTAAGAAGACCGCCCGTCTGCCGGAACTTCTGTAAGGAGCTGGATGGGCAAACCATGGTAAGTGTGGTAGGGTGATCCACACTGAAAGCCCATCCTGCGGTGTGCGGGGGAAAACGTGGGCCGGAACCTCTCCGCCAACTGTTTCGGACAGAGCGCAGCAGCAGCCGGGGTGCCTAGAAAGATACTTTTTTCACAGACACTTTGTCTGTGGTATAAATTGGACCCCTGGGCGGGAAAAGGAGAAGAGCGTCATGTCTCCCCAAACTCAAAATCTTGTAAAAAACATGTACATGTTACCATCCTCTGACACTGCCAAATATCTAGCATCAGGAGTTATGTGTACCCAATACTTAGGGTCTATGGAGGGTATTTGGGAGGGAAAAAGGCATGAATCTAAAACACACCCAAAGAGATCAGAAGGATCTCCCTTCAGGGGGTATGACTAAATACTAACACAGCGAACCTCTAAAGGCCTTTGGCGTCTCGTATATCACCACTCATATCCCGGTACCAGGAAACATTCTGGTTGGGCGGGGAATAACAACCCGGGAGCCTCGGGGAAGCCTTCTTAAGTCTATCTAACAAACATCATCAGGAATAATTAGGGGGGATGCCTACGTCTGTAGCATCTCCATAAAACCAATGTTCAAGTATGTGAAGTCATGGTCCAGGTTGACAATGTAACTGGATGAATGAAATAGTTTCTAACAACCGTACATCACCTCCTATCTCCAAGGTTTTGATAGAAAATCTCCTAATGATATCAGCGACCGTTTCTGCCGCGGTCTCTAGACGGGATATTGCGGAAGTAATAGGTCTGAGGTCTGGTAGCGTTATGTTAAGGATCTCAGAATGTATGTTCAACGTTTGTCTCTCAGATTCAGTCCATTGATTAAGGTTATCCAGGTTCCTGGGTATTTTGTCTACCTGGTCCTGCGTCGCCGTACCAAAAAGTAAGTTAGCGAGGGAACCAATAAAGTTTGCTGCTCCGCGACGACGACGTGAGTGTGGAGCACGACCGCTCGCTGATGTAAAAGAATGCTTTTGCTTCCTTGAATATTTTTACCGAACTCTCCGTGAAAACCCGTTCTAAAGTACGCTTGAGCAGATCTACCGTTGGGTGTGAGTGATTCATATGCTCCATACTCCATGCAACATCCGCCGTCAGATTCAAAGCATCGATCACGGGGTGTAATACAGCATCGGTTTTCACCGTGATTGGAACTATATAAGCCCTCCCCTTTAATTACATCCGAAAAGCCGGAGTGAAGGCCAATCCCGCCCTCTTTTGGTTGTTCTTGTGCGGGGTGAATGGTTTCCAAAGATTGAGTCATACCCAGAGCCTGCACATTGAGAGCCGTTACTTTACTTTACGGCCTGCCGACTGTTTTCTTATTGAACTTTTTCAATCCCTTATGATACTTCTCTGTACTTCTCCTCTGACGCACTGTAGTCTATCGGCCTGCCCCATTATAAAAGGGTAATTCTGGGGCGGTGGTATTTGATGGTCAGGGGCGCCGCGGCAGAGGAGGAAACTTCTGATTCTGACTCATTATCACCGTTATCATTTAGCGCATCATTCTCGGGATTACCCTCCGCATGTCAACTGGCTAGTTTTGGGGATAGGTCACCCGCTGCCTTGTTAGTTATTGAGTCATCTAGAACAGGAGTATAGATGCTGCCTCACCCTAGGTGGCCAGTTGGGGGCGGATGTATCACATACTACTTCTCCTTGCCAGGGGAATGCTTGTCTAATATTCCAACATTTGACATGTCTAGACCCATCCTCAGGTACTACTGTGACATTGTTTGTGTGTATTGACTTAATTTTTCCCTCCTCTAATTCTCTTTACTTTTAATACAACATCACTGATCTTATCTATGACTCGGTATGGACCTTCATAGAAAGGTTGCAACTTCTTTGGTTCTCCTGGTTCCGTATATTCCTAAAATATACTGTGCCCACTATTTCTACTACAAGTATTTTTGTCCTTTTAAACCTGCTCTCATTTTGCAGTGTTCCCTCCTGGAGGTACTGTTGGCAGGCAGTGGAGACCTTTTTGGATTGAACACTGTTGCTCTTGTGTGACCTGTGGTGTTTAAAAAGGTGGGCGAGGCTGCTTCCCAGTGTTTTCCTATGGCGTCCTTGCCTTTTCTAAAATATAGGAGAAAGAAGGGCGAGTCCTTTTATGAGTCTGTGGTAGGCAGTATTATAGGCATGTTTTTTGCTGAGGCCACCCTTGGCCCCAAAGCTCTGCTATTATCTTCACCTAGTGTTCTTAATAGGTGAACTATCCTCCAATGACTCTTTTTGTATTATTGCGTTACTGCTGGGGTGGTAGGGTGTGGTCCTGAAATTTTTTATACCTAACATTTCTGAGAGTGCTTCACACCCATTGTTAATAACTCTCGCCATTGTCTGTAAACTGTGCACATATTACATGCCTGTAAAAAGCTTGTGCCACTTCACTAGCGCTCTTTGACTTCAACGGAACTGCAATCAGGTGCCTGGTCATCACGTCTATGACCCTCATGATATACTGTGTCTTTTTTCCGAGGTATTTACTGGGCCTACCAGATCCAAAATGGATCCTCTGGTACGGAGTGCCCACTCTCGGGTACCCCCTCAATGGTCCCTCTGCACGGTAGCTGGCCTTTACAGCTCCTACACCCCGGGACAGTTTTGCAATAG
This sequence comes from Chionoecetes opilio, assembly GCA_016584305.1. Lineage (NCBI taxonomy): Eukaryota > Metazoa > Arthropoda > Malacostraca > Decapoda > Majidae > Chionoecetes > Chionoecetes opilio. Next base: position 320,456 of record JACEEZ010019119.1, on the reverse strand, counting down.
TTAGTAATAGGGACTTTCATCCCCGGCCAGTATGCAAATTTCTTACACCTTGCCAACGTTGTGTTGACCCCCCCGGGGCCAGCTGTAACCGCGAGGTGAGCCAACGCCATGCTTGGGGAATAGGGTCTTAGTTACTACTGTGCACTGATGCTCGCGACCCTACTGGGCGCTGTAATGCTTATATGGCACATTCTCCTTACCCTCATTTGGGGCTATCGGATACTTCCTGGTATCGACACCTCTACTCTCTTTACCCCGCTTCACTACTTCCTTCACCGCCCTCACTTCCGGGTCGCTGTCTTGGCTTCTCATAACCTCTTCTAGGTTCCACATCTTAAATTCTTGCAGCTTCCTTGAGTCACTACTTTTGGACAACACTCTCCCGTCTCTCTTTCTAGTACGTCACTCTCTTGTTGTCGTATCCTCGATAAATAAAACGGGAACGACGTTCTCTCTACCTGGTAAGTATTCTACCTCAAAATCGTATTCACTCAAGAGTGCCTGCCAGCGCGCTATGCGACTGCTTGGGCTTTTAGCCTTCAATATCCAGACCAGCGGTCTGTGGTCACTCTGTATACGTACTTTATACCCCAAAATAAGGGGTCTGTTGACTGCGAGGCCATAAAAACACTGCCAATGCCCCTCGTTTCCCCGGCCGAGCACTTGACTTCCCGGGAATTTAATGCGCGACTGAAATACTCAAAGGTTTTCATTCTTCCTTCCTCATCGGCCTGTTGTAACACCCCTCCAATACAAAAATCTGACCCATCCGTCGTCAGGACGAAGGTCTTACCGAAATCAGGGAATTTTAGAGTCATTTCATCTGTGAGCTTTTCTTTTCAAAGACTGAAGGCTTGGTGGGCGTCCTCAGTCCATGTTATTGGGTGGTCAGCTTTTGGGTCTTTCCTTAGTCCCGCTAATAGCTTGTGAATAGCTGCAGCTACTTTAGAAAAGTTGTAAATAAACTTTCTGTAATAGTTAACAAGCCCTGGGACACTGTGTACTTCTTTTACTGTTTTTGGCATTGGAATGTTTTTCAGAGTGTTTATTTTCTGTGTTTGTGGTTTGATGCCATCTGCACTAATGATGTGTCCTAGGTATGACCCTTCTTTCTCAAAGAACTGCCATTGATCTATCCTAAGGGACATGTTTGCTGTCGCTAGTGGACTTATCACTTTCTCCAAATGACCTCCATGAATGTCAAAGGTAGGACCAAGCACAATGATGTGGTCTAGGTAGGCCTGGGCCACTTTGCCCACTAGGCCTGTCAAAATGGGGTTGATAATCCTTTGGTACGCACTGGGTGCTGTTTTTAATCCCAAAGGTACCACTGTGTACTCCCACAAACCATAAGGGGTGGCAGAAGCAGTTTTCTGCCTAGACTCCGGGGTCAGTGGTACCTGATGGTACCCTGAGCGGAGATCAAGGGACGGGAACACTTTGCTATGACCCAATTGGTTTAGAATACTTTGAATATTAGGGAAAGGGAGTTTATCATCTACTAGTTTAAACATTTAACTTAGGGCAAGCCGGCACAGCCTTGTGCCTGCACCCTTGGTCATTAGTGGGACCCAAGGTGAATTATAGGGAGAATAGCTGGGCTGAATTACCCTTGATGGTGTAATAACTTGAGTTGTTCCCCTATCTGCGTGTGATATTTGATAGGGATAGGGGAGGGCTTTGTATAAACTGGGTGTTCAGTGTTTTGCTTGATTGTATGACAATAATAAGGCGTGATAGTAAGTGGGTCCTCTTCTAAGGCAAAAACCCCAGGGTATTTGTCCGTGATGCCTGCTAGTGGTTTGTTTACTTTACTTCCTGAGGGCAAAAGAGAATCTAGCATTGTTGTTAGTGTTTGCTTCTTTTCACTATCTAGACTTTCTTGTCTTTGTGCCTTGTGTTGACTTTCGTGCTCTGCCCCAAGGCTACAAGCCATAGCAGGTGGTTCTGCATAGGTTACTGTACTACAAGGTATTATTTGACCTGCTACCATGTCCGGAGTTAAATGTCAATATTCGGGACTTGGGTTAGCCTAGGGTATTACAAATATACTCTTACTTTTATCTTTATTGCTATTGCACTTCACCAACCCTGGATAGAGGAAGATGCCACCTTTTTCTCCTGCATTAGGCACAAACAATCCTTCTGTACAGCCTGTTTGTGCTTCCAGCTCAACGTAACCTATCATGCCTGGAGACAATGTCACATCTGCCTCTGCCTTCACCTTATAGATATTTTCTTGTTCTCCTTCTCCTCCTTCCTCCGCTAGTCAATCCTGGGGATAGTGACGTATCCACCCATCAGGGGCATCCCCTACCTCTGGGTGAATACCTCCCAAGGTTAGTGCTAGTGTTCTAGCTCCGTTGGTGGCATATACCGGGTGAATCACGGCCTCTTTCCTCAACGTGAAGTAAAGGCCTACAATTAGAGGAGTTGGGAGGGTGATCTCTTTACAGATAATCATACAGTCTTGCTTTTCCATCGTATGACTTATATTTAATTTAAAATTTCCCTTACCTACTGTAGGTATAGGGCTATGTAAGACCCTTCTCAACTGTGTGGTTCCTCATCTACACAGTCCCCCTCTATGGCTTCAAACAGCCTTTCCTCCATTACTGTGACTGAGGATCCACTATCTATCACTGCTAATACTGGCCTCTGAATCGCCCCTACCCGGACCTTCAAACAAAATAGTGGGGTCCTGGCGTGGTAGAAGGCCATTAAACCCGGGGCCAATTTGGCGTTTTTGTTGTTGTTGTTGTAAGGGCCGTGTCCCTCCACTTTGTAGTGCCTGTGTCTGGTGTCCCGGCCGCAGGGCTGCACCTCTTGACACAGGCGGGCGTTGGTACCCACACCCCATAGCCCTATGCCCTGGCTGGCCACACATCCAGCATCCCTCTTGTCTGGGGAATAGAGTTGCAGCCTGGGGCTGTCTACACTTCCTTGCAATATGTCCCATCCGGCCGCATTGATAGCAGTCTACTGCCTGAGGGGCCTGAGGGCGTCGTTGGTTTAAATGACTTGGGTATCCCCGATACCCATTCTCTTCTCGGTGGCGCACCACCGCTGAAGTCTTTGTGATGGTCTGTTGCGTGTATCAGCGCGGTATTTGGTGTGGGCTCCACTAGGCCCCTACCCCTCCTTGCCTTTCCCTTACTATTTGCCTGTTAGTAATTTCACATGAGGGTGGGCTTGAGCCCAAGCATATCCTTTGTTTAATATGCTCAAAGGATCTTTCTTCTCATCCGATGTCAACGAGTACTCATACGGTGGAGGGAAGCAGGAGAGAAGGCGAGCACAGAAATATTTTTTATACAATGGCGCAAAATGTTGCTGTTTTTGAGCCAATTCCCCGTATGTTGTCCATAACCGGATGTAGAAATCTCTGAGGGTCTCTCCTAACATCCTCCTCGCTGTACTTAACAGTCCTGCATGAGTCCTATTCTCCTCATCGGCAGGGTATATTTTCAAGAACTCCTTTACCGCAACAAAGTCTTTGCCCTGTTTTTTAATGCCTTCTTGTAAAGATGCCCTAGCATTCCCTAAACAATGCTGCTTAGTCAGCTCTAGCTTACCTAGCTCATCCCAGTTCAACACTGTTCTAGACTCCATGTCATTAAAGAACTCTGGGGTTGGTGTGGCAAGGGAGATTAGGATTAGGTGCGAACTTATCCAGTCCCCCACAAAAATATTTTAAGCCAGTCACGCGCCCACCATCATTTCATGTCTGCCTTGCCATCAGCATGGACAAGTCCTCGGTAGTGATATTACGGCTACCCCCTACAGCCCCACCACTCAGGGTTGAAAAAAAAAAAAAAAAAATCTAGGTTAGGAAATTCGACCCCTAAAAAAAAAAAAAAAAAAAAAAAAATCTAGGTTAGGAAATTTCGACCCCCCCCCCAAAAAAAGGGAGGAGGTCCGAATAACGAGGGTCCGAATACGCGAGGTTTTACTGTATTCAGCACGGGGCGCAGAAGGTGGAAGGGAGGGTGGAGGCCGGGAAGGTGGAGGTGGTGGAGGGCGAGGCATGGGAGGAGGGGGCGCGGTGTCCTGGGAGTCACTACACTGATCAGAGTTACCTTCCTTCAGACGGGAAATATATAGACGTCTAATTCTATTGTTATCTCTCTCTCTCTCTCTCTCTCTCTCTCTCTCTCTCTTCTCTCTCTCTCTCTCTGCCTTTTTTTTTTTTTTTTTTTTTTTTTTTTTTTTTTTTTTTTTTTTTTTTTTTTTTTTTTTTTTTTTTTTTTTTTTAACCTACATATAAGTCAAGCCCAAAGGAGCCCTGTCGTGTGCTACCTATCTTAAGGGCAATTTACACATCCATATAAACACCTAAAAACTAACATTATATACATTTATGCATCACTCAAGTGTTTGTTGAGGCACTGTTGCTGTCACTAGTGTCTATTCACTTAAGCTGGATTCTTGGGAGCTGCTCGATGCCTACCTGAGTATGTAAGGACGTCGCTGATTGGCTGAGGCTACCAAAATACCACCACCATCACCACCCAGCCCGCGTGCATCAGCCAATCAGCGACGTCCTTACATACTCGGGTAGGCATCGAGCAGCTCCCAAGAATCCAGCTTAAGTGAATAGACTATGGTGTCACAGTATCACTAGCCTCAGCGGGGTGGGTTTCAACAGTCTCCACCGATTGGCCCCCAACTTTACACTTTGTGTGTTCATCTCCTGGATGTGAGGGACAGCGGCCGTGAAAATGTTCCACATCCTGGCGACGCGGCCCACAGAGGTGCGCTGGTGCTGGCTGGCACGGGAACGCGGCACCTCCACTGCATCACCACTGGTAAGCACCGTTCTCGTGCTCCGCGTGGCGACTCTCGGAGGCTGTCGTAACCCAGCCAGGTGTGGCACTCCCTGCACCTGTGCCTTGTGGAATACCACAAGCGCCGCGACATCCCTGCGGTGTTCCAGTGAGTCGAGAGGACTCACCGGCTCGAACAGGGCTGGTGGGTCTGGGGGGTCTGCAGCATCCACCAGTCGCAGGGCTCGACGCTGAATGCTGTCCAGCCTCCGACGTGTGCGAGGCTGCGCGCGACATCCAGGAGAGGACGGCGCGTACTCTAAGTAAGCCGTATCTGGGCCTTATAGAGCAAGAGCTTCCCTCCCCTGTCGAGGAATTGGCTACCTTCGCAGGGCAGAGACCCTGTGAGAGGCCTTTTTTGCAATGTGTTTGATGTGGCCGTCAAACCTTAGCTCTCGGTCCACCTCTACTCCAGAACCTTGACGGCTTCCTGGAGTGGGAGAGGAACGCCACCAAACCGCAGCCTCCTTCCACTGCTGGCCCGGCAGCGGGGGATCCGAGAAACCACCATTGCCTGTGTCTTCTCCGGAGCAAAGTTCACCTGCCAACGTGTACCCCACTCCTGTATAACACTCAGCTGCTGATTGACCTCCATCAGCAGCACGCCCACTGTCATGTCGCAGGAGGTAGAGCAGGAGAGAGTACAGTCATCAGCGTAAGCCGAGACTGCTGGCAGCTGCTGGAGAAGATCGTCCACGTAGATGTTCCACAGGACTGGCCCCAGCACAGAGCCATGTTGGGACTGATGCTTCACTGCAGGACTCAGAGGCCTGCCCGTTAACGACGACCTGGAGGGTTCTTCCCTGCAGGTAGTCCCCCAGGAGCAGCAGGAGGTCACCCTGGATGCCTTTTGCTCGGAGTTTTCGAGAAGGCCTCCGTGCCACACCCTGTCAAAGGCACCCGCTATGTCAAGGGCCACCACGACAGTGTCCTGGCGTCATCCAGGGCGTCCCTGCCAGTTTCGGTTAGAAGCATCAGCAGGTCAGACAGAGGTGGACCGTCCAGGTCTGAACCCAAAACTGTTGGTCCGAGAGGATGGTAGTTGTCGCTGAGGTGACGACAGATTACCTCTGCCACGATCCTCTCGAACACTTTCCCCACCACAGACAGCAAGGAGATGGGCCTGTAGTTTTTGGGGTCAGATCTGGAACTCCTCTTGTGAACAGGAACCACTCGAGCCTCCTTCCACGCTGAAGGCCAGATGTTTTCCTGCAGGCAGGCAGCGAAGACTGTGGTGAGAGGGACAGACAGCTGCCGGGCGCACTGTTTTAACAAGTGCGGGCTGACGTCATCAGGGCCAGTGGCTTTTTTGGCGTCGAGCCCTCGCAAGATGTGCTCGACCTGCGCCTGCGTCACCTCCACCTTGTGGACTGTCTCTTCACACTGCTGCTCCAGACGAGGCGGGGGCTGCCGGGGGGCCTCCACCTTCATCTTTGCAGAGAAGAGATTAGCCAGCAGCCGAGCCTTCTCCATGCTGCTGACGGCCGCTGTTCCGTCCTGCTTGGTGAGGGGAGGAATTGAATCTTGGCGGCTGATTCCCTGTTTTTGCTTAACCAGGGCACCAAGTCTTGTTTCCCACGCCTGGGCCTCCTAGTTTGCGGCACAAGTCCTCCTCCCACTTTTTTATGGCCCATTTGCTGGACACCACCATCCTCCTGCAGGCCGCCCCGTGCAGGTCCTTGTTGTGCCGCGTCAGGAGCCACGCTGAGTACTTGGCCTCGGCAGCAACACGGCAACGGTAGCCAAACCATGGCTGATCCCTGGGCTTGGTGGTGTAGTCGCGGTGAGGCACACGGCGTCTCTGAAGGGCCAGGAGGTGGGAAGTAAGGGCTCGCCACATATTATCCGCCCCGTCCCGCAGCAAAGTACCCACGCCGTGTGCCTCAGGTCACGGCGTAAGGAGGCTCTCTCTCTCTCTCTCTCTCTCTCTCTCTCTCTCTCTCTCTCTCTCTCTCTCTCTCTCTCTCTCTCTCTCTCTCTCTCTCTCTCTCTCTCTCTCTCGCCGGGGACCACCAGGGCAGGTGACGGCCTCTGTCCAGCCCAATGAGACGGGCAGGCCCAGGTGTGGTTAGCCTGCTCGTCCTCCTCACTCATTCGCAGGTCTTCCTCTACCCCAGAGAAAGGCCTGGCCCTGTGTAGCTCACGGCGCCCTACCTCTTGGCGGCGGCACCACGAAAGACAGGCCGAATCCACTCGCGACAGGCTTGTGCGTCCAGACAGTAGGCCAGGGTGTGGGGGAGTGTGCGGGCAGGTGAGAGGCAATGTCCACTCCCCACCAGAAGAGCAGTGAGCATGAAAGTAACGGTGGAAGAGAGCAAGAGAAGCAACATTGCGGCGGTGATTTAAAGATTGAAGACAGTCAGTCAGAGGAGAGGAGTTGATGAGACGAAAAGCTTTTGACTCAACCCTGTTTAGGAGAGCTGTATGAGTGGATCCTCCCCAAACATGTGAGACATACTCCATACATGGGCGGATAAGGCCCCTGTACAGAGCAAGCAGTTGGGAGGGTACTACTACTACTACTACTACTACTACTACTATACTACTACTACTACTACTACTACTACTACTACTACTACTACTACTACTACTACTATACTACTACTACTACTACTACTACTACTACTACTACTACTACTACTACTACTACTACTACTACTACTACTACCACTACCACTACTACTACTACCACTACTACTGCTACTACTACTGCTACTGCTACTACTACTACTACTACTATTACTACTACTACTACCACTACTACTACTGATTCTGATTACTGATACCACCACCACCACTGCTACTACTACTACTACTACTACTACTACTACTACTACTACTACTACTACTACTACTACTACTACTACTACTACCAAACAATTCCTTTCTTCCTCCTCTTCAAAAGGAGACCCAACACGACATATATCCAATAACCACAAACATAATAATAATAATAATAATAATAATAATATAATAATAATAATAATAATAATAATAATAATAATAATAATGATGATGATGATGATTTCAGATTCACTGGAGCAACAGGACGGGCCTTTCTCTTTAAACGTGTGGTCAACCTTACTTACAGGTGAGAGAGAGAGAGAGAGAGAGACAGAGACAGAGAGAGAGAGAGATGATGAGAGAGAGAGAGAGAGAGAGAGAGATGAGTGTGTGTGTGGTGTGTGTGTGTGTTGTGGTGTCTGGTGTGTCTGTGTCTGTGTCTGTCTGTGTCTGTGTCTGTGTCTGTGTGTGTGTGTGTCTGTGTCTGTGTCTGTGTCTGTGTCTGTGTGTGTGTGTGTCTGTGTCTGTGTCTGTGTGTGTGTGTGTGTGTGTGTGTGTGTGTCTGTGTGTGTGTGTGTCTGTGTCTGTGTCTGTGTGTGTCTGGTCTGTGTCTGTCTGTGTCGTGTGTGTCTGTGTGTGTCTGTGTCTGTGTCTGTGTCTGTGTGTGTCTGTGTCTGTCTGGTGTGTGTGTGTGTCTGTGTGTGTTGTGTGTGTGGTTTTTCTGTGTGTGTCTGTGTCTGTGTCTGTGTCTGTGTTTTGTGTGTGTCTGTGTCTGTGTCTGTGTGTGTCTGTGTCTGTGTCTGTCTGTGTCTGTGTCTGTGTCTGTGTCTGTCTGTGGTCTGTGTCTGTGTGTCTGTGTCTGTGTCTGTGTCTGTGTGTTTTGTGTGTGTGTGTGGTTTGTTCTGTGTGTGTCTGTGTCGGGTGTGTGTGTTGGTTGTGTCTGTGTGTGTGTGTGTGTGTCTGTGTGTGTCTGTGTCTGTGTCTGTGTCTGTGTCTGTGTGTGTCTGTGTCTGGGGTCTGTGTCTGTCTGTGTCTGTCTGTGTCTGTGTCTGTGTCTGTGTCTGTGTATGTGTGTGTGTGTGTCTGTGTCTGTGTCTGTGTCGTGTCTGTGGTGTGTTCTGTCTGTGTCGGGTGTCTGTGTCTGTGTCTGTGTGTGTGTCTGTCTGTGTCTGTGTCTGTGTCTGTGTCTGTGTCTGTGTCTGTGTCTGTGTCTGTGGGTGTTGTCTGTCTGTGTCTGTGTCTGTGTTCTGTGTCTGTGTGTGTGGTCTGTCTGTGTCTGTGTCTGTGTCTGTGTCTGTGGGGGGGTGGGGGGGGTGTCAGGTGGGCACCGCAAACGCAAATCTGCAAAATTTTCCTTTGTTAAGTTCCCCCAAATGTGCCCAGCCCTGATGTCCCTGTGTTGGTGTCCCCTGCAGGCCACCACAGAGGCCACACCCTGGGTGGGGGAAAGGGCATTAGTAGGGACCCACACTAATGGTAAAAATTTATTATAAAATATGTGTGGTAATACAGGTTGAAGTTCCCAAAAACCGCATCCAAGCTCGGAAAACACCCAAAACTGGCTGGGGTTTCCGGATTCCCCAAAAACAGGAGAACACCCAAAACCCTGGGCGATTTCCGGGGTCGCCGCGGGTCCCACCACACTGGGCCGCTGGGTGCCACCACATGGGCCCGGGGGGTGCCCCCCACACTGGGCCCCGGGGGTCCCCACACTGGCCGCGGGGTTTCTCCCGCCGATTTGTTTGTTTTTATTGTTCGGGGTGTTGTGCTGTAGAGTTGGTCACGTTTTTTTGTGTACTTCTCAGGTCTTTATGGGTTTTATGGCTCCCAAACCATTTTTTCCCCCCTTAATATATCTACGTTCTAAAAGTCAAAAATTCCTGACTCGGCTCGGCGCGGGTCCCGGGGTTTGCCAGTTTGGGAACTTAAACCTGATAGTGTAGTGTGTAGTGAGGGTGATGTTGGTGGGGGTAAGTGCGTACAGTGTTAGTGCTGTGTGCCAGACAGGGGTAGTTAGGTGGTGACACTGTGTGGCCGACCCTGCCAAGAGGTCTTTACAGCTTACCGGGTCGGGTTTAATATAGGGTGAGGGCCTTGGTGTGAGGAGGAGGGGGTTGGGTGATGAGGAAGCCCTTTGATGAGCCCAGTGGCTCTGGGCTCACAAAGGAGCCCGGACCCTCTCAAAAAGGGTGGGCGCCCGGTCGCCACCTGTGACCCGCCCACCCCGTGGCGGGGCGGCGCCACCCTCCCGGGAAAACGCCACCCCGCTTCACCTGTGCTATCTAGGAAACAGGCAACTACCCGCCCGTGTGGAATAGGACACCCCCCAGGGTCTGTGTTCCCCAAGGGGTCCTCACAGCCCCCAACACCACCAAGACACCACCACAACACCAGTAGGCCTCACTCTACCTGTCACTGTCGGGCGCTGTTTACAAAGCTTGCCACCCAACATGGCCGCCGCGCTCCAGACTACCCGGATCTGTGACCTCATGACAATACTATCTAGTGCAAGTTTGTGGACATGTTTGCGTTGGGGGAAGTATTTACCCAAACGCAAATACGCAAACATTGACAATTTGACGATGTCCGCACATCTGCACACGAATTTCGACTTGCGGAAGTGTCCACCTCTGTGTGTGTGTGTGTGGGTGGGTGGGTGGATGGGTGTCTGTGTGTGTGTGTGTGTCTGTGTGTGTGTGTGTCTGTGTGTGTGTGTGTGTGTGTGTGTGTGTGTGTGTCTGTGTGTGTGTGTGTGTGTGGGTGTGTGGGTGTGGGTGTATGTGTGTGTGTGTGTCTGTGTGTGTGTGTGTGTCTGTGTGTGGGTGTGGGTGGGTGTGGGTGTCTGTGTATGTGTGTGGGTGTCTGTGTATGTATGTGTGTGTGTGTGGGTGTGGGTGTCTGTGTGTGTGTAAGTCAGTAAGTTTTATTGCCATAGCAAGTATATACATAATTTTTATATTCATAACAATTTAAATAAATTTTGGAATGAATCTGTCGAGCCAAGGCTCCTTGACAGATATATTTCTATTAAAAAAAAATACAATTTAGCTGAGGAGCCTCAAGTTGAAATGGTTGTTGTTGAAGAAAAGGAGGTGTTGAAATGGTTGTTGTTGAAGAAAAGGAGGTGTTGAAATGGTTGTTGTTGAAGAAAAGGAGGTGTTGAAATGGTTGTTGTTGAAGAAAAGGAGGTGTTGAAATGGGTTTTTGTTTTAAGAAAAGGAGGTGTTGAAATGGTTGTTGTTGAAGAAAAGGAGGTGTTGAAATGGTTGTTGTTGAAGAAAAGGAGGTGTTGAAATGGTTGTTGTTGAAGAAAAGGAGGTGTTGAAATGGAAGTTGTTGAAGAAAAGGAGGTGTTGAAATGGTTGTTGTTGAAGAAAAGGAGGTGTTGAAATGGTTGTTGTTGAAGAAAAGGAGGTGTTGAAATGGAAGTTGTTGAAGAAAAGGAGGTGTTGAAATGGAAGTTGTTGAAGAAAAGGAGGTGTTGAATGGAAGTTGTTGAAGAAAAGGAGGTGTTAAATGGAAGTTGTTGAAGAAAAGGAGGTGTTTTAAATGGAAGTTGTTGAAGAAAAGGAGGTGTTGAAATGGTTGTTGTTGAAGAAAAGGAGGTGTTGAAATGGTTGTTGTTGAAGAAAAGGAGGTGTTGAAATGGAAGTTGTTGAAGAAAAGGAGGTGTTGAAATGGAAGTTGTTGAAGAAAAGGAGGTGTTGAAATGGAAGTTGTTGAAGAAAAGGAGGTGTTGAAATGGAAGTTGTTGAAGAAAAGGAGGTGTTGAAATGGTTGTTGTTGAAGAAAAGGAGGTGTTGAAATGGTTGTTGTTGAAGAAAAGGAGGTGTTGAAATGGAAGTTGTTGAAGAAAAGGAGGTGTTGAAATGGAAGAACTTGCCTTTGAATAACTCTAGAAGTTAATGACAAGAATTACTGAGAACATGACGTAGACTGTTTGTGCATGTTAGACTGTTTCTGTATTGAAGTGTCTAGTGCAATGAAACAGTTAACTATGCAACTAAAAGATAGTGTTTAGTGCATGCATGCAAACCTCCTACATTGTAACCATTCAAGATGTCAACTCTGCTTATCGTGAGGTCTGGCTACAATACAGGCAGTTCTTGCAATCTTATTTTGGTATACATGTCACCCTGGTCGCCTATGCTATACAGTCATCATTATATGCTGACTAACAATGGCTACATACGACCCCTCTGTCTGACTATGGAGGTACAGCCAAATTCCCAACATGCGACCTCCAAACATGCGACTTGTCCAAACAAGCGACTTTTTTCACCACCACACTGTGTCTTGTTTTGGCCATTTATTTGACTTAGTTTTTTTTAGTGTATAGAAAACATTGATTTGTGGCTTTATTTATGCATGACTGTTACTTTGGCGTCTGCCACTGGCTGGGCCTTCAAGAGCTGCATCTTTTATGTTCTATACCATTTTGTCCTTACGTTTAGGGTTACTGTGATATCCCAACATCCCACTATTC
>JACEEZ010019119.1:288360-298360 GCA_016584305.1 Chionoecetes opilio | reverse complement strand
TGAGAAAGAGAGAGACAGAGAGAGAGAGAGAGAGAGAGAGGTCACCTAATACCTGCTCTCACACACACACACACACACACACACACACACACACACACACACACACACACACACACCGTGACTAAACACGTTATAAAAAAATGTACCCTGAATAAAACAAAAATAATAATAATAATAATAATAATAATAATAATGTTTAATAATTAGAATCTATCGTATTTCTTTCCTTCCTTCCTTCTCCTCCTCCTCCTCCTCCTCCTCCTCCTCCTCCTCCCCCTTCTTATATAGATATTTAAATTTTTCTGCTACCCCCTCTCTCTCTTCTCTCTCTTCTCTCTCTCTCTCTCCTCTCTCTCTCTCCCTCTCTCTCCACACACACACACACACACACACACCTTTTCCCTACTACTACTACTACTACTACTACTACTACTACTACTACTACTACTACTACTACTACTACTACTACTACTACTACTACCACTACTACTTCTAATACAACTACTACTACCACTACAACTAGATAACTACCCCCGCTACAACTACTACCACCACACAATTCCTTTCATCCTCCTCTTCAAAACGAGACCCAACACGACACATAAGAACATAAGAAAATAAGGAAGCTACAAGAGGCCGTGAGACCTACACGTGGTAGTTCCTGTCACCTAACACTACCTACATCCACCTTTCATCCCCATCCATCAACCTTCCAGCCTCCTTTTAAAGCTCCCTAATGACTCCGCACTAACTACCTGTCTACTGAGACCATTCCACTCATTCACCACCCTATTTGTGAACCAGTTTTTCCCTATTTCCTTTCTAAATCTACGCCCTTCCAGCTTGAATCCGTGACTTCTTGTTCTACCCTGGTTAAAAGCCGTAAGAACTTTTCCTACCTCTCCTTTATTAAATCCCTTTATCCACTTAAAAACTTCTATCAGATCGCCCCTTACTCTGCGTCTCTCGAGTGAGTGTAATTTTAATAACTTCAATCTCCTCTCATAACTAAAGTTACGCATCCCTTGTATCATTTTGGTCGTCCTTCTCTGCACTTTTTCTAACAACACTATATCCATCCTGTAATATGGAGACCAAAACTGAACTGCATAGTCTAGGCGAGGCCTGACTAGAGCCACCAGATAAAGCTTTAGAATAACTTCCGCACTTCTACTTTTAACACTTCTGGTAATGAATCCTAATACTCTATTAGCTCTATTTCTGGCCTCAATACATTGTTTCCTAGGTCGGAGGTCTGGGCTCACCCTCACTCCAAGATCTTTTTCACCTTCTGATCTTTTCAGCGATACATTGCGTATGGTGTATCTATTACCAGGGTTTTTTCTACCAAGGTAATAGATACACCATAAGCAATGTATCGCTGAAAAGATCAGAAGGTGAAAAAGATCTTGGAGTGAGGGCAGGGCCGGATTATGACCTCTTGGGCTCCTAGGCTAATTACATTGTGGGCCCTCAGACGGGGCCACCCTCTAACGCGCACGCACCCAAATTTTTTGTACATTGTCTAGCAAAACAAGTGATCTGAAAAAGCCTCTCTACACTGCCTTCACCACTAAGTGTTTACTGTGTTTAGCACGATGCTAAACACCCATGCACTGGGGCCCCTGATTTACAGCTAGGAACTCAAACAGGGGCCCTTTATCTCAAATAAAGGCCTCAAACAGGGGCCCTTTATCTCAAATAAAGGCCCAACAGGGGCCCTTTATCTCAAATAAAGGCCTCAAACAGGGGCCCTTTATCTCAAATAAAGGCCTCAAACAGGGGCCCTTTATCTCAAATAAAGGGCCTCAAACAGGGGCCCTTTATCTCAAATAAAGGCCTCAAACAGGGGCCCTTTATCTCAAATAAAGGCCTCAAACAGGGGCCCTTTATCTCAAATAAAGGCCCAAACAGGGGCCCTTTACCCAAATAAGGGCCTCAAACAGGGCCCTTTATCTCAAATAAAGGCCTAAAAACAGGGCCCCTTATCTCAAAAAAAGGCCCTAAAACAGGGGCCCTTTATCTAAATAAAGGCCTAAAAACAGGGCCCCTTATCCAAAAAAGGGGCCTAAAACAGGGCCCTTTATCTAAAATAAAGGCCTCAAACAGGGCCCTTTATCTAAAAAAAAAGGCCTCAGACAGGGGCCCTTTATCTCAAAAAAGGGGCCCTCAAACAGGGCCCTTTATCCAAAAAAAAGGGTCCAAACGGGCCCTTTATCTCAATAAAGGGCCTCAAGGGGGGCCCCTTTTATCTCAAAAAAGGGGCCTAAAAACAGGGGCCCTTTACTCAAAATAAGCCTAAAAAGGGGGGCCCCTTTTATCTCAAAAAAGGGCCCCTCAAAAAGGGCCCCTTTATCTCAAATAAAGGCCTCAAACAGGGGGCCCTTTTTCTCAAAAAAAAGGCCTCAACGGGGGCCCCTTATCCAAAAAAAGGCCTCAAACAGGGGCCCTTTATCTCAAAAAAACCCTCAAACGGGGGCCCTTTATCTCAAATAAAGGCCTCAGACGGGGCCCTTTTATCTCAAATAAAGGGCCTCAAACAGGGGCCCTTTTCTCAAAAAAGGGGCCTCAAACGGGCCCCTTTTAAACTCAAAAAAAGGGGCCAAAAAACGGGGGCCCTTTATCTCAAATAAAGGCCTAAAACGGGGGGCCCTTTATCTCAAATAAAGGCCTCAAACAGGGCCCTTTACCCAAAATGGGGCCCCTCAAACGGGGGCCCTTTATCTAAAAAAAGGCCCTCAAACAGGGGCCCCTTTATTCAAATAAGGGCCTCAACAGGGGCCCTTTATCTCAATAAAGGCCTAAAACAGGGGTCCTTACTCAAAAAAAGGGCCCCCAAAAGGGGGGCCCTTTATCTAAATTTAAAAAGGGCCTAAAAACGGGGGCCCTTTATCTCAAAAAAGCCCCAAACGGGGCCCTTTATCTCAAAAAAGGGGGCCCTCAAACAGGGGCCCTTTTTTCAAATAAAGGCCTCAAACAGGGGCCCTTTATCTCAAATAAAGGGCCTCAAACGGGGGCCCTTTATCTCAAAAAAAGGGCCTCAAGGGCCCTTTACTCAAAAAAAGGGGCCTCAAACGGGGCCCTTTTACTCAAAAAAAAGGCCTAAAACGGGGGCCCCCTTTATCTAAAAATAAAGCCCTAAAAAGGGGGGCCCTTTATCTCAAAAAAAGGCCTCAAAAAAGGGGCCCCTTTATCTCAAATAAAGGCCTAAAACGGGGGCCCCTTTATCTCAAATAAAGGGCCTCAAACAGGGCCCTTTATCTCAAAAAAAGGCCTCAAACAGGGCCTTTATTCAAATAAAGGGCCTAAAACGGGGGGCCCTTTTACCCTCAAAAAAAAGGCCTCAAACAGGGGTCCTTTATCTAAATAAAAGGCCTCAAACGGGGGCCCTTTTACTCAATTAAAGGCCTCAAACGGGGGCCCCTTTTACCAAAAAACCCCCTCAAACAGGGGCCCTTTATCTCAAATAAAGGCCTCAAACAGGGCCCTTTATCTCAAATAAAGGCCTCAAAAAGGGGCCCTTTATCCAAATAAAGGGCCTCAAACGGGGGCCCCTTTATCTCAAAAAGGCCTCAAACAGGGGGGCCCTTTATCTAAAAATAAAGGCCTCAAAAGGGGGGCCCTTTTATCTCAAAAAAAAGGCCCAAAAAGGGGCCCCTTTATCTCAAATAAACCCCTCAACGGGGGCCCTTTATCTCAAATAAAGGCCCTCAAAACGGGGGCCCTTACCCAAAAAAGGCCTCAAACAGGGGCCCTTTTATCTCAAAAAAGGGGCCTCAAACGGGGCCCTTTATCTCAAATAAAGGCCTAAAACGGGGCCCTTTATCTCATAAAGGGGCCTCAAAAGGGGCCCTTTATCTCAAAAAAAGGCCTCAAACGGGGCCTTACTCAAATAAAAGGGCCCAAACGGGGGCCCTTTATTCAATTATTTGTAATTTTTTTTTTAAGTACAGTGAATTATTCAGCCAGGCAAAATATTTTTTTTCAAAAAATCATATAAAAAATTTTTAGCAGGGGCCCCCGGTTTGGGGCCCCCCAGGCTTGACCCCAGCTGCAGCCCATACTACCTAGAGGTAAACCGGCCCCCGAGTGAGGGGGACCCCGACCCCCGACCTAGGAAACAAGTATTGGGGCCCGAAAAGACTAATAGAGTATTAGGTTCATTACCACAAAATTTTCCTCCTTCCTTCCTTCTTGCTTCCTTCCTTCCTTTCCCCTTCCTTCCTTTCCCTTCCCCTTTTCCTCCTCCTCCTCTTCTTATTGATATTTCTTTTTTTTGCTACCCTCTCTCTCTCTCTCTCACACAAAACACACACACACATACACACACACACACACACACAACCTTTTCCCTACTACTACTACTACACATATATGAACTACTATTTCTACTACTATTACTACTCTACTACTGTACTACCAAAACTATACTTACCACTACCGCACCACACTACTATACACACTATTTAAAATATACTATACTACTCTAGATAAAATACCCCCCACTACAACTACTACCCACCACACAATTCCTTTCATCCTCCTCTTCAAAACGAGACCCAACACGACACACATCCAACTACCACCCACTCTCTTTAATTATCTTTAATTCTCTCTCTTTTCAGCTCAGGACGCCACTGAACACACTACTCCTTAACCTCGCCCTCTCAGACCTCGGCATTAGCGTGGTTGGTGCGCCCTTGTCCATGGTAGCAGCATTACAGCACGGGTGGGCCTTTAACAACTATATATGTGTGGGTTACGCCTTTCTGATGTCTCTGTTTGGTAAGTAGTAGTGGTTGTTATAGTGGTAGGTGTTGGGGCAGTGGTAGTGGTTGGATGTGTGTCGTGTTGGGTCTCGTTTTGAAGAGGATGAAAGGAGTGATGTGGGAGGGGTTGTAGATTAGTAGTAGTGGTAGTTATAGTGGTAGGTGTTGGGGTAGTAGTAGTGGTTGGATGTGTGTCGTGTTGGGTCTCATTTTGAAGAGGAGGATGAAAGGAGTAGTAGTAGTAGTAAAAAATTATTTTATAAGCTTGATTCGCATATAACAATTATGAAATACCACCACCACCACCACCACCACCACCACCACCACCACCACCACCACCATCCACCACCACCACCAAACCCAAACCCCCACCAAACCCCCACCACCAAACCCCCCACCACCACCACCCACCACCACCACCACCCATAACCACCAAACCAAACCCCCAAACCCTACCACCAAACCCACCACCACCACCACCACCATACCACCAAAACCCCCACCACCACCATACCCACCCACCACACCACCAAACCCCCACCACCACCACCACCATACCACCACCACCACCCCATACCACCACCACCACCACCACCACCACCATACCACCACCACCACCCCATACCACCACCACCACCCACCATACCCCCCCAAACCCCCACCATAACCAACCACCAACCACCACCACCCACCACCATACCACCAACCACCACCACCACCATGAACCCCCCCACCACCACCACCACCACCATAACCACCACCACCACCCCCCCACCCAAACCCCCACCACCACACCACCACCACCACCATAAAACCCCCAACCACCCCACCACCCCACACCCCCACCACCAACCACCACCCCCCCACCAACCAACCACCACCCCCCAAACCACCACCACCACACCTACCACCACCACCACCACCCCCATACCCCAACCACCACCCCATACCACCACCACCACCACCACCACCACCCCCCACCATACCCCAACCAAACCCCCACCACCAACCAACCCCCACCACCCCACCACCACCACCACACCACCACCACCATAAACCCCCACCACCACCACCCTACCCACCACCACCACCACCTACCACCACCACACCACCACCCCCACCACCATACCAAAACCCACCACCACCACACCCCCAAACCCCCACCACCACCACCACCACCATACCACCCCCACCACCACCACCAAACCACCACCACCACCACCATACCCCACCACCCCACCAACCACCACCACCACCACCTAACCACACCACCACCACCACCACCACCACACCACCACCACCACCCATACCACCACCACCACCACCACCTACCAAACCACCACCACCACCATACCCCCCACCACCACCAACCACCACCCCACCACCACCACCAACCACCACCACCACCACCCCCACCACACCCAAACCACCACACCACACCCCACCAACACCACACCACCACCACCACCACCCCCACCACCACCACCACCACCACCACCCCACCAAACCCACCACCAACACCACCCCAAAACCCCCACACCACCACCCCCCATCCCAACCACCACCACCATACCACCACCACCACCACCCCCAACCACCACCACCACCCTACCCCACCCCACCACCACCCCCCACCATTAAAACCCCCACCACCCCACCACACCACCCCCACCATCAACCCCCACCCCAACCACCCAAACCCCACCCACCAACCACCACCACCACCACCACCGCCATACCACCACCCACCACCACCATACCACCACACCACCACCATACCACCAACCACCACCACCATACCACCCACCACCACCACCATACACCACCCACAAACCACCCCACCATAAAACACCACCACCACCACCACCATACCCCACCACCACCACCACCACCACCACCATACCACGACCACCACCAACCCCCACCACCACCACCACCACCACCAACACCCCAGACCACCACCACCACCACCACCAACCCACCATACCACCCCACCCACCACCACACCACCACCACCACCATACCACAAACCACCACCACCACCATACCACCACCCACCACCACCACCACCACCACCACCACCACCCCCATACCACCACCTACCACCACCACCATACCACCACCACCACCACCACCACACCACGCGAACCACCAATACCCCACACCCGACCACCACCAACCACCAACCACCACCACCACCACCACCACCACCACCACCACCAACCATAAACCCACCGCCACACCACCACCATACCCCCACCACCACCACCACCACCATACCACCACCACCCCACACCATACCACCACTCCCACAACATACCACCGACCACCACCACCATACCAACCCCACCACCCCATACCACACACCACCACCACGCACCACCACCACCACCACCACCACCACCATACACCACCAACCACCACCATCCACAACACCACCCCCAATACACCACCACCACCCCACCACCGCCACCACCACCACCCCCACCACCACATACCCCACCACCACCACCACCATAAACCAACCACCACCACCACCATACCACCACCACCACCACCACCACCACCCCACCACCACCACCACCACCACCAATACCACCACCAACCACCAACACCACCACCAACCATACTACCAACCACCACCACCACCACCAACCACCATACCACCACCCCAAACCCCCCACCTACCACCACCACCACCACGACCACCATACCACCACCACCACAACCTTACGCGCCACCCACCAACACCACCACCATACCACCAACACCCACCACCACCACCACCACCATCTCCAACACCGACTATAACACCACCACCAACACCACCACCATACCACCACCACCACCGCCATCACCACCACAATACCACCACCACCACCACCACCACCATACCTACCAGTCCCCCCACCGCCATCACCACCACCAACCACCACCATCCCACCACCGCCACCACCAAAACCATCGACCACCACCAATACAACCACCACCACCACCACCACCATCACCACCACCATCACCACCAACACCATCACCACCACCACCACCACCACCACCACCACCAAAAAAGATAAAAAACCCACCACCCCCCAACGACACCTCACCACCACCATACCACCACCACCACCACCATCACATACACCACCACCCGACCACCACCATCCACCACCACCCTCACCGACCGCCACACCACCACCACCACCACCACCATAACCAACCACCATCACCCACCACCACCACCACCACCGACCACCAACCATACCACCACCACCACCACCACCACCCCACCATCCACCACCATACGCACCACCACCACCACCATCCACCAACCATCACCACCACCACCAGCCCACCACCACCACCACCACCACCACCATAAACCACCACCACCCACCGACCACCACCCCACCAACACCACCACCATCACCATCCACCACCCATACAACCACACCACACCAGCTCCCCACCACCACCACCATACCACCACCATAAACACCACAACGCACCAATCCAACCACCATACCAACCACCACCACCATCCACCACCACCACCACCACACACCATCACCACCGTACCACCATAACCACCCAGACCCACCACCACCATACCACAACCACCACCCTCACCTACCATCACCACCACCACCACCACGCTACCACCCACCACCATATCCAACACCACCACCATCACCAACACCATAACACTCACCAACACACCATACACCACCAACCCTACCACACCACCACCACCACCATACCAACCACCACTATACCACCACCACAACATCACCACCACCACCACCACCACCACCATCACCACCACCACCAACACCACCACCACATCCACCACCACCACCAACCATCACCACCACCACCACCACCATCACCACCACCACACCACCACCACAACACCCCCACCACCACGAACCATCACACGCACCACACCACCACCACCACCACCACCACCACCATCACCACCCACCACCCATCACCACCACCCCCAACACCACCATACCACCATCACGCACCATCACCACCACCACCACCACCACCACCCCACACCATACACCACCACCATACCACCACCACCACCACCACATACCACCCAACCACCACCACCACCACCCCCACCATCCACCACCACCATACCACCACCACCAGTACCATCCACCACCACCACCATACCACCACCACTCACCACCACCACCACCACCATACCACCACCACCACCACCACGCACACCACCATTACCACCACCACCACCAAACACCACCACCACCACCACCACCATCCCACCACCACCACCACCACCCACCACCCCACACCGACCATCCCCAACCACCACTATCACCATACCACCACCACCACCTCACCACCACCACCACCACCACCATCCCACCACCACCACCACCAACCACCACACCACCACCATCACCACCACCACCACCGTTACCACCACACCCCCACCACCACCACCACACCCACCCCACCACCACCACCACCACCACCACCATTACCACCACCCAACCCCACCTACCACCATACCACCACCACCACCCCACCACCAACCATACCACTCACCCACCACCATCACCCACCACCACCACCCACCCATCACCACCACCACCACCGACACCCCACCCACCACCACCACCATACCACCACCAGCCACCACCACCACCATCACCACCACCCCTACCACCACCATACCCACCACACCACCACCATCACCACCACCCCCCACCACCATACCAACACCACACACCATCACCACCACCACCACCACCACCACCACCACATCACCACCCACCACCACCACCACCACACTACCCATCCACCACCACCACCACGCACCGACCACCACCCCACCACCACCACCACCACCACCACCATACCACCACCCACCACCAATACCACCACCACCACCACCATCACCATACCACCACCACCACCACCACCACCACCACCATAACCACCACCACCACCACCCAACCATTCAACCATATACCAACCACCACCACCACGCACCCCACCACCATACCACCACCACCACCACCACCACCACACCATCATCCCACCACCACCATACCACCACCACCCCACCACCACCACCACCACCATAAACCACCACCCACCACCACCACACCACCACACCACCACTACCACCACCACCACCACCACCCACCACCACCACTACCACACCGACCACCACACCACCACCACCATACCAC
>JACEEZ010019119.1:268360-270860 GCA_016584305.1 Chionoecetes opilio | reverse complement strand
AGGCGAGGTTAGGTTTAATTTGTTTTGTGTTGGCGATGAAATGATGAGTCCTGGAGGAAGCCTTACTAGCGCAACAACACACAAGCGTTGAGCTGGAGGGGTTTTACCTATTGCTATAATAGCTATCTCAAAAAAGGGGTCCACCTTTGTTTTGCAGTAAAAAATTATATTTTCTTGAATAACTCGAAAACTATGAGGATTACAGTAAATATTTTTGAAGGACTAAATCTAGGACTTGAGCAGCCTTTCTGATGCATCCTAGCAAAATGAATTTGTAGTTTAAATAAGTGAGAAAATTGTATATTCATATTTTGGATACTAAATATTAAATCATTAAATATCTCAAAGACTACAAGAGATAATTGACTTCAGATAATGGCCTTGGATAGAACACATCGACCTTAACAACTTTGCTGCCAGGCATTTGTACTCTCAGCCTAATAGTTACGGAGTAAAAAGCTTTTATAAGGAAAAATAGGGTGAAATATATCTGTGATGTTAATGCCCTATTTAATAGTCCCTATTAAGAGTATGTATAATTAGAGGGGTAGCATATTATAGACCCTTAATAGGGGTACAAAAATATACCCCTAATAAGCCCCTACGAGATACTTTAATAAATGATGAGATATAATACTTCTAGAAGAGTTTTTAGTCTCTGCCATCACACGGGTGTCGAGATAGCTATATGTATACTACTACTACTACTACTACTACTACTACTGCTACTACTACTAACTACTACTACTACTACTGCTACTACTGCTGCTGCTACTACTACTACTACTGCTGCTACTACTACTACTACTACTGCTGCTACTACTACTACTACTACTACTACTGCTACTACTGCTGCTGCTACTACTACTACTACTACTGCTGCTACTACTACTACTACTACTACTACTGCTTCTACTACTACTACTACTGCTACTACTACTGCTACTGCTACTGCTGCTACTACTACTACTACTACTACTACTGCTTCTACTACTACTACTACTGCTACTACTACTGCTACTGCTACTGCTTCTACTACTACTACTGCTACTACTACTACTACTACTACTACTACTACTACTACTACTGCTACTATACTACGATTATATGCGTGGTGAAGCTAAAAGTGCGAGCCAGGAGTGCGTATGTGTGTGTGTGTGTGACGGGGTGCAGTCAGTTCGTACACCAGTAGATTCGTACACCAAAAAGTTGTTTCGTAGCCTATATGAAAGCATAGTCGTTTCGTACACTCATCTCAGAGTTGAACTTGACTACTAGAGTTACGAAACGACACCAGGTATGTACGAAACAACTCAAAAGCAGTGTACGAAACAACTAACAAACCCTGGGTACGAAACTACTTGTGTACGAAACTCCCTGTAACCTGTGGACCCTTATCTGGCCTTGCTTTCCTTCGTCTAATAATGCACTGAGCGGCCTCTGAACGCTATGAACGTGTCTACAGTCTTACCCTTGACCTGTACGTGGAGTTTTAGCAGCCTACGAGGTCACACCAGGTCACACGAGGTCAATGTAGGCCGTCCTGTGCTCTTCGTCCTCAGAAAATCTAAATAATTGAAAATATAAACAAACCAATATTTACTGTCTAGCGCGGAGGACCAAATTTTTCAGTTTTCTTGAAATAATCACCTTAATTGACTGTTAAATCATGTAAAAAACCATTAGGGAAGATGTATCAATAGATAATCTAGCTATACAATGGGTAGAAATAGGTGAAATATCTATAAATAAGGAGAACTAACAGTTTTTGGCTTATTAACTCCCTATATGTTTAGCTGTTGGCTGGCAGGGATCCTCCGTGGCCACAAGAAGAGGAAGCATTGGCCACAAGAAGATGAAGAAGAGTGCCGAAAATCGGCCACAAGAAGAAGAAGATAACCATGTTTTAGAATTAGAAAACGGGAAATTAAGATAGAGGCTACACTGTGGTATATTTGCAGTGCCTGAAATCTCTTAATATATATGCAGGTTCATGGATGGGGAGGAAAGGTGGATGTAGTAGTAGTAGTAGTAGTAGTAGTAGTAGTAGTAGTATAGTAGTAGTAGTAGTAGTAGTAGTAGTTAGTAGTATAGTGGACATAGAACATAAGGAAGCTGTAAGAGGCTGGGAGACCTACACGTGGTATAGTTCCTGTTACTTAACACTATTGTTAAGTAACAATACTGTTTAGTACTACTACTACTACTACTACTACTACTACTACTACTACTACTACTACTACTACTACTACTACTACTACTACTACTACTACTACTACTACTACTACTACTACTACTACTACTACTACTACTACTACTACTACTACTACTACTACTACTACTACTACTTACTACTACTACTACTACTACTATACTACTACTACTACTACTACTACTACTACTACTACTACTATACTACTACTACTACTACTACTATACTACTACTACTATACTAACTACTACTACTACTACTACTACTACTACTATACTACTACTACTA
>JACEEZ010019119.1:182132-265780 GCA_016584305.1 Chionoecetes opilio | reverse complement strand
TAGGGATAAATTTTGAACCTGTTTAGACCTGTCCACTAACCAGTTTGCTATATAAGTTACTTTTGTAATTTTATGGCTAACAACAGACAATTTTAATAGCCAAAGTAAGATCTGGGCGTGAGGGGCTAGGGGAAGGGTAGGTAAGATGCCCCCTCTATGGAACAAAAAGAACTTTAAAGCGGCTATCACACGGGTGCGTTTCGTCGGACTGTTTCGTCAAAACTTGTCAATTGGTTGGACTGTTTGGTCGAACTTTGAGGGTCATTTCGCCGAACATGTTCGATGAAATGGTTTTGTGAAATTATACAAAATGTTGCACATACGTCGAACATACTCTGGGGTCAAAATAAGTCTTTACTTTTTCTGTAAGTTATAAATAGTGTTAGCAATTATTAAGCATTGAAATGAACACCATCATATAATACGTTACAGTAAAATTAATACAGATCGGTCTACATTATATATGTGATAGATTTTCAGAAATATGAAGCTGATTTGATGTGTTTACAATTTGCGGCAGAATGATTACTAGTAGAATATGAGATCTGAAAAGTATAACGGGGAGAGAATGGAAATGATGCGTGTGGTTTTGACTGAAATGGGATGTGAAATGAATGAGGTGGTTGAAAGGACAGGAAGAGAATGGCTGTTATTGCTGCTGGGACTGTGTGGTGACTGGTGAGACAAGGGGACGGATGATTGAGACAGGGAAAGAGTTGGAGAGAATGTGGTGTTTGTTTGTTTGTTTAGAGCAGGGGTTCCCAACCTATGGGTAATGACCCACTAGTGGGTCATTTGGATATTTTGTGTGGGTCATTCCTATGGATCATGGATCTATGGATCTATGGATCAAAGGGAAGCCTTCCCTTTTGTATGGGTAATGGAAGGCTGAGAATAAACCCATTCATATATCATGGACAAAACCAACTGTAAACTAGAGAAAGTTAAGACTTTAGAATTTATATTAGGCTATCTGAATTATATCATATTTTAGGCTACTATGGTTGGAGGTGAACCCTCCAATTGAGCAGCTTCACACCACTGGGTGAGGGCAGTGGATGCAGATCCTCCCATTGAGCAGCTTCACACCACTGGGTGAGGGCAGTGGATGCAGATCCTCCCATTGACGAAACCAATCAGGTACCTGTGTGTTGACGGAATTTGGGGGTAACTGGTATGGGGGATTTATTTAAGGTCAACGTTACTTGAATGATATTACTTGGGGATGATTTGATAAAAGATTACAACTTGACGGGAGGATTTAACTTAGTCTTATGACTTCACTATGTGATTATAGTGTGACCACGTCTCACTGCGGAGAGTAATGAAATGGGGGATGTATTTAAGGGGAAAAGATAAGGGTTTAGGTTAAGGGAACGCGCTGCCACCAGCCCCGGCGAGTAACTCACTGGATACTCCCTGGGCACGTTTGATTAATATTAATATTAGATTGATCTTGGTAGTCGTGGTTGGTACGTGGAATTATACCGAGTAAGGCTGAACTCTTTTGGAAGTGTGGGGAATTACTGTCCTAACACAGAATAATCACCTGGGATTTTATAATAAACACAAGAATTATATTTGAAACATCATCCTATTTATTCGCCATGAAACATTACTGCTGTTTGAGACCTTAGACACATACATAAACTCTAATCTGGATCGGGCAAGCTACTTTAGAGCATAATCTCCCTTACAGAATTATTCTTAGAATTACCACCTATATACCCATCGACTGAGCACTATAGGTATACATTGAATATATATATATAGGAAGGAGAATGTGAGTAAGGAGTTGGGTGTGTGGATTCACAATGACCATGTGTTCTTGAGAGGAAGGCGTGGGACGCCCCCGTTGAAGCCTCTCCCTGGGGGAAGGACGGATGGAGACTCGTTAATAATACTTATAAGGATGGGTGGACCTCCTTTACGTTAGCGTACACTAAACATAGATACCCATATTTGAAAATATAGATAAAAATAATGATAACAAGGAAAGGGGGGGGGGGGAAACAGGAGCGGAATTTGTTACATCTTACCTGGAGGAAGGACGGATGGAGACTGAGCGTCTCACGGAGTTATGGCCGTCTGCATAAAGGGGGAATTGTTTGAAAGATCTAGACGTGGCCTCAAATGAGTAGCTTATAATCCCGAAATAACTATTTAAATAATGAAACTCGCGTACATAAGACCAGGCTGCCTATAATATAGACCTGTTACTTTGATATAGAAGAATTTAATATGCTTAATCTAATACCCGAGAAGGGTGTGATTCGTTGTCACGTCAAATGTCCGAACGCATTTTTAAGAGTGGTAGGGTATGAAATATGGAGCATAGAAATTTGGTAGGTTTTCATTTTAGCGTGTATCTTTACTAACACGTCCATATATGACCATAACCGATAACGATGGGGATTATTTTGAAAGACATTAAGAATCTGGGAGTGAAACTTGGTCTGACCAGATAGCTGGGGAAAGATAACAAGATCTGAAATCATTAGTTATCACTGATCGCAGAATAATTATCACACGGAACTTGCCTCGCATACGGGATGTCGGGGGGGGAGGAATGGAAAGAAGGAAGAAAGAAAATGGCGGAAAAAGGAAAGAAGATAAACAAAATGGTGGTTTAGGAAGAGGCGATGAGTCACCCGTGAAACAAAGAGAAAAATTAACTACTGACAAGACATAGCTCGGGAATTTTATGATGATAATTCTCATACTATCTCTCCCGAATAATGGGCATTACACCTGGGCAATCAGGTACCATTCCTCCAGACTGGTAAAGGGGGCTGGTCGTCCCTATCTGGAAAGGGAAAGGGGACCGTCAGGGCTGCAACAATTACCGCGGTATTACACTGCTCAGCGTGCCAGGCAAGGTGCTTGCCCATCTATTACTGACACTGATCCGCAGTCATCTGCTGAAGCATCAGAGATCTCAGCAGTCTGGGTTCACGTCTGGTAAGTTAACAACGGACCGTAACCTAGCGCTTCGTGTCCTGGTGGAACGCCGACGTGAGTTTCGACCGGGAAATATGCTTGCAGCCTATGTTGATCTCAAGAAGGCGTTTGACTCAGTGCATCGTGAGTCACGCTGGGATCTTCTGCGACTTCGCGTGATTCCTGCAAGGACTATTGGTCTGTACTCTGGGGCTGAGAGTGCTGTGAAGTGTGGGGGAGGTGTATCCAGCTTCTTTCCTGTTAATACAGGAGTGAGCAAGGGTGCGTCCTTGCCCCATCACTTTTCAACACTTGTATGGACTGGGTATTGGGCAAGGTTGTAGATCAAAGTGGTTGTGGAGCATCCCTCGGGAACACCAAGATCACTGATCTAGGTTTTTGCCGATGATGCAGTAATCTTTGCTGAGTCGCTGGAAGTCCTGGTGATGGCTCAAGAGGCGCTGCACGAGGAGGCAAAGCCTTTTGGACTTGAGGTCTTCTGGCTTAAGACCAAGGTCCAGGTGTTTGGAGGCTTACTATATGAAACAGTACAGTCTGTTCATGCGTGCGGCGAGGACATTGAGATCTTGGAAAGTTTTACATACCTTGGTAGCGCAGTCCATACTGACGGCGGATCACGTCAAGAAGTCTCACGGCGGATTGGCATAGCCCACGGTGTTATGGACTCGCTCCAGCAGGAATATTTGGGTTGTCGGTACCTGTGCAGGAGGACAAAGATCCGGATCTTCAATTTCGCTTGTGATCCCTGTCTTACTCTATGGTTGTGAGACTTTGGGACACTAAATAGCGGACTTGAAGAGACGAATAGATGCCTTTGGTAATAAGTGTCTTCGCAGAATCATGGGGTATCGCTGGGATGATTACGTGTAAAATCAGCGATTGCACCGTGAAACTGAATCGAGGCCTACTACCTGCATAGTCCGTCAGCACCAACTTCGGCTATATAGTCCATGAGCCAGGCCAGATATCGGTACCACCTGGGGTTGACTAAAACACGAATGGTACTAAAATGTTTATAGAGTGACTGTAAATACATTAAGATATGATAGCCTTCCCGCACTGGTAGCTTAGTCTGTTTTTTTTGATGCAATGGGGGTGCTACCCATAAAAAAAAGATTTTCAGCGTGACGCTCGGGGTTTTCCTCATTTTCTTTAAAATCAATCACACGATCGTTGCGAAACTGTGGACACCTATGTAGAATTTGATTCCTACCAGAGTTTTTCCCTTAGGTATTTTTCAAATTTTCCTCATATTTGGGATTTACCCTAAAAAAAAATAATTTTGGGTATTTTCCATAAATCGGGAAAAAATCCCTAAATAGGGGAGAAATTTGAAAAATATATTCTAACAGCTCTTGTAGCTAATTTGATTCTACAAGAGTTTTTAAGATGTATATTTCAAGTTTCCCCATATTTAGGGGTTTATTTCATATTTGGTGATTTTGTGATATTTTGGGGATAATTTATTATTGGAAGGAGCAAACATATGTAGAATGGTTTCCATGTAAATGTGTTTGTTTGTTTTTTTCATGTAATGTTTAATGGTAAATTTTTTTTTTTGCAGGTGTGTGCTGACTGTCTGACGGCATGATGCAACCATCAGCGAGGAAGAGAGCACGGATCGACTGTATCATCCACTGCTCTGATGATGACAGCGATGCTCTGGTGTCACCACAGGATTTGGACTCCTGGAACACATTGCTCAGGGCTGCAGAGATCAGGCAGCATGATCCAGTCCTGGAAGCAGCCAAGGGCCTTGAAGAAGGAGGAAATTTACCACACATACATTATCACCGTAAATGTCGTAGTCTCTTTACAATGAAGAAGTCACTGGATTCTATCCTTCCCAAAAGGGGTCAAGATAGAATCAGCAAGCGTCGACCCCAGGAGGAGGGCATCAAGGGATGCCCCTAGTACTAGCAGGGTGTATGCCAAAAGTATGCCCTTTTCTGCGAGAAGTAAAAGCAAGTACATGAAAGCAGCAAAGAAAAGGGGAGCCACTCATCCAGTGTGTTGAGCTACGAGCAGATGAGAAGATCCGCAGAGCAGCAACAAGGAAACTCAACCAGAGAATCTTTGGTTTACTTAGCAGAGACCTTGTTGCTGCAGAGGGTCACTCCCAAAAGGGTCGTGCTACAAACTCTTCCAAAAAGATGATTTCCCCAGCGGCCGCCAGGTCTGGTGCAGGTAAAAAATCAGGAAAAAAAGCGAGGGAGCACGCTACGAAGGGGGCTGAGATAGAAGCCCTCGAGGAACTCTTCTTGTATATAAGGACTGAATTATTCCCCAACCCAGAGGTACTGCCTATGATAAACCTCACATCTAGGCTTGAGAGATCCATGAGGGCCCCGTGGTATTATCCAATTTGAAACCAGCGACAAAGAACATGTTCGCCGAAAGATGAAACCGAGTTTGGGGAATCACTACGCTTTGTCCAGATGAGAAAGGAAAGCTTCTAATCTATCCACGCAGCCTCTCAATGGACGACCTTGCCCGACAAGCACACAAATGACAAAAGATCTGCAAGAAGCAAGAGCAGCTAACTCTGAAGATATCTTAACCAAAGCAGGAATGCAGCTGAGGAATGAGATCAATAAGCAAGATGTGAGTCAGCCATGGCCTCCCGATACAGATCAGAATGTTATTCCTGCAGCAGTCACTAAATCCTGCACCCCCTGCTGACAGGAGAGTGTGAGTGTCAAACTCCTCTGAAAGAGCTCAACGTCTTGCCACATCCTTCGGCAGGATTTGGTCTTTGCTGTTACCAGTGGCAAGACAAAGCCACCCAAGCACGTACTGCTGTCCAATGCTGAAAAAGTGTTTGACAGGAAACACAGAACTGATCCGAACTCGAATCGTCTTGGCCATTGTGTGTCTACTCAATGTTTGAGGAGATCGATACACCCCTTTTTGTATCCAGAAGCTGGAATGTTCAAAGGATGACATTCCATTTGCCAGCAAACATCTACCCTGGTGTGTTCACAACCCTGGCCTGGGATAACATCGACCGACTTGAAGAGACACTAAGTGGAGCAGGTACTTTCACAGAGTCAATGGCATTGCTGTCCAGTTCCAGGTTGCAGGCTCTGTGCCAGAGAAGGTCCTGCCAGAGATTACCAAGTCCAAGATAAGAAGCATCCACTCTGACCGCATCAATTCTGCCAATATACAATGTTGGGCGGCGGGCGGGGGCCAACCCAGGATTGAGACTGCGTATGTCGACACTACAAAGGGGTTTCCAGGATTCAAAGACCAAGAACCATATCTGGCTTCTTACTCGAATGTAGACCATGAGAACCAGTCCATCAGCAGTTGGACTGGTTCAACATCAAAATCCGCAGAGACATTGCAGGGGGTCCAGGACACTGTAAGCTACCTGCCCACATCAATGCTCCCGCAACGGGAAATGTCCAGTTAATGAAGTCTTGGAGCAACGCATGCCATAAATGCAGTCCTTCAGCTTAACAAGATTGTGTGCGTGTTTGATCAAGCACTCTATGCCAAAGCTGCCGAGGTTCTCTGGAAACAAGAGAAGTTCAAAAAACATTATCATCAGGATGGGCGTTTTCCACACAATCTGCAATCTCCTCTCCACCATAGGAAGAGGTTTCAGGATGCAGGTCTTAGAGATCTGTGTGGGGGAATCAGGTGTCATCGCAGAAGGACAGTGTCAGGGGTGAGGGGACGGCCGGAGGTACAACAGAGCAGTGAGACTGCACAAGCTCGGTATGAAGCACTGATGAGGCTTGCATGGAAAGGCTTCCTTCCATGGCTAAAAGAAAACCATTCAAGGGACATACACCATCTGATGGAACACTGAAGAACATCAACAGCTTCCACAGCAATGTGTCTCAGGGAACCTTTCAAGAGCTGTGGAGAGTGAACATGCACACATATCCTGAAGCTCTTCCAAGTTTATCTTGAGACCCTAAGAGATGAAACACAACCTCTCAGCATTCTGGATGTCATACCTGGACATGGTTTTAGATTCATGCTGGACCTGGTTCGAGCCTCCAGAGAAGGCAACGGATGCTTCACCTAGGAGCAATCCGACAGATGATACCGTGGTGTTTTGCCTATGACAAGGTGAACTATGCCCGATTCTGACCCACTACTATGCCATGATGTCTCGACTGCCCATTGAACACCCAGAGGTCCATGAAAAAATTCATGCAAGGTGGCTTTTCGGTCCAGATCGGTAGCAAGAATCCCTTTGGACGGATTCCTGTGGACCAGACCATCGAAGAGACGATCAAACAAAGACACCCAGACACCAGGGGGCACAAAGGCTTCAGCCCGAAAGGTGGAGCTGTCGCCAGGTACTACCTGACATCGGAGTATCGCAGCAGATAAATTTTAGGCAGCCCCAGGGCCATGGTAGTAGGCCAAAAGGGGATACTGACTTCAGCCACCCAGACCTACAGATGCCCAGGATTAGAAGAGATGAGGCCGATGTCCAATCTTTAGTTCAAAATGATGGAGAACAGCTGGTTGAACCCCTTCAAAAGCAGAGCAAGGAGATCTTTTCAGTTGTCAACTGCGACTACAGCACCACCAGAAGTTGCCCAAAAACCTTCTAGGGGCCTACAGAATAGGAGAGGATGCATACAAGCCTTTAAGGAAAAAGCGCCTGGAGACCCATACGCCAACTAACAGTTTCATGACACGATGACGAAGACGAAATGAGAACGTTCACTAACATCAGAATGAAGCCACGCTCACAAGGCCATGCCAAGGAGGCTATCTTGAAGGCTGACAGGAACCTATTTGGCCAGATGATCCTTGTTGCTGAGAACAGAAAGCTCAAAATGAGTGATGTCTTGGCTCATCCCCTGGGCCTTTGCCATGGGCACTTGCACGGTGATGGGTTTTCTCGCAAGACCAACAAGGCTGCCCTAGAAGGGAGTTGGAGAGGAATGTTTCTCCTGCAGAGGTGATCCCCGAGCCCTCTGCTACCATAATTGATGGGATGAGCCTGGTCCAGAAAATGAAGGGAAACGACAACACTTTTTACAGCTTGCCAGGCACAGCACTGAGTCACGTTGCCATGAGGGTGCTAAGAGCAGGCGCATTGATGTTGTGTTTTACGTCTACAAGGAGACATCCATCAAAGATGCAGAACGAGCCAACAGAAGGCAGGCACAGGGATCCATTTCAAGAACATTCAAACCTGGGCACAACATCCAGCAGTGGAGAAAAATTACTCGGTAGTTCCTCCAACAAGGCAAGTCCATCAAGTTTCCCGGTAGAAGAATGGAAAAAACCACAGCACAGGGAGAAGCTCGAGGGCAAGGAGCTGTATGTCAACATGTGAGCAGCTCCTGCTTCAAGATCACCCAAAGAGCAGTGGGAAGAGGCTCCTGAGCTTAAAAATCAAGTCAAGAAGAAGCAGACACACGCCTTCCTTCTCCATGCACTTCATGCAGCAGAATCTGGGTACAAGTCTGTCATCATCACTGCAGAGGATACAGACGTCATGGTCCTGTGTCTGGGCATGTGCCACAAGATCCCACCCACCTGTTCCAGAAGTGCGGGACGAAGAACCGGACAAGATTCCTGGATATCACCACACTTTAGCCGTACACTGGGAGGGGAGCGTGGTTTTGATTCATTGGTTGGTATGCATGCCTTTACAGGCTGTGATACCGTCAGTGCATTCGCTGGCCGGGGGAAGATGACCCACACCAAGCAGGTGAAGATGGACAAACATAACCAGGATGCTTTCCACGAACTTGGGCGCTCAAAGGAAGTGTCTCCTGAACTCTTTTAGAAGCTACAGGAAATCACCTCCACATGTACCTGCCATCTACCCACACAACTGAGGTGAACAAGCTTCGGTAAAGAGCTGTTCTGTGCGAGACGTTTGGAGAGGTGGAGTCAAGTCAACTCCCTCCTTGTGAGGACTGCCTCTTCATGCATGCACTACGTGCAAACTACCAAGGCTGCGATCTGGAGGAGAAGTCTGCAGAGCCAGCCATTTGTTGCGAAACCCAACAGACTGCGGCTGGATGGACAGATGAGGACGGCAAGCTTGCTGTCAAAATGGATGCGAGGCTCACCAGCACCAAGATGCTGTATGCAGCACTGTCCTGGGAAGTGGGGTGCGGTCATGCGAACTCCTAAGTGAACTTTCCCCCAGCAATGGCCTGAAGTGTAGGGACATGTGCAGGTTACAGACATGCCAAAACAAGGCTATTGAAGAAGAGCCGGTAGCACAACAGTCAGATTCCGAGTCTGACGTAGATGATATTGAGGAGGATTAATTGGCCATAATAGTAAGTACAAGCCCATGGCATGCTTATTGTGTATTTACAGGGCTTGTATTAAATGTGACCAAATTTCTATATCATTTTAGTGACATTTAGGGGATTCCTGTCCCAAATTTGACATTTTAAATTTTTTTGAATTTTCGGTAGGGTGTGTCTATTCAAAAAAGTGATAACGACCATTAAGCTACCAGGTGCAAGGGCTATCATTCAAAACATAAACTAGAGAACATGTAGCAAGCTAAAAAACACCTAAGAGAAAATTTGTCACCCCGGGTGGTACCGATATCCCAAAATTTGGGTCTTGGTCATGGACTAATATGGGCATTTGGCAGGCTACCCTGAAACCGATCTTCCCATCGGGTTGTATTGTAAGAGACAATCCGGAGTGGGGGAGGACCAAAGGGCGCCCACAAGGCTCGTGGCTGGGGCAAGTTGATGTTTCTTGTCGCGAGCTGCCTGGTATGGGAAAGGAGCCTGCATGGGGACTCGCGCGTGGTGACCCCCGGGAGTGGCGTCGAGGGTGGGCGAGGCGACGCGCCCCCCGGGTATGCCCCCATAATTGATTGATTTAGGCTACTATATAATTTATACTTGATATCTTATAATTTAGAAATGAAAAAAAATGTGGAGTTGGCAACTCAAATATGTGAGGTTTGGGAACTTTGCCTGAGAAGCCAGACGTGGGTAGCGGTGGGCTGGCCGGCACGGGCTGACTCTTCAGTCGTGTGGGTCACTTTCAATGTGTAACCCCCGTTTCTTTACAGCAGTCTCTGTTGAAAGCTCATTAAAAGTATTTTTTTTCAAAATTTGCAGGTATTAACAGTTTTAGAGTAATACTCTTAATAGATAGTATTCACATGACATCCCAACATCCGGGTATTGTTGGGGGCAAGACTTGTAAACACAGAAAGAAGAAAGTACCAGAAGAAGTGTCCATAAGTAATATGGACGCATTGTGTTATCCATCGACCACTTTATGATGGGGTAACACGAACTTGAAGAAGTTAGTAAAGGGTAATGAAACAAAAAAGGTTGGGAACCACTGGTTTAGAGGATACTTCCTCAGGAGACGTAGTGAGCTACCGCTCGGATTAGTGTTGGCCGAAGCCACCACCCCGGGAGGGGGGTCACAAACCCTCGGCTAACACCCGGTTAACCCATTAAATGCTGGGTGGACAGGGGGGGTCGGGTTTTAAGAAAGACCACCCCTCTGTCTTCGCTCCGCCCGGGGATCGAACCCGGGAATTCTTGGTTGTGAGCCGAGCGTGTAAACCCCTACACTACGGGGCCACCCGTAATATCAAGATCCAGTAAAATGGGACGAGGACTGCGCGGGTCCTTTTCTGAGACACTGACTACATATGGTATTATTTCACACTAGGACCGAAATTGCTTTCACAATTGGGCGTGTGGTTTTTGGGCCATTGGGGCCCAATTGGGCGGGCGGGCGGGCCGCCCGCCACAGGTTTCGGTGGCTACAGGTAGCAGTGGTCGGCGGCCGCCCCCCGCCACTCGATTTTGGGCTCTGCCACGCCCTGTGGGATGAAATTATTACCCTAACTTAACCGAACCTAACCTTCTAACGGGAGGGGCTCCGTCCCCTTCGACCCCTGACGGGAATATTAAACCCAACCGAAACTTAACCTAACCGGCGCGCAGTTCTCGTCCACTATAACTCATTTAGCCCACATGAACGCGTCTTCATCTGTCGCTGCAGTTTCCTCTCTAACAATCACCTCCTCCCTTTATCACCCGTAAAAGTATATATATGCCCAAAGTTAAAACATTAACAACAAATCTCCGCGCCTCTCGCGTCATCGCTTCATCTTTGTTTGTTATTGTTGGGTGAAGCGGTTGGCCAACCGTTGTGCTAGAGGTTGGGCAGTGTTCGACGAACAGGTCCAACCAAATGCTTGTTTGGTTCGACGAAAAAGTCCGACGAAACGCCTCGTGTGATACCCTTAAGGAAGCTACAAGAGGCTATGAGCCCTAAACGTGCTGGTCCCTGTAAAAACAATGGGCAAACAATGTACCGTAGATAACACTAAAGTCGCCAGAACAACGTATTTTCGATGACAGACTCACGTGTGGGCGTTTTATACCTACATTTTTTACATCCATGATTTCAGAAAAAGTTAGAAGGGGCTATCTGGAGAGTCTGTTATTTTGTGTCTTCATCTGTGTCATAGTATGGCTATAAATGAACAAATTACAAAAATATCAACCGAGTGGCGACGTGATAAACGGGCTACACTAAAGATCGCCCGCTAGTGTTTATATGTTCGAGGTCTTGGCCGCCGTTGTGGTCGAGCGAAAAAAAACGAGTAGTGAATGTAACCGTTAATTGCAGATACAAAACATGCAATTGTAAAACACGCTATAATACCAAAAAATTTTNAATGGGTGGGGGGGGGTGGTGAGGGTAATGGGTGAGTGAATGGGTGGGGGGTGCTGGGTAATGGGTGAGTGAATGGGTGGGGGGAATACATACATTTCTACATCCATGATTTCAGGAAAGTTAGAAGGGGCTATCTGGAGAGTCTGTGTTTGATGGGCCGAAGGCCCACCAAACACAGGTGGTGGGCCGGCCCACCAATAGCCCTAATGGGTGAGTGAATGGGTGGGGGGTGATGGGTAATGGGTGAGTGAATGGGTTGGGGGTGATGTGAATGGGTTGGCGTTAATACATACATTTCTACATCCATGATTTCAGGAAAGCTAGAAGGGGCTATCTGGAGAGTCTGTGTTTGGTGGGACTTCGGCCCACCAAACACAGGTGGTGGGCCAAAGGCCCACCAATAGCCCTCCGCAGGAGCTAGCCAAAAAGGCCGCCCGGAGGGCGGCTTTGCGGCTAGTTAACTATAAGGGGTAAATGTCTAATACAAAAGGCCTGGGGAGAACACCGCGATTGGGAAACCCCCCTTGATGGGAAATATACAACAGAATGGGAGACTATAAGATCTGAGTTCAATAAGATAAATTAAGTTCACATAAGTAGGAGAATAAATGCTGATGGGCGACAACCCCAGCAACTACACATATTTTGTGATGCTTCAAAAAGTGCATACGGTGCAGTAGCTTATCTTAAAGCAGGAGAGGAATGTAATTTAATTATGTCTAAGGCTCGGGTTGCTCCAATTAAGCCTAGAACCTTGTATCAAATGGAGCTGACTGCATTAAAATTAGGCACTAAATTAGCACAATATCTAAGTAATTTATTACAAATTGGTGAGGTATATCTGTGGACCGATAGTGAAATTTGCCTACACTGGTTAGTGAAACATAACACAAAAATCCCTTATGTAAGGAATCGTGTTGGTAAGATAAATTATTTAGGTTCCACATTTCACTATAATCATGTTGCTACCAAGGAAAACCCAGCTGATATTTTGTCCAGAGGAACTATCCTCAAATTAAATACAGGAGTATGGTTTAAAGGTCCTACCTGGCTGAAAAATAATAATGAATGGCCTAATCAAAAGGTCTATAGTAAGTCAGACATATCAGAAGATATAATCATGGAACCTATATTGATCCCAAATCCTGTTATGGATATAAAAAGGTTTTCCTTATTAAGCAAACTATTAAAGACTACTAAGTTGGTCTTTAAATTCATAAAGTGGGATAGTTCTGACCCTTTGAAGTTTTGGGTTAGAACAATACAAAAACTGGAATTTCCTGAGGAATATCAGATCTTAGCCTCGGCCCGCCCCCGTAGGAACAAGCTTATCAAATCATTAGGTCTGTACCTAGATAACGAGGGTATCATTAGGTGTCGAGGAAGAATTTGGAATGCTGATCTTCCCGATAAAACTTGCAATCCCATACTAATTCCCAAGCGTCATCATCTTACTAAATTGATAGTGGATGAATCTCATGGGAACTCTTTACATGGTGGAATGGCTGATACATTAGCCTATATCAGGAGGGAATTCTGGATACCGCAGGGTAAACAGGCAGTTAAATACTACCTCAAATCTTGTATCAAATGCAAGAGATATGAGGGAAGACTGATCACCTATCCCGGGCCCCCTCAACTCCCCATGGATCGAGTACAATCCTTAAAACCATTTGAGGTAGCTGGTGTCGACTATACTGGGGCAATAATAATTACAGGAGATAATACTCCCCCCAAGAAAGTATATGTCTGCTTATTTACTTGCACCTCTACAAGGGCTGTTCATTTAGAAATAGCTGATGATTTAAGTGCCGAAACATTTATTCAAGTGTTCCGGCGGTTTGTGGCTCGGCGATTGATTAGCGATAATGCTACTAACTTCGTAGGAGCCTCCCCCATATTGTTAGAAATATTAAATCATCCATCAGTACAAAGATCTCTAGAGTTAAGGAAATGCTCATGGACCTTTACTACTCCTAGAGCTCCTTGGCAAAATGGGTTCACAGAAAGAATGATTGGCATTGTCAAGTTTTGTCTTAGGAAAACTCTCCACAAGACAAAGATAGGTCTAGAAGACTTGAAAACCATAGTGACTGAGATTGAGACCCGTATCAATAACCGACCCTTAACCTACTTAGATGATTCATCAGTAAATATAGAAGCTCTTACTCCCTCACATTTAATTTATGGGAGAAGACTGGAACCCTTTCCTTTGATAGATACAAGGGAAGATATACAAGATCCTACAATAAAAGACCCGGCTCAACATCTCCGGGAAGGCTATCACACCTTAAGTAAAATGTTAAGGTCATGGGATATGCATTGGAGTGCAGATTATTTACTGAGTCTAAGGGAAAAGTTTTGTGGGGCTCAACCGCCAGAAAATCAAAGTCCAATCAAAGTAGGAGATATAGTAATCCTTAGGGGAGATATGCCTCGTTCGCAATGGCCTCTAGGAAAAATAGCAAAATTGCATACTGATGGAAAGGGGATTGTGAGGTCTGTGGAGTTACTAGTGAGGGGACAACGATGTGTGCGGACGGTAAATAATTTGATCCCCCTAGAGTTAGCTGAAGAGAGAAATTAAGACTTTAAGTCTGCGTCTTGGCAGGCCAACTTAGGGGATTCTTGATCTCGGAGGCAAGCTGCTTTAAAGTGTAAAACCACTTGGAGAAACCTCATTAAAGGCGGTCAAATTACCTGAAGCAACCCTTCATTTTTCGCCGGCCCCCAGTTGTGGAAAGTATCCACTAAAAACCGCTCTAATTTTGAATAAGGTTAATTTGAATGGTGGAATTTGGCGCCTATCGTCAGGAATTCGGGATACGAACACAAATTCCACCTATGTATATATTATAATAGATTTGGGTATATTAAGATGTAATTAGATATAAATTTGGTGGTATTCATCTATAATACCACAATTAATCAAAGGATTAACATGGTATAAGAATTGTGAGTGACCCACGTATGAGAGTAAAATATTATTGGAACAATACGTGGCGGTCACGAGCCAAGCTGAAAGTTTATTTCAGTGGAGGTAATTTAGTAACGCGTCAGCCACTACGACATGAGGTCGGAGTGAGCGGTTTGATTATACACTAAGGTGTTGTCAACTCATAATAATATGAGTAAATTTTAACCGATCAATCGGTTAAGAAAGGACTAAGTGTAAAACGCACTTTGATAATATCGGCTCAGCTGTGAAAAGCTTCCTCGGCCGACCAACCATCGCGGCCATTTTAGGTGGAGGTTTCAACCCGAAAGCCACGAGTTCCACTCCCAGCCTGTTGCAACTCTGACCACATCGACATCCAATACTTCCCCAAGGATAGAGATCAAGCCAACGCATAATACAACCCACCTGCCAATGCTGAGTATACCTTAGTTAGAGCTAAATAGGGTATCATAGCAGATTAAGGTAGAATTGGGTTATCGCATGGTGAGTTCACATTAATCAACATTATAATCTTAAGTTGTTGTCGACCATCAATTGGTGGTCGATAATTCTAACAGGATCGATGCCTTTTCCCAAACACTACATAGTTAGTAGGGAGAGCAAGAAGCTCTTCTCACAATTTGTTTTGTGATTTCTCACAAATTCATGGAGCAGACCAAACTTTAATACTGACTTGGCTGCTAAAGATTCCAGCCATTTGTTTCTCAGGATCACTCAAGTGACAGAAGTATTTTCGCCCGCAATAATCATAGATCATATTTTCCTGTACAGCAGAAAGAGACGCAGAAGCCATGACTGAGTAATGATCAATATAGTCTAGTAGTCCAGTGGACAGGGGCCCTGGACAATTTAATGAGACCTACTTTTTTAGATGTAGAAATATGTCTAGAAAACAAAAATCAATGTTAACACTGTCAACTAATGTCCCATGGGGTTCGTATGGCGGCCATCGTCGATCGCGAAATATTTGACTTTCTCAAAATTACCAAAATGTCCATAAAATCACAAATAATGTAGTTACAAATTTAATTTTGGTGCCCACGTGAAAAGAATAACATGGCCTATTGTAATAAGAACAATTAATGCAGTAATTGGTACAAGCTTAGTCAAGGAACGGCAAAAACCTAAAAAAAGGCGGTAAAATTACATCGGTTTCGCCGACAACTTTCAACATAAATGACAATAACTTCACTAATATACAACATACTGGTCAGTTTAACGTATCAAAATCATCGTCTATTATTCGCCCATCTAATGCAGTCAAACAATTGACATACATATATGATTATCATACACTAATTGTTACCAATGTAACCCCCCCCCCTAGTGAAACTTTACTTACATCAAATACATACATTTGAAAAAACTTAGTTTTATATTAAATTTTACCAGCTAATCATGGGCAACTAGATAATACAATTTAATATCTTTCAATTGCCATTTGTAAACACTGTTTTGCACCATATGTCATGTCATATATGTATATACGTATATATATTAGGGTGTTCCAGGCTTGTATTAGTAGAAAATAAAATAATGATATCAAGTCCAGCACATGCTGCTCTGGTTCCTTGTCAAATGAAAGTGAGTCCACCAAATTCTCGTGAAAATTGGGCAATATTTAATGGTCGCGCAAAACGAACGTTTTGATAGCTCCTCTAAGATTCGACCCATTTATCTGCATTCTGATCACTCTATCGTGTTCAGAAGAGCCTAGGTACAGAGAAACGAATGTGAAATATCTGTTATGTTTATTTAGTTATTTATTCCTACTCCAACACCTTCTTCTTGAGTTCCGCCTTCGTTTTTTTAGGGACAGCTTTCGTGTGGAGGCGGGCAAGCTTCAAGAGGACCTGGGTTTGCCGTTCGTCCTTCGTCCGGTTGCCGAGGAAGCGTTGAATGAGGGCTATTCCTCGTTCTGCGAGGTCGTTCGTGACCTTCAGGACACCAGCCCGCTTCTTCGCGCACTTGAAACACGAATCCGTGTTCCATGTTTCAGGACTCAGCTCAAGGAAGGTCGGTTGCATTTAGCTGGTGTCGGAGCTTTGAAATCGTCGTCCTCGGTCTCTTCGTTGGACGATGACGATGTAGTAGAAGACTCCAAGTCCAAAACCACGTCACGATCAAGAGTGGATGACGAAGCAGCCGCGTCCTTCTTCTTCATCTTCTCCATCCTGTGTCTTTTACGTCGCTTCTCCTCAGTCGCTCGCTTCAGCTTCTCGTCCACGCCAGCCATCGAGCAGCTCTGCCGGTCCTCCCTCTGAGCCTCCAAGAACGCCTTGTCTTCCTCGGGGATCTTCGCTTCCATTGCCTTGGAATGCGCGATGTCGAACATGTCTTCGAGGCTGTCTCTGAAGATGCATCTCTTAATTGCTTCCGTCTGTCTTCCGTGACTTGGATTTCGCCAAGGCGCCGTACTCCTCGTACAGTTTGAGGATCTTCTTCTTCACCCATGACACATCCGACGTCGGAATGTTCGCACGTCGCCACACTTCCAAGACCTTCTCAGCGGTAGAAGCTGCTGCAGCAAAAAGAACCTTCTGGATCTTGTGGTGGAACAAAAACACCTGGAGAACCTCGCCTCACGACGGAAGACGATTCCCCGGGAATGACGATGTTGGGGACTTCTCCAGTACCCATACCACTTCCGTAGATCGTCTTTCACACGCCATCACGTTAGACCTGGGAACACAAAAGAGACCAGAATACAATTTTTTGATTTTACATCGATAAATACCAAAGGTGGGCATCGCAATTTTTTTTCCAATTCCGCAAACGCAATTCCGTAATTCCGACCTGCACCAGTCCGCAATCGCAATTCCGCAATTTTTTTCAGATAGGCCTTTTCGCAATCGCAATTCCGCAAACTAATTTTGACACCTACAATTAAAACAAAATATGTCTCAAGACTTTTTATTAATGTTTATTTTTAATTCTTCTGTATTTCTATTGTTTCTGTCTATACTTGTTACTTGTCATTCACAATTAAGTCTTTGTCTCTTTTAGTGTTTTTCTTTACTTTTACACTTCATAGTCTACTGGCTAGTAATCACTAGGTGACTAGGGTAT
Source organism: Chionoecetes opilio (assembly GCA_016584305.1). Taxonomy (NCBI): domain Eukaryota; kingdom Metazoa; phylum Arthropoda; class Malacostraca; order Decapoda; family Majidae; genus Chionoecetes; species Chionoecetes opilio. Next base: position 248,124 of record JACEEZ010019119.1, on the reverse strand, counting down.
CTATATGAAAGAGGGTAACGCCATTCATAGGCCCTATGTTAAACGCTACTGGACGCCATCTTAGCGCCAGGGCCTCTTCGTTTACCCAAGACCCGGGGAAGTTCTCAAGGCATGACCCCGCAGTATATCATGTTATACATGTATAAAGGATATACTGCTATCTTCAGAAATGTTTGTTCTATAAGATTATCACATAAAACACAGTAAAATACATTAAATAAAGGCCATTATGAGACTGAAGAAATATGCATGAACTTGAAATTCACTTAAACGCATCGTCATGTAAAACTTTGTGGGACAACATATTACATGGAAGATATCAATAGAAGTAGAATTGTATTAGCTTTCCATTGATATATTTTGTTTTCTGATAAATGCAGTAGTACCTTGCAAAAATGAGCGTTAACTAAATAAATCGCCGCACAGGCCGCTCTCTGTGATGACTGTGTTCACAAATAATCAAATATATATTGAATATATATCGCCTTTTATACAGCCTTAATAACAATTTTTCTATGTTTTAACTTTTAACTAGTAAATTAAAGGATAATTTATAGTTTCACCCAACTAACGATTTTCTGATGCGCCTTATGTATATAATAAGGCGCATCAGAAAATCGTTGGTTGGGTGAAACTATAAATTGACCAAATTAAATTTACTAAATACTCAGTAGATAAGGAATAACTTACTTGTCCAAGTGACTCAAGTTAGCTGGAAGCTTCTCTCCACCTGTTTCCTGGCCCTGCCTGCTCTCACGCTCAGTGCTCTGGCTGAGGGGCTGAGTGCTGGGGAGATCATCCTGAGCCTCCGAGTCACTTCTGACACAATCCCCACTTCTAACACTATCAGTATCCAGTGTATCCACACTCATACTCCTACTCCTAGGCGACGGAGATGGCGACAAAAACTTGTCCATTCTGGTTAAATTTGCTAATTTTCAGAAGCAAAAATAGACTTAATAAACGGCGTTTAGTAAATAAACGGCTATTTTTGCTTCTGTCTAATTTGTAATTTCAGTAATTTCAAATTTGTCTTATATTTTGCAGATTTTGCTCATATAATTAGAGTTTAGTAAACGCTAATTATATGAGCACAATCTGCAAAATATAAGACAAATTTGAAATTACTGAAATTACAAATTAGACAGAAGCAAAAATAGCCGTTTATTTACTAAACGCCGTTTATTAAGCCTATTGTTATCCTATATATAAGTTAATAAAAACCCCTTTATTAACCACAATAGACAAAGGTTAGTGGTTACTAACCACTACCACTGCCAGTAACCAGTGTCTATTGTCTAATTTGTGCAATCTTAGCACTTCACTAACACAACAACAGTATATGTAGGATAAATCAGTAATCACACACACGGCCAGCGTAGTGAGCGTACACGCTCTCAATCCCAAGTCCCAGAACGCACTGACTGAGTGAGTGACTGTGCTACACTAGCTACAACACTAGCTAGCGATGCTTGGACGATGCTTGCTTGGTCTTGGTACGAAGACCGTTTTTTCTCGCAATTGAAAACTGATTGGTTTCTGCGACAAAAACACAACAAGCTTGGTAGGGGCCGAAATAATAATCAGTCCAAAACATTGCAAACAATATCACAAAGCAGTATAACACACATTTCAGCAAGTGTTATTGGAGTGGTCTTCGTAATCCAAGACGGTGCTTGGACGACAAAAACACGGCTCATTGGCAGTTGGCAGTGTCGTCTCCACCATATTTGGTGGGAACTTATGTTCGCTCGGGCACTTGTCATTTTGAAGGTGGTGATCGTCACAATTATTGCGATTGCGTTTCAAAATTTTGGCGGTCCGCAACCCGTAATTCCGCATTTTTTTCAGGCATCCGTAATTGCGCAATTCTGCAACCGAATTACCCATTCCGCAAGTTATTGCGATTGCGCTTTAAAATTTTGGCGGTCCGCAAGTCGCAATTCCGCATTTTTTTCAGGCATCCGTAATTGCGCAATTCTGCAACCGAATTACCCATTCCGCAAGTTATTGCGATTGCGCTTTAAAATTTTGGCGGTCCGCAAGTCGCAATTCCGCAATTTTTTCAGGCATCTGTAATTGCGCAATTCCGCAACCGTTAGTATGAAGTAACAAGCAACCTGCTTGTTACTCAATCACGGGGAAGCGAGACCACAGCTGAGGCAGCGGCCTCTCTCAACTGCCTGTTGTTCTTCGTCAGGTGGCAGCCTGTCCCTCCACAATATCGGTGTAATGCATCTCACCATGTAGCGACATGATTTGTTCTCCGTCAGGAAGCAGCCTAGCTGCCATTCCTCAGTCAAGAGGCAGCTCGGCATATCTCACCATGTAGCGACCTCATTTTGTTCTCATTATTTATACATTATTTCTCACCTTCACTGTCTTTTTACGTATATCTTTTGCGTCTCGTTACACAGTAATGTGAATTAATATAAGCGCACTCGATGAGATACAATTACTGTACGAATCCTATAGTTGTAAATAAAGGTAGCGTAGCTTTGCTGTTAAAATTTGGCCTTCCTTGTCTACCTAGTACATGTAGCTATAGGTGGCAGGGCATGACAGGTTCTGGCTTTCCGGTTTTTTCCTTTTTCCGGTTTTTTAGGGAAGCAGAACAGGGCTGAAGAGCCTGAGTACAGTGAGTAGGGAAGACAGTGGGAGGGGCGACTCGCGCTGACGTCACGGAATCAACTCTGCTCCGCCCCATGGCAGACCTGTGTATATGGCTTTGGTGCTGGCAGTCAAATACCCTAGCGCGTATACCAATCTGTAACAAAGGAAACATTCTAGAGCAAATAGATGTACTTTATGAAATGTGTCTTTGCAATCATATGATATGTATCTGAAACTCGAGAAAATGTGGCCATCTATTGTAAAAAACAGTCATAAATAGAAATTTATTAATATACATACGTAAAAATGAGGTTAATAACAATTGTATATCGTGTCGTTGTTAATAATTATTAGTGTTAAATCAAGTGTTCCCTACGATGACTATTTATAGAGCATGAAAGCGTATGATTTATCCAGGGTGGGGAGGGAGCCTTACCAGAGAGAGCTCGCACGCCTAGGTTCTAGTCTCTGACACGGAATCTGAGAGACTGAAGCGCCTTTGTTCCCTAAAAAAAACGGTTAAGCCGTGGAATGTATCAGTACGAGGCTGCGGGAAATGGGAAAAAGCAATGTTTCTCTATTATCTCAAAAACCGGATTTTTTTCTTCAGAAAACGTTATAGAAAGAAAAAATCCCGATTTCAACAGGCTTTCCTGTGGTGTAAACAGATTAAAATTCAATTGAGAAATGAACGCATTAAGTGTTTTTACGGCATATTTCCCGAAAAAAATATTCCAGGAATCAAGGTGACGGAGTCATGCATGCGTCAAACTCTTGTTGATAATAAATTTACATTTTTAATAGTAGCATACGATTCCTGCAAAAATGTTCTCCATCACGACATAAAAGAAATGTTTGCCGGATAAAAGATAGATGTATGGTGCGTCAATAAGCTGCTGAAAAGTGAAAATCACAAAGTTGCGCAAAATAAAAAAAACTTGTTATAACTCGAGATTGTTATAAGCAAAAAACAAACGGATAGTTGCTTAGGGTAGATCTCTTTGAGCTTAACAAAAAGTATTCAAGGCATATTTGGTCTAAGGTTAATAATTACATAGTAACAAATAGGGAAACGCAATAAAGGTAGTAGTATTTTGACCATTATTAGCAGCCTAAAAATTGGTCGTTGTATTATCATACAGACGTAAAAATGATCTCAATACCAATTGTACATTTTCCGAAGATCAATAATACATGTTCTATATAATTTTCTCACAGAAGCATAGTTTCGTTTTGAAAGGGCGTACAAAATATATTTACTGGGGTAAATAAGCTTACAAAGGCTCAAAATTTTATTTTAGAACCTAATATCGGAAAACGAAGACCAGATTCGTGATCACCATCAGCAAAAGCCACTATGAACAAAGTTTCTTGTAAATCCGGTGAAAGAAAATGTTGCTAAAATTGTGAAGGCTTTTTCAAGGGCCAGGAATTATTTGTTTCACAGGGGCACAGTTTCTGGTAGCCTTGGGTACTCGAAAACCGCAATGCCAGTCAAGGCCTGAATTTTTTCAACGACTTTACCCTTGAGAGAATAAGTATCGAGACAATCCCTCTCGTCGTCCTCGCTTTGAAACACTTGGGATGCATGAAATCCCTCACTCAGGATGGTGGCTACCATCTGTTGAGTACTCATCTATAAGTTGCCTGGGTGTACATCTCAAGGATGATGCATCGCCATCAAATTTGATACTTGTCATGGGATCGACGCCTTTTCCCAAACACTACATAGTTAGTAGGGAGAGCAAGAAGCTCTTCTCACAATTTGTTTTGTGATTTCTCACAAATTCATGGAGCAGACCAAACTTTAATACTGACTTGGCTGCTAAAGATTCCAGCCATTTGTTTCTCAGTATCACTCAAGTGACAGAAGTATTTTCGCCCGCAATAATCATAGATCATATTTTCCTGTACAGCAGAAAGAGACGCAGAAGCCATGACTGAGTAATGATCAATATAGTCTAGTAGTCCAGTGGACCCCCCTGAACAATTTAATGAGACCTACTTTTTTAGATGTAGAAATATGTCTAGAAAACAAAAATCAATGTTAACACTGTCAACTAATGTCCCATGGGGTTCGTATGGCGGCCATCGTCGATCGCGAAATATTTGACTTTCTCAAAATTACCAAAATGTCCATAAAATCACAAATAATGTAGTTACAAATTTAATTTTGGTGCCCAATGTGTGTGTGTGTGTGTGTGTGTGTGTGTGTGTGTGTGTGTGTAAAAATAAGAGAAGTAGAACAGATGCTAAATTAGAAGGTCAAGGAAGGGGGAGAGTTGGAGAAAGAGACGGAGTTTAATAAACACACGAAAGAGAACAACCCCGCACACCACATCCTCGCTGTATTAACGTCGGCGCGAATCCTTGCCTCACTCTTAGTATATTTATACATCTTAGTTACTTTGGCCTCACTGATCCCAACATTCCCTCATTACGAGTGTTTACTCGCATCTCCGGCCGCCTCTCCTAGTGTGTTGTGGTGGGAGAGCGGGAGGGCGTTCGGGTTGTGATGGCGGCGTCGGCACCGAGATCGCGTCGCTACGGCCAGCACGGTGAGGATGAACACGAAGCCAGTGACCACGCCCACGAACATGGCCAGCAACGGGGAGGCGTGGGCGGCGCTGGAGTTGTCTGACCAAGGGAAAAACATAACCTACATCATCTCGTCAAATTTTAAAATTTTATTATCGAAATCACTCTTTATTACCCCACACATACACACACACACCACACAGCCCCACACACACACACAACACACATATATAAACGACATACACGCACACACACATACACATACCAAACGCACACACACACATAAACTCACACACACAAACACCACATACACGCACACAAACGCACACCACGCACACAACACACACATATAAACGTACATACACACGCAAAAACACACACCACACATAAAGCACACACACACACACACACACACACATAAAACGCACACACACACACACATACAAAACCACACACACAAAAAACACACACACACATAACTCACACACACATACACACACACACAACCACATACATACACACACACACACCACACACACACACACACACCACAAACACACATACACACACACACACACACAAAACAACACATACATACACACCCACACACAAAAAACACACACACACACACACACACACACACACACACACATACATACACACACACACACATAAACACACACACACACACACACACACACAGACACACACACACACGCACACACACACAGGAGTATGCTATCATTACCACCACCATCATTATCATTACTACTATTACCCAGAGCTGGGCGCGCAATTTTTTTCCTTAGTCCGCAAAGCGCAAAGCGGAAATTTTCGCGAATCGAGTCCGCAAAGCGCAAAAGCGTAAATTTCTAGCGCAAAAAAAACTAGACGCAAATAAAACTTTTTAGAGGGGCAAACAAAAAGTTAAAGCGCAAACCTCAATTTTTTAGTCTGCAAATCATTCCGATATGGCGCAACAGCCAACAGCAGAAATGCCAAAGTCGCACACGTACATTGCATGTAAACTACAAATATTTATAAATTATAACATTATGGAGATATTATTCACAAACTGATTACTGATTATTCGATTGGTGGTAAATATCAGTTGTTATCCTGAATATCCTCGTTCATTCCGTAGGACGATCTGACATGCTTACCGAATGAATCCGTTAGTTAGAGACTAATAGAAAAGGAGTGGTGGAGCGAGCAACACACACACCCACCACTGACAGAGGCTACGAAGGCACTGGCTCGTACTGCTTGCAGCTCTCTGTGCCACACTCGACCGTGGCATGAGCTTGCTCTTTTCTGCAGCGTTTTTTAGATAAAAAGTAAACTTAAATATAAATGCTATATTTGACGTATCTTTTAATTTTTTGATTTTACGTCATTTGAGTTTCTCGGCAAAGTTTTTCTGCTAAGTTTGCGCATTTGCGGACTTATAAAATATCGAGAGCGCAAACTCCAAAAGCGAAAATTTTCGGCGTTTTGCGCAGAGCGCAAATCTTTTATATGGAGCGCAAATTGCGCTTTTGCGCTTTCGTTTCCGCTCCGCCCAGCTCTGCTATTACCACCACTAGTATTAAATTACTAGCATCAAAACCATAGCTATGTATTCTCCTCCTTTCCTACCCTCCCACCGTTCCCGACTCACTGATCTTATTCTTGGCGACCTTGAGCGCGAAGCCCTGTATGACGTGTGGCGCGAAGGTTCCCTTGTTGTTGGCCGCCGTCACGAGGAGGTAGTCGCAGCCCGGTGCCGTGTGGGCAAGTGTCTGTTTATGAGGGAATATCTGTTTACTAACAAAGGCAAAGAAAACGGGCGTTGAGGGGAGTAATTACTAATATTGACTTGATCAACAAAGGCATGTCCAGGCGTCCTACGACAACAAACCCGTCTTTATTTATCATTAAAGGGGGGGGGGGGGTTACGAAGTGGAACACTCGCCGATGTCGGCGAGAATTTCTATCTGCGACAGTTATGGGTATGGTTTTGAGCATATATGATATACTAGCCGCAAAGCCGCCCTCCGGGCGGACTTTTTGGCTAGCTCCTGCGGAGGGCTATTGGTGGGCCTTCGGCCCACCACCTGTGTTTGGTGGGCCTTCGGAGATGTGTTTGGTGGGCCTTCGGTTGGGGTTGGGGTTGGGGTTGGTTGGTGTTTGGTGGGCCTTCGGCCCACCAAACATGGACTCTCCAGATAGCCCTTCTAACTTTCCTGAAATCATGGATGTAGAAATTTATGTATTCCCCCACCCATTCACTCACCCATGACCCATCACCCCCACCCATTCACTCACCCATTACCCATCACCCCCCACCCATTCACTCACCCATTACCCATCACCCCCCAACCCATTTTACTCACCCATTACCCATCACCACACACCCATTCACTCACCCATTACCCATCACCACACACCCAATTCACTCACCCCTTACCCATCACCCCCACCCATTCACTCACCCATTACCCATCACCTCCCACCCATTCACTCACCCATTACCCATCACCACACACCCATTCACTCACCCATTACCCATCACCCCCACCTATTCCCCCCACCCATCCCCCATCACCCCCAACCCATTCACTCACCCATCACCCCACACCCATTACCCATCACCCACCCATTCACTCAAACCCCTTACCCATCACCCTACATCAAGGCTTCCCCAATTCTCGCAACCCAAATTTTGTTTCACAATTCTCGCTAATAGGCTGCTAAAAAAAAAGAAAAAAAAAAGTGATCGGGTCATCTCATCGTGGGCTTAGACCTTCCCCCTGGTCAACCTGATTCCAAAAATGTGCCATATGAGGTGTTTGCGCCACGGGGGCCCGGAACCTATACCACACACACACAGAGACCCGACAGACACACTTTCGCTTATATTATTATAGATGAGGCATTCAATTTCGTACAGAAATGTCCTCTGAGCAGGAGATGGGGGTATATACGGGTGGTTAAGACATTTCTGTACGAAATTGAATCCCTCATCTATAATAATATAAGTGAAAGTGTGTCTGTTGTCTGTCTGTCTGTCTGTGTGTGGGTGTGGTATAGGTTCCGCCCCCCGTGGCGCAAAAAACCTCATATGGCACATTTTTGGAATCAGGTTGACCAGGGGAAGGTCATAAGCCCACTTATGAGATGATCCGATCACTTTTTTTTTTTTTTTTTTTTTTAGCAGCCTATTAGCGAGAATTGTGAAAAAAAGTGGGTTGCGAGAATTGAGGAAACCTTGATGTAGGGTGATGGGTAATGGGTGAGTGAATGGGTGGGGTGATGGGTAATGGGTGTGGGTTGATGGGTGAGTGAATGGGTGGGGGGTGATGGGTGAGGGAATAGGTGGGGGGTGATGGGTAATGGGTGAGTGAATGCGTGTGTGGTGATGGGTAATGGGTGAGTGAATGGGTGGGGGGTGATGGTTAATGGGTGAGTGAATGGGTAAGGGGTGATGTGAATGGGTTGGCGTTAATATACATTTCTACATTCATGATTTCATGAAAGTTAGAAGGGGCTATCTGGAGAGTCTGTGTTTGGTGGGCCGAAGGCCCACCAAACGCAGGTGGTGGGCCGAAGGCCCACCAATAGCCCTCCGCAGGAGCTAGCCAAAAAGTCTGCCCGGAGGGCGGCTTTGCGGCTAGTATATCATATATGCTCAAAACCATACCTATAACTGTCCACTTCGTGCCCCCCCCCCCTCACCCTTTAATGATAAATACAGACGGATTTGTTGTCGTTGGACGCCTGGACATGTCTTTGTTGATCAAGTCAATATTTTTAAGTATCACATCACTACAAAGGTTTTAATGTCCTTTCACAAGACGAGTGGTCGTGGAAGAGCGTAGCACCGTTTCAAAGAATTGTTTTGATTTCCACGTGGAAGTCACTGAGGGACACACCACTGTTTCATATACACTGAGGTATCACTATGAGATCGTCATTCTCTCACGGTAAGATTGTTCGAGAATGTTCTAAGGCAAGAAAAGGGCGTTCATAATTTTAGCGTTATCGCGGAAAACTCTTGAGGTCCATTGCTTACGGAGGATCTGTACTCTGAACTCTCAAATATCCTAAGAATTGAATGGGGTTGACCAATAGATTAACGTTGTTATTGGGCTTCGGAGTAATGTGTTCCATGAGAAAACACCTTCCGCGAATTTAAATATCCGCAGATATAACTGGTTTGAGTTGGTTTTACCGGGGGGTTGGGGGGGAACGAACGAGGGAAGGAGAAAGAAAGAAGGGGGGGGAGAAAAAAAGAAAGGAACATGAAAGAACTGTTATAAGGAATAAAATTCACCACCTAAACAACTGTACCTATGCTCACTTAGCATAGGTACAGTTGTTTATTACAGGTAATAATTAAATAAATTGTTCTGAAGACATTACCCATCTCGGGATACATTATACGTAATACTGGCATTACACAGCTGTTAGCGTAGACTAGACTATATGACCAAAAAAAGAATAAAAGTCTCCTCTGTTCCCATTAATTAAATGCAAGTGCTGCTGTATAGTCGTATAAGTGATGTACTTTAGTTGCTGATAGCCTGGACTCGGCGAGCGAGGAGAGGTAAACAAACCATATTTCAAAGGCCGCCAAACGCGGTCTTCTAAAAAATATTTCAGATGCTTCATAATCTGCAGTAGAGGCATGTATAACACTCATATTTTGCCAAACAGAATATTGGCAATACCGATAATTTGTCTTAGCATTGGCATCTGCATGGTATTCGTAAATATCATTAGACTCAAGTGTTGGACAGGGGTCTGGGTGACTAACATTGCCAATACTATTCTCGTTAGTTTTATATCAAGTTAAGACTAATCCCCCCCGGAAAAAGTTTAAAGAACGGAAATGCCTGTCTAAAGCCACGGTTTGTCCTAGGTTAGCCTAAGTCCACGTTTAAAGATTCGTCCGATACCGGCCGCTTTTTTAAACATGGACTCGGGAGAGAGTAACGTGGAGCTTCCATCTTAGACGCAAGTGGTACCAATGCCAAGAACGCGATTCATAGGGCCATACCATATTCAAGAATTTTTCTCCACCCGTTGTATCGGTTTTTGGTATACAAGAATCAAAATACGACGCAACGCGTCGAGCTCAGGGTGGAGGTTTGAGTCAGCTGATTGGCGACAACTTGCACATCCCCCCTTCACCCCACTCTCCACTTATTCCATCGTATTTCTTCCCAGACCATTACAGGAGAGTTTTCAACACAACCGAGAGTGACAGCCATACACTGTGAATGCACATGTGTCATCATTAAGGTAAAATCAGGTCCAGGAGGCCTTATATAGGTGTGTTAACTTGTGTGGAAGCCGGGCGGCGGCGGGAGAATGGAGGTGGCCATTGTGTGGAGCAGTGGTGGCGGGCCGTTCAAATGTACTCGCAAGCATCACTCAGGCCAATTTTTTCTGCACCAACGCCTCAGACAAGTGGCGAACACTAACTTAGCTATTATTTTAATGTCAGAAATGATAAATTTCACTAGTAAAATGTATTAGATATGTATAAAACAGTCAAAATACTGATGCCGCTTTGGGCTCGCTTGTGTTGGTACGCCTGTCAAATATCCACCAGTCGGGGCAGTTCTTGTAGATGAGACCAGTGGAGGTACGACGGTGGAAAATCTCCACCGGCCGGGATTTGACGAGCATTCTTGAATATAGCCCTTAGACAACACCATCGAGAGCTAATATGGTCTTATGTTGATCCACAACTGCGCTTGGGTTGACAGCCCTGAACCAGGGAGATATTTTCTTGGGGGACGGAGCGCGGAGGAGGCATTTGTCTCCGCGCCCTGCTACCGAGAACAACACACACCATACCATATATCACCTATTTTCTTCATTTATTCACTTTTTTACCCACATTTACCCTGATCTGCATAGCTCTCCCCACTATCGGGAGTCAAGATTGTCATGGTCATGTTATATTTATTATTTACTTGCACAACTAATGAGGCCTTAATAAATCCCTTAGTTCATTTAAAGAAAAATATCAAACACTATCAAATGGAAGAGACTCCCCCACCAAAAATGAGAAGCGGCAATAAAGGTAATATTTCCTTATTTACTTCCGCCCCACCATCCCCCCCAGGTTGTGATTTCTGCCAGTAACGGTTAGGTTACTGTTACGTTAGATTACGGTCAGGTTTGGTATACATAAACACAGGTAAAAGCTTATTAGATATATATATTGAGTCGTGGATAATAGCTCCACTCGGTGACGCGCAAAGTTGGAACTCTCGCCGACGGGGACGAGAGATACGATAGACGAGAATATCATAAAGCAATAGATGTTGGGAGTGTGAAAGGATGACCCCTGTTACATTGAAGGATAGTGCTGGAGTATGTGTGTGAGAGAGAGAGAGAGAGAGAGAGAGAGAGAGAGAGAGAGAGAGAGAGAGAGAGAGAGAGAGAGAGAGATATCATGCATGAGATGAGTGAGGACAGTAGGATGTGAGAATGAGGTGGATAGATGTGTGGAAATGGGAGACTTCTGCCGTGGCCTCCCCGTATATAGACGGAGTTGTTGTTGGTCTTCTAAAAAATATTTCAGAAGCTTCATAATCTGCAGTAGAGGCATTTATAACATTTATATTTTGCCAAACATAAAATGGCAATATCTTTAACTTTTCTTATCATTGGTATTTGCATAGTATTTGTAAATATCATTAGACTGTGGTGTTAGACAGAGTCGTGGGTGTCTAGCAATTCCAATACGATTTTCGTTAGTATTCGACCTAGATAGATAAGATAATATTATAGATAAGAGGCTAGAGAAACTCATGGATGGGGATGAAAGGTGGATGTAGGTAGTGTTAAGTAACAGGAACTACCTCGTGTAGGTCTCACGGCCTCTTGTAGCTTCCTTATTTTCTTATGTTATTATGTTCTTATGACCACTCCTAAATGGCGGCTAGGGTGCGGTCAGGCTGGGCCAACACCTGTGTACAGCGTGGCCTTGATTGAAATTGTATTGGTATGGTGTTATTAACCTTAACGTATTGTGATGCTTTTAATATAGATCACAGAAGTTACGCATCGTATGTTTGGTAAAAGTGGCACACTGTACACAGGTGTGAGCCCAGCATGACCGCACCCCAGCGCCATTTAGGAGTGGTCGCACTATACCCGTGTGTAGGCATTGTCCCCCCGGCGGCCTCTACGCCTGGCCGTGATTGGTCAATGCGGAGTCTATAGGGGTCTTTAAAAGGAGTCTGGATAAATTCATGGATAAGGAAGAGAGGTGGATGTAGGTAGAACATAAGAACATAAGAAAATAAGGAAGCTACAAGAGGCCGCGAGGCCTACACGTGGTAGTTCATGTCACCTAACACTACCTACATCCACCTTCCATCCCCATCCATGAACCTATCCAGCCCCTCTTTAAAGCTCCCCAATGACTCTGCACTAACTACCTGTCTACTGAGTCCATTCCAATCATTCACCACCCTATTTGTGAACCAGTTTTTCTCTTATTTCCTTTCTAAATCTACGCCCTTCCAGCTTGAATCCGTTACTTCATGTTCTACCCTGGTTAATAGCCGTAAGAACTTTTCCTAACTCTCCTTTATTAAATCCCTTTATCCTCTTAAAAACTTCTATCAGATCGCCCCTTACTCTGCGTCTCTCGAGTGAGTGTAACTTTAATAACTTCAATCTCTTCTCATAACTAAAGTTACGCATCCCTTGTATCATTTTGGTCATCCTTCTCTGCACTGATTCTAACAAGGCTATATCCATCCTGTAATATGGAGACCAAAACTGATCCGCATAGTCTAGGTGAGGCCTGACTAGAGCCAGATAAAGCTTTAGAACAACTTCCGCACTTCTACTTTTAACACTTCTGGTAATTAATGCTAACACTCTATTAGCTAGTAGAGTTAAGAAACAGGAACTACCTCGTGTAGGTCTCACGGCCTCTTGTAGCTTCCTTATTTTCTTATGTTCTTATATTCATATGTGATGACTCCCGTACATAAACACTGGGTTACAAAAAATATTTTTTTTGTAAGTCGTCTAAGTTTTTTCAACTGATTTAGGACAATTTTCCACCGCTGAATCCGAAAATGGCATCCGTTACTCTCGATCAGGTCTGGTTTTTGTGCTAAGTCGATTTAAAAAAAATCCGATCTTTTGACTAAATCGATTATATTTTTGTGACATTTTCGGTTGATTTTTCTAAATATTTCTCATCCGAAATAGGTTTTTAAGAGAAAAAAAATCGTTTTCTAACACAATTCATTAATTAAATTCTAAAAAAAAATATTAGTGTACATTGAATAGTAGACATTGATAAAGGTAAGTACATGTAAATTGGATGTTAGGTCATCGTTGTTCAAAATTCAGGGCTTGAACTTCCGTTTCTTCGAACTCCTAGAATGGTCAGCGGCAGGGATGTCTCTCTTCAGAGTCCAACAGTAATCAGCCATCATGACTGCATCCCAGCGTCCCTGATACCTGGTCTCCATCACTTTCATGTCCTGATGGAATCTCTCCCCTTGCTCGTCGCTCATTGATCCCAGATTCTCAGGAAACCGATCCATATGTGAGAATAAGTAATGCATTTTGATGCTCATGTTGCATCCGAGGTTTCTGAAAGCAGTCAGCATATTGGTGACAAGTTCTGCGTAGTTCCTGGCCTTGTTGTTGCCAAGAAAGTTCTTCACGACCAGAACAAAAGCCTTCCACGCTTCCAGTTCCACTTCGTTCATGGAGTTTTCAAATTCTGGATCTCTAATGAGCTGACTGAGTTCAATCAATCAATCATTGGGGGCATACGCCGGGGGGCGCGTCGCCTCGCCCACCCTACGACGCCACTCCCGGCGGTCACCACGCGCGAGTTCCCATGCAGGCTCCTTTCCCATACCAAGCAGCTCTCGACAAGAAACATCAACTTGCCCCAGCCACGAGCCTTGTGGGCGCCCCCTTGGCCTCCTCCACGCCGGATTGTCTCTTACAGATACAACCCGATGGGAAGGATCGGTTTCAGGGTAGCGTGCCACATGCCCATATAGCCGAAGTTGGCGCTGACGGACTATGCAGGTAATAAGCCTCGATTCAGTCTCACGGTGCAATCGCTGATTTGACACGTAATCATCCCAGCGATACCCCAAGATTCTGCGAGGACACTTATTACCAAAGGGATTGATTCGTCTCTTCAAGTCACTATATAGTGTCCATGTCTCACAACCATAGAGTAAAACAGGGATCACAAGCGACTTGAAGATCCGGATCTTTGTCTTCCTGCACAGGTACCGACAGCGCCAAATACTCCCGCTGAGCGAGTCCATAACACCGTGGGCTATGCCAATCCGCCGTAAGACTTCTTGACGTAACCCGCCGTCATTATGGACTGCGCTACCAAGGTATGTAAAACTTTCCAAGATCTCAATGTCCTCGCCACACGCATGAACAGACTGTACTGCTTCATCTAGTAAGTCTCCAAACACCTGGACCTTGATCTTGAGCCAGGAGACCTCAAGTCCCAAAGGCTTTGCCTCCTCGTGCAGCGCCTCGAGAGCCATCACCAGAACCTCCAGCGACTCAGCAAAGATTACTGCATCATCGGCAAAAACAAGATCAGTGATCTTGGTGTTGCCGACGGATGCTCCACAATCACTTTGATCTACAACCCTGTCCAATACCCAGTCCATACAAGCGTTGAAAAGTGATGGGGCAAGGACGCACCCTTGCCTCACTACTGTATTCACAGGAAAGAAGCTGGATACACCTGCCCCACACTTCACAGCACTCTCAGTCCCAGAATACAGACCAGTTATCAAACCAATTGTCCTTGCAGGAATCCCTCGAAGTCGCAGAAGACCCCAGAGTGACTCACGATGCACTGAGTCAAACGCCTTCTTGAGATCAACATAGGCTGCAAGCATCCCCTGTCGAAACTCACGTCGGCGTTCCACCAGGACACGAAGCGCTAAGATACGGTCCGTTGTTGACTTACCAGGCGTGAACCCAGACTGTTGAGGTCTCTGATGCTTCACCATATGACTGCGAATCCGTGTCAGCAATAGATGGGGAAGCACCTTGCCTGGTACGCTGAGCAGTGTAATACCGCGGTAATTGTTGCAGTCCTGACGGTCCACTTTCCCTTAACAGATAGGGACGACCAGCCCCCTTTTCCACTCAGGAGGAATAGTACCTGATTGCCACACGGCAGTCAGGACAGCATGCAACCCGCGGATCATGGCCTCACCCCCAGCTTTGAAGAGCTCCGCACTGATATTACAAACACCAGCTGCTTTTCCACCCCTCAAATTTGCTACAGCCTCTCTGACTTCGTCAAGAGAGAGTGCGGTTTCGTCAATGGGAGGATCGGCATCCACTGCCTGTAACCCAGTGGTGTGAAGCTGCTCAGTTGGAGGGTCCACCGTGAACAACTGCCGAAAATACTCAGCCCAACGAGCCATCTGCCCATCCATGTCCGACACGAGGCGCCCATCTGCTGTTCGAATAGCACTCGCCCGAGAAGGAGAATTGGAACGGAGCTTCTTCAGGGCTCGGTAGGCGGGTCGGAGGTCATTAGCGTTCAAATGACCCTCGACATCCTCAGCGAGACTCCTGACATACCTCTCCTCGTCTCTCCCCAGGAGGGTTCTAGTCCAGGCGTGACAGAGCCCCAGTGCTGGTCCTGGTTCCCAGCCAGCCTGGCAGCGCGACTCTCCTCGATTTTCTCCAGCGTCTCCGTCGAGACAAAACCACGCCTTGACCTCGGGCGCTCCCCAATACACTCCTTGGCAGCCTGTAGAGTTTCACGTTTGAAGGTATCCCACAGTTCTACAGGGTCCCCGAGAGCACCGAGCACATCAAACCGATTTGAGACTGCCACCGCATACTCATGAGCACATGTCAAGTCCTTCAGTGACGGAGTTGAGGACCGTCAAAGATGCCAGCTTTCAACTTCTCGATGGTCAATCCTGTAAAAGCGTAGCACAAGTAAGTGAAGGAGCCACCATCATTGTCCAGAGCTTTGGTGAACTGTTTGATCAAGCCGAGCTTGATGTGCAGCGGTGGGAAAAGTATCCTGTCTCTGTCCACCAGAGGGTTGTTTATGACGTTCCTTGCTCTGCAAGGCACCAATTCCTCCCGTACAGGCCAGTCCTTCTTCGTTTAATGTTGAGCTCGTTCCCTACTATCCCACATGCACAGAAAGCACGGGTATTTGGTGAACCCGGACTGTTGTCCTAACAAAAAGTTCACCATCTTCAGGTCAACTCAAATCAACCACTCATGCTGATCATAACGAGTTTTCTCCTGCACGTACTTCACCGCTTCATATTTCTCCTGCAGTGTAGTCGAGTGAGCGAGAGGTACAGAGGCAAACTGGTTGCCATTGTGCAGCAGAACACATTTCAGCGATCGCTTGCAGCTGTCAATGAACAGTCTCCAATCTTCGGGTTGGTACTGTGGCACTCCAAGCTTGTGCAGAAGCTGCGCAATATCTGTACAGTACACCAAGTCCTTCTCTTCAGAGAAAAAATGGAGGTACTCTTGATGTCTGTTGCGGTAGAAGGTGATGCGAACACCGTCAGAGAGGAGGTTATTTCCTTCAATCTGGATGCCAACAGTTCGGCAGAGGACTTTGAGAAGCTGAGATCGCGAACTAGATCATTTAGCTCATTTTGTGAAAAAGGATGTGGAGCATCATCGTCAAGAACCACTTCTTCTTCTTCATTTTCTTCAACACTGGAGAAATCTTCGTCACTAATGTCAGGAAGTTCTCCAAAGACAGGTACGGAAATTTCATCACAATGAGCTACAGGACGACGTGCTGATTCAAGATTAGGATACTTGAGGCTGCTCCGGTTCTTTCTTTTGATCCCAGTCAAATCAAAAGCGCAGAAGTAGCAGTCAGTGCCATGGTTTGTCGGCTCCCTCCAAACCATGGGAATTCCAAACTTCAGAGAACTCTTCTTGCCCTTGGTCCAACGACGCAGATACTCGGTGCATGTCTTGCATACCATGTGTGGCGCCCAAGCTTTATCCTGGTCACCAAGTTTCATACCAAAATAAGTATGGTAAGCACGCTTTATGAAACTTGTGACTTGATTCCTGTTAGGAACAACGGTGTATTCGCCGCAGATGTAGCAGCATACATCGGGCTTATTTTTGCAAGATCTTCTGGCCGAATCCATTTCATTCACCTGCAAAAGAAAAATACCAGGTAGTCAAGAATTGGCGCATGTAAACACTTCAGAATTCGTTTATTTAAAGAAATAAGAAAGAATTTTGCATCATAATTCAAGCAGTAGGAAGAAATTAATCAGTGCTTGGGTAGGGGGTATACCGAGGATCTGTAGCAGCCTCTATGCTACTGCAGTATCCTAGGCACGATGAATCAAGAAGAGGGAGTCTGCCTATCGAAAAGACGATAACAGATATCAGTGTCACACAACACCACACAAGGTATCCCAAAGGGGGATGCAGTACTGCAGTGGGTTTAATAAAAAGTGTTCAAGTAAAGAAGTAAAAGTTGAAGTGAAGAAGAGGAAGAACAACAGAGGATTGTAAAATCCAGAGATCGTGATTCCGAAGAATTCCTAGTTGGTGACATTGTTTAGGACCACACCCTTGGAACTATCTGAATTGGTGGAATTATTGGATTAGTGGAATTATCTACTGCAAGTACGGTGTTGTATACGGAGGACGATTTCATATATATAGAAAATACCCGTACATGTAAACAAAAACGTAAAAAAACATCATGTGGCGATAGATCAAAAAGTTGACCTGATTGAGCAAAATCAATGTGATTTTTGGATTCAGCACATCAAAATTGTCCTAAATCAGCTAAAAAAACTAGACAATTAATTTGTTGTTAACCAGTGTAATCTTTCCATTCATTTCGGCATCGACGGGAAATACGTCGCTTCACAAATAGGGTGGTAGAAGGCTTAGAAGCAGGTGCTTGCTGGGCAACCACTCTGACGTCATCAATCTCCTCCTTGGATCCCAAAACAGCTGATGACAGTTGTTAAGCTAGCAACATAGGTGTTAAACGTCTTGGATGTCCCCCAGGCCCTATGCTAGNTATCGAAAGACGATAGCAGATATCACACAATACCACACAAGGTATCCCAAAGGGGGATGCAGTACTGCAGTGGGTTTAATAAAAAGTGTTCAAGTAAAGAAGTAAAAGTTGAAGAGGAAGAACAACAGAGGACTGTAAAATCCAGGGATCGTGATTCCGAAGAATTCCTAGTTGGTGACATTGTTTAGGACCACACCCTTGGAACTATCTGAATTGGTGGAATTATTGGATTAGTGGAATCATCTACTGCAAGCACGGTGTTGTATACGGAGGACGATTTCATATATATAGAAAATACCCGTACATGTAAACAAAAACGTAAAAAAACATCATGTGGCGATAGATCAAAAAGTTGACCTGATTGAACAAAATCAATGTGATTTTTGGATTCAGTACATCAAAATTGTCCTAAATCAGCTAAAAAAACTTAGACAATAAATTTGTTGTTAACCAGTGTAATCATTCCTTGGAAAATCAGAGTAGTATTACCTTAGGTCCTCCCACTTAGCTGAGGTGTAATGCCAGAAGGGCCTACACTTAGGTGGGTCCCGAGGCAGCACCGTAGCTAAAGAACGGGTAACGGAAATAATCTTGTGATCGGAAGAGCCCAACGGAGAGAATAGTTTCAGTGGCTCTTGTTCTCTCCCTTATGAATTGGGACTACATTTGCTCTCTTCTAATCTCGGAATACTTTACCAATCACAATATCTTCACTACTTAACAGCGCGTGACCACTGGACAGAGCAATCTTCACTACAGAGGGATTTTTGATTTTGTCAACCTCTGTAGTGAAGATTGCTCTGTCCAGTGGTCACGCCGCTGTTAAATAGTGAGGATATTGTGATTGGTAGTGATGATACGAGGAATCAGCTGCCCCGTAGAATAGAACGGGAGGGAGGGGGCGTGTCTTCCTTAGTGCATTATGACCATAATAAAAATAATAGACTATAGGACAACATGAATCAGTCCTGTGGAGCCCTTCATTGATGATTGTTGCCTATACTGCAGGTAGAAGCTGACGACAAGTATGAGAGAATTGGAGGCACCAGTATGGGAGGTGGAACCTTTTGGGGCTTGGGTTCCCTCCTCACCAAGGCCAAAGGCTTTGATGAGCTCCTTCAGCTGGCCAGTGCAGGGGACCACCGAAACGTTGACCTCTTGGTGAAGGATATATATGGTAAGTCTATTGGGGTCTTTAAAAGGAGTCTGGATAAATTCATGGATGGGGAAGAGAGGTGGATATAGGTAGAGTTAAGTAACAGGAACTACCTCGTGTAGGTCTCACAGCTTCTTGTACCTTCCATATTTTCTTATGTTCTTATGTTCTTATTACCTCCGCCAACGAAGTTGGAGGGGTTATGTTTTCACCCCGATCTGTCTGTCTGTCTGTCTGTTAGTGTACAGGATTTCTCGAAAAGTTGCAAATAGATTTGGACCAAACTCGGTATACCAAGTCTATTTGGTATAAGGAATAACTGATTTAATTTTGGATGAAATCTATTGACAATTGTTGCCATGGCAACCAATTGATGAAATATTCGACCGGAGGTATGCGCTCATACTGAGTGCATATATATATATATACTAGGGTGGTCCACATTTACAGGGTAAAAAAAAAAGTTTGTCAGATTCGTCGGGCCGGGTCGGAATTCTTGTCGATACTATGGCACAAGGTTCTGTGCAAAATTTCATTCCGATCGGATGATATTGTCCCGTCCCGCAGTGCGGCCAAAGTTTTCACTATTTAACAAAATTTTGGGGAAAATAGGTGAACTGAGATAGGGATTAGGGAATCAAAATTTAGTACCTTCTACTCATAATTGTGTTTGTGTTAATGCTTTTTCATCTTTACAGTGCAATTAAAAGTGATTTAAGCAAGGACTGCATTAGTCATACAGAGCTGGACTGACACTGCCCACCACAACTGGCCAGTGGCCCAGTTACCCTTCAGCGCTTGTGGTGTGAGGGTGTGTGACGCTCCGCCTCCCAACTTGTGGCGCCGCGTTAGTCGTTGTTGTGCCTGCGTTCGGGATGGCCGCTGCAACTGCAGCACGTTCACGCTCAGCCACCGAAGTGTGGCTTCTTGGGCAGCCCGAACCGAACCCCTGCTGGGGGAAACAGCTTCCCAAGAACGGGCAAGTGCTACGGCGCTTCTTCCACTTCGTCCGTGTGCAGCGGAAGTCGGTGAAAGAAGCGGCTTCCCTCGTCACCGCGGAGGTGGCGGTGGTGTGGGAGAAAGCACGGATCCCCACGCAGAAGAAGAGCCGCTGTGTGGAGAGGATCCTCCGGCTGTACGCATCATGGCAGAACTTGGATCGGTCCAAGAAGCGGAGCGCTGAAGGTAAGACAAATCAACAGTTGAACTAATTGAATTAGTTCGCAGAATACCCTAATATAATATATTATTTTGCCCTAATTGCCATGACATTTAACCGTGACCTGTCTGCCATGCTGGGCGCTGGCTAGCTGGATGTTGCCCGAACGATACTCTGGAATAGTATACCTGAAATTATCAGAAGCTGCGAGTCATTACCTTCATTCAAAAAAACAACTGAAATTTCACCTCATAAACAATTACTAATTACCTCATCCACAATGGACTGGGGGAACCGCTAGTCCGTCCGTCCGACCTATACGTAAACTTAAAACTTTAACTTCTATGTAGATACGACGGAGTTGGTAATATAAGTATGTCTTCCAGTTATTAGTAATTTATTTAATTTTTTTTTTTTGCATTGCACAGAAATTTATAGATGTCATCCGAATGTATATGGTGTGTGTATTGGCGTTTAATTAATGTACTATAAATTCTATATTAACATTGATGTAAATATTATTTCCAATAAGTCACTGTCTAAACCTTTCACATACGTAACTTTTATCGTCACCAAATTATAATATATTTTGTTTTTGTTTTTATGTACTCTAATAAATTAACTAAGTTAGGTTAGGAAAACTTTATTTAGGTTGTGGTAATAATTGTTTAAACGATCACCTACAGACGAGCTAATCTCTTTCAGTGACGTCGAGAATTGCCGGAGTTTCTCACTGGCGCTGATGACGCTTTTCGACATCGGGCACGCGGACGCCTTCGACCTCATCACGGTGGACGAGGATCGGCAGTTCCTGCTGGGCCAGCGCTGCCCGGATGGACCCCGTGGCATCATGCAAGGATTCGACCAATCCTTGGCCGACAGAGAGCGACGGCGTCTGGAGCGCGGCGTGCTAAAGCGGTCGAGCTCACCGGAGCGTGCCACGACTGCCACGCGCAGCTCATCGGGCTTGGGTGCAGGCGACGAAGAAGAGAACGGTGGTGACGACGGACGGGACGCGGACTTCGTTCCGAGCGCAGGAATATCCGCTCAATCGGCCTGTTCCCCCAAGCGTCGCCGCACGCCGATCATGACGCCGGCTGTCGCCGCTGCGTTGGACCGCACAAGGATCTCGGACCGCACCGCATTTCATCTTTTCACCGCTGTCCACGGCGCCGACGCCACTCCCGCTCGCAGCACCGTGCGGCGCCACCGGAGGAGCCCGCGGGAGAAGATGGCTAAGGAGATCAAGGCGGAGATGACCGTGAATGTGCCGGCGGTGCCGCTCATCATACACTGGGACGGAAAACTTGTCGAGGGGATGGCCGGTGAGGGAATCGCGGAGCGATTGCCCATCCTGGTGTCCGGTGACGGCATCCAGAAAGCTGTTGATGGTGCCGAAACTCGCGGCGGGGACGGGCGTGCTGACCGGGCAGGCGGTCTACGACGCTGCGAAGGAGTGGGACCTCGTCGACAACATCATCGGCATGTGCTTCGACACAACAGTCAGCAATACCGGACTCAAGGAGGGCGCGTGCGTCCACATAATGAAGCACGTCAAACGGAATCTGCCCACTTCGCTTGCCGGCACCACGTGCTCGAGCTAGTGGTGGGCGCAGCATTCACCGTCTGCTTCGGCCCGTCTTCCGGCCCCGAGATCCAGCTGTTCAAGCGGTTTGTGAAGTGGTGGCCGCTCGCGAACCAGGCGTCGTCCAAACCGCTCGACGACCCCGTCGACGGCGCCGACAAGATCATCGCCACCTGCCACGCGTTGCTGAAGGAGAAGCAGCCGCGCGACGACTACCGCGAGATGGTGCAGCTCACCATCATCGTGTTGGGCGGTGAGGTTGAGGCGAACATCCGGAAGCCGGGTGCCTACCACCGTGCTCGATGGATGGCAAAGGTGATCTACACTCTCAAGATCACCCTCTTCCGCGAGGAGTTTGCGCTCACCAAGCACGAGAAGAGGGAGCTGATCCGGTTCACGACGTTTATCGTCACAACGTACGTGGAACCGTGGATGTCCGCCCACTGCTCGACCTCGGCCCCGGCAACGGACCCTCGCCCTCCTCAAAGCCCTCGCCGCCTATCGCGACAAGGAGATCGGGCGGGCATCGGGCAAGGTGATGGCCCGGCACATGTGGTACGTCTCCGAGGAGCTCGTCGGCCTCTCCCTCTTCGACGAGGCGACGGTGGTCGAGGAGAAGCGGGCCATCGTCAGCGCCATGCAGCAGCGGCTGGGGGAGAAGAACCCGCCTCGCCGCGCCGACGTCGCCCTCGACGCAGTGGAGCAGCGCTCCCTGGCGTCGTTTGCGACGACCAACTCTGTCGGCCTCGTCACCGCCCTCGGGGCCGGTCACGATTTCCTCAACGTCGATCCGGCCGAGTGGTCGGGGAGGGACGACTACACCACGGCTCGTCGGCGCGCCCGTCACCTACGGGTGGTGAACGACTTTGCGGAGAGGGGCGTCGCCCTCATCAGCGCGTTCTGCGGCGCCATCACGTGCGACGAGGAACAGCGACAGCACCTTCTGCAGGTCGTGGAGCGCCACCGGGCGTTGTACCCGTGCGCGAAATAGGTATAGGATGGCGCGCACGGTGGATTTCGTTTTTTTGATCATCGTCACCAGTGTAGACTCGTAGAGGTTTAATAGTGGAAACTTCGGCCGCTCTGCGGGACGGTATAAAGTTATCCGATCGGAATAAAATTTTGCACACATCCTTGTATCATTGTATCGACAAGAATTCCGACCCGGCCCAACGAATCCGAAAAAAAAATTCAAAGTGGACCACCCTAATATATACGTATATATACCTATATTTGATTAAATATTCGGGCGGAGGTATGCGCTCTACTGAGTGCCCCCCCCCCAGTTTCTGTGATGTGTTCTCACTATAGTCTTTCTATTTTATTAAGTCACTTGGAGAAATTATCCACCAACCACACTCTCAATTATTAGTAGAGTGGTAGTTTTATCCCCCCCCTTATGAGGGAGGTATTGTTTGCTCACCATAGGGGGAGAGTAGGAATATACAGTCAACCCTCGATTTAACGGACTAAAAGGCGGGAGAAGTGGTCCGTTAAAGCCGATAGTCCGTTAGAGCGAGGGTATTTTCCTAAGGGAGTGAAAATATAGGAAAAACACATGAAAAAATATGAAATAAATGAGAAATAATCACAAACACAACCAGACTGTGTAGCTATGTTGGGAGGTAAACAGTGACTGGCGCTACATGCTGGATTTGGTACGCTCCTACATGCTGTGAAATAAATGAGAAATAATTACAAACACAACCAGACCGTGTAGCTATGTTGGGAGGTAAACAGTGAATGGCGCTACATCAGGGATTGGCACACTCGCCCACGACTGTTCGGGACTGGTATTAGGAGAGGTAGTAAGTATCCAGGCTCGCTCATTACTGCTTGGTATGCTATGAAATATCATTATTCTAGTAGAATGTAGACATATAATGGCATTTTAATGGCTATTATTCATACATATGAGTAAAGGGCTACAGAGTGGCAAAGAAGGAGATATGTGTCAAGCTCGAGCTCGAGTTTGACAGACCTACAAGGCAAAACTAAGCAGAAGAGGTCACAAGAAGAACAACAACAAGAAGCCCGACACAGGCCGTGGCTGTCAAAGGTATCGCTTATTATCATTACTATTTTTTCTCATTGCATTATGCCTGATCATATAATGGTTGTTGATGAGCTGTCCCTATACACGGGTCAACTATTAGGTAAGTGTAGCACCGTGTGTCGCCTCTAAATAAGGGTGCTATTTTAAGTGTGTTGAGGGAACAGGCCGAGAAAGTCCTTGTGCCAGCGACCACCCCTATAAACACTAATAGACTCACTATTTAAACAATTACACGCCTTCACCACTCTAAAATCAATAGCAATACAGAAGACACTTCCTCGATATATCTAATATCTAATACAGCAAAACTCATTAAAACCAAAGCCATTCCAAAATAAAATTAGAAATAATCAATTATTGTGAGTGACAATCAAGCAGCGATAATAAGTGGTCTGGCTAGGACATTCTTGCCGAAATTTGTCACCCAAATGGAACATTGTCCGTAAATCCGAAAGTCCGTTAAAATCGAGGGTGTCGACTGTAGAGTTATATTATATAATTATACACTAGGTACCTTGACTTACGAGCCACAGTGCTCCCAACTTTAACGAGTTGCTCCCCTTCCGAGGCTACGATTGCAGTCGCCTCGGTCGATGTTTGTGCTTTGAGTTGCGAGCCCAAAATCTCCCAGATGTTCATTTCTGTAGCAATCTTATTTATTTTTATTCCGCTATTTTGTGTGTGTGTTACGAAGCGAGCTTAAGATTACGCCGCCGCTAGTTGGCACAGCGAACGCTCACAATCATCCTTCCCCTACCCACTGCATCTCGCGTCTTCACACTCGTTCACTTCACGTGGTCTTAATATTCGCCGTGGAATGATCTCGTTTGGTGTGTGCTCACCATACATTTATCTAATCATTGGGGGTCTACGCCGGGGGTGCGCGTTCGCCTTCGCCAACATCTACGACGCCCACTCCCGGGGGTTCACCCACGCGCGAGGTCCCAGCAGGCTCCTTTCCCCCCATACCAAGCAGCTCCGAAAGAACATCAACCCTGCCACCAGCCACGAGCCTTTGTGGGCGCCCCCTTCGCTTATCCTCCACGCGGGATTGGCTCTTTACAGATACAACCCGATGGAAACGTCAGGATCAGGTTCAGGTTAGCGTGCCTACATGCACCATCATAGGCGAGTTGGCAGCTGACCGAACATGCAGGTAATAGGCCCTACGATTTTCAGTCTCTTTACGGTCATATCGCTGCATTTGACACGAATCATCCCAGCGATACCCCATGATTCTGCGAAGATTCACTTATTACCTAAAAGGCATTTGATGCGCTCTCAAAGTCACTATTAGTGGCCATTAATCTACAACCAAGAGTAGACAGGGGACTAACAAGCGACTTGAAGATCAGGATCTTGTCCTCCTGCACAGGTACCGGACAACTTGTGTCCAAATCTACTCATGCTGGAGCGAGTCCCTATATTACACGTGGGCTAGCAAATCTCCGTCTCGTAAGACTTCATGACGCCTTGACCGCCCGTCATTATGGACTGCGCCCCCTAACAACGGTATGTAAAATTTCCAAGATCCAAAGGTCCTCTCGCCACACGCCCCTCCCGAACAGACTGATACTGCTCATCTAGTAAGTCTCCAAATACCTGGACCTTGGTCTTGAGCACTCCGAGAACCTCAATGTGTCCCCAAGGCTTTGCCTGCACTCG
The DNA here is from genome assembly GCA_016584305.1 of Chionoecetes opilio. NCBI lineage: Eukaryota > Metazoa > Arthropoda > Malacostraca > Decapoda > Majidae > Chionoecetes > Chionoecetes opilio. The sequence continues at coordinate 222,280 of JACEEZ010019119.1, read as the reverse complement.
TGCAGGCGCCTCGAGAGCCATCACCAGGACCTCCAGCGACTCAGCAAACGATTACTGCATCATCGGCAAAACAGAGTCAGTGATCTTGGTGTTGCCGAGGGAGGCTCCACAATCACTTGATCTACACACCTTGTCCTAAAATACCAGTCCTCATAAAGCGTTGATATAAGTGATGTGGGCAGGAGCACCCCCTGCCTCACTCCTGTACTACACAGGAAAGAAGCTGGATACACCGCCCCACACTTCACAGAGCACTCTCAGTCCCAGATACAGATTCTAAGTTGATTTCCCCAAAACAAAAAAAAACCAATAGTTCCTTGCAGGAATCCTCGAAATTGCAGAAGATCCCAGAGTGACTCACGATTCCCTGTCACTGAGTCAACAACGCCTTTTCTTGAGATCAACATAGCTGCAAGCAACCCCTGGCGCAAAACTCAGTCCGCGTCCTTCCACCAGGACACGAAGCGATAGGATACGGTCCGTTGTTGATTTCTTTTTTTTCTTACTATAGGCCGTGAAACCAGACTGCGTCCCGGGTCTCTGATCCCCTGCTTCACCAGATGACTGCGAATTCGTGTCAGCTAATTAATCAGATGGGCAAGCACCTTTCCTCCGGCACCCCCCGCTGAGCAGTTGTACCATCACTATCGCATGGTATTGTGCAGTCCTGACGGTCCCTTACCCTTTCCATAGAAGGGACGACCAACCCCTTTCCAGTCAGGCTTCCCCAGGAATGGTTTACCTGATTGCTCACACGCAGTCCGGAAAGCATGCAACCGCGGATCATGGCCTTCACCCCCAGCTTTGATGGACTCCTTGACAAACTGACCTATTAAAAACACCCAGCTGCATTTCCACCCTTCAACTTGCTACAGCCTCTTCTCCGACTTCGTTCAGACCCCCGAGGGCCTGCGGTTCGTCAAGGGAGGGATCGGCATCCATGCCTGTAACCCCCAGTGGTGTGAAGCTGATCAGTTCGCGAGGGTTCCACCGTGAACATACTGCCTCAAAGTACTCAGCCCAACGGAGACATCTTCTGCCCATCCATGATCCGAACACGAGGCGCCATCTGCCTGTTCGAATCAGCACTCCCCGAGAAGCGAGACTCCTGGAACGGAGCTCTTTCAGGGCTCGCCGAAGCGGTTGGCCGGTCACCTTTAGCGTTTTCAAATGACCCTCGACATCCACTCAGCGAACAAACTCCATGACCATTACCTATGCCTTGTTCTATCCTCCAGGAGGGTCTAGTCCTTTTTTCTTCGGCGTGACAGGCCTGGTAATGTCCCGGTTCACAGGCCAGCTGGCATTGCGCGACTCTTTCCTCGAATTTTCTTCCAGCGTCCCGTCGAGACACAAACACGCCTTGACCTCGGGCGACTCCCCAATACACTCCTTGGCAGCCCTGCTAGAGTTTCACGTTTGAAGGTGATCCCACCAGTTTCACAGGGAGCCCCGAGCTGTAGCACGAGCACATCAACACGATTTGATGACTGCCACCGCCATACTCATGAGGGACCACATGTCAACGTCCTTCAGTTGCCCTCAAGATGAAACACAGATGGTTATTTCCTCTTGAGATTCTTAGGATCTCTTGACATGAATGCTTAAGTTGTAGCAACAACAAGTCTGTGAGTATGTTCCAAAGAAACTCAGCACTCCGGTAAACCTCTTGAAGTTCTTGGAGGATACCAACGCATTACTAACGAGGATGTGGTCAATACTCATAGCTTAACCCCCCCCTCCGGAGGCATTACTATACCATGTCCAGCTCAACACTATTGCCGGCGAATGCAATGGCGGCAGGGGGGACGTGGCAGTACGTTAGCGGCAGTCCACCCACAGTGTTCCAAACAGGCTGATACACAGAGTATAAACACTGGCGGAATGCAAATGGCGGAGGGGGTTGAGTGCAGTACGTTTTAGAGGTAGTTCACCCCACCAGCTGTTTCCAACAGCTGATACACAGAGTGTAAACCTGGCGAATGAAAAGGCGGAGGGTTTGAGTGCGTCCAGTCATATAGGTACAGTAAAAAAACTGGGTCGTTTTTGGGGTTCCAGGGCTGGATCGCGAGTCAAGGGCTATTTCCAATTAATTTCTAATGGGGAAATTGATTTGATATACCAGCAAATTGAGTTACGAGCTGCAATCAATGAACTAATGAAACTCGTAAGCCAAGGCGTACCCACCCTCCTGTAATGGTATATGGGTAGGAATTAAGCGTACTAAAGTGACTGAGCATCTGGAAGACTACTAGTACTCTCAGCAGACATTCCTCTCAGTTGTCATTTGGATATCAATCTTCACCATCGATAGTTATCTGTGAATGCCTCGTTGCTTCAATTCCAGCTAAGAAGTTTTTGTCCCTTTCGTTCGTCCTAATGTCTCCTCGCATCTTCGCATTTCCACGTTTCGTCTTCTCTATTCGTCACACATACCCACTTATTTCATTTCACATTAATTCTCTTACTGCATCTCTCGCTAATTTGTGTATCTCTTTCATAGCCTGAGATTCACCCAAACTATTTTATTCACACCCCACGATATACAGTAATCCCTTATCCGACGTGATCCCCTGATTAGCTGCCGTCTACCGTAAATTGCGACTTACATATAGGCGACATCAGATTATTAGCTCAAGATTACGGGTTAGGTCTACACTTCGACCCGTATGTTCTGCCCCAAAAAACGGTAGGCTTCATCTGGTAGGCCAAAGCTTAAAAGTCTTTACTACGCCCCTAGGGTAGGGTCACAGAGCTTATTGTAGAGCAGAGTCACCGGTTGTATCGGTGAATGGGTGAGGTCCCCACGATGAGGGCGCCAGACAGCCGATGGCCAGTGGCTGGGCTGCGTTAATCAAAAAAGTTAACATTCAGTTCTTAAACGTTAATCCGTTAATCCAAAAAATTACTTCGATAAACCGTTAATCAGGTTAATTATTTTAAAACAAAGTAGACTGAAGTATCAATAAACCCCCGCCCTTAACACACTTCGTTACCCATTTACTTCTAGAAAAAAAAAAAACAACTTTTTTGACTCCTAAAAAACCACCTAAAAACACCCGCTTCGAAATGCTACCAAACTCACACCTCCACTACAAATCAGGCCTCTAGGACTTTCCAAGGCTTTCAGAACCCACAATAAAAACTATAGTATTTTTTGCTTTAGAGTTAAAAAAGGCAAGAGTTTATTAGTTTAATTTTAAAAAAACCTAAAAAAAGGAGTGATTTTATTAGAATGACCCGTTTACAAATAGTAAATATGCTAAGACTCTACATCGTATGAAAAATCTGAAAATATTTCTTTTTTTTTTAACCGTTACCGGTTTTTATGAAATGTGGGGCCCCTAGCGGACTGAGGTTTAACGGAAGTTAAATGTTACCGAAATTAATTAGTCGAAATGACCTTTCCAAAAGTAAAGTGAAAAGTCTCTAAATCGTAACGAAAATGTTAACTGTGGTGTTAATTAACGACTTAACTGATTATCCACGGTTTGGTGCCCACCTTTAGCGCTGGCATCGGCGAGCATGCCAGGCAGTCGGTAGATGCGATCCTCTGTGACTCGCCACTGGAAGTGGCGATATTTTTGTAGTTGTCGACCCTGGCCGCTCGATTGTCCGTGGCATTTTTCGTCAGCCGTTTACAATCTTGTGTATTAGCTATTCGGAAACAGCTATGGTTTTGTGTTGATAAGATAATCCCGAATTTTTATTATTATTTTATTATTTATATATTGTTTAATCTGTAAATATTTAAGTCACATGTGAACACAAGTTTTAGTGGAATATTTATATTTGTTCGGTATGGTAAACTGCCGGAGTTATCACGGTTAAGTGTGGTGTACATCGATGTTAGTCTGTTGCTGATCCACTTGTTTTGTACAACTCACGGTGGTAAAGTTCGGATTTTATCCTTGCGTATAAGTCGTCACCCTTATTTTGGAGAGATTTTTTCAGCTCTCAAAGAGTCGACTTGTACGCCGCCATTACGGCAGCGTTAGTGCGTATCCAAAATCCCATCCGTATTGTACCAATTAAAAACCCAGATTCCAGGTCGCTTGTGTGGCACGTCAGGCAAATGGCCTCTAAAATGTTAAGATTATCTTTCCATTCCCACCCGCTTGTTCCCGCAAATCATGCTTTCATGAAGTAGGTGTCTTGCGTTGCTGGTCAATTTATTCTTCCTCCCACGTATGCTACACAATACAGGCACATTATTTGCTATTGTTGGAGTATTCCTTATCATGTATAATGTGGAATATATTAATTCATATCTCCAGCACCTTCTAACAGGGTTCACAGTGTAAAGCTTTGGTCTGTCCGCAGTCTACCTCAAACCGTGCTACAGTTGCTTCTCACTCACTCTCATCCCTTATTCTTTCCATCTTATTGATGCAAGGACTCCTCTTAACACTTGCACCTTTGCACCGGGTGTTAAACCATCAGGGATTCTTTCCGCATCCATTTTTCTATCTTCCTTTGACTTTGATTCTTTTAAGAGATTCGGAGCATTAAAGGATTCCAGGCCCTGTCAAAAACTGTTCCAAACTCTTATTGCTATGAAACTACAGTAATTTGGTTCTAGGGGGACTGGCAATGCTGGGGCTCTTGTTTGGTCTTTGTGACCCTTGCCTGTATCCTCCCGTAAGGTGATAATATCTCTAGACACCTTGGTATGAAAACAACTTGAAATCAGGATGAAATGCAAGCTGTTCTAGGCGATTACAGTGAGGGAATCCAGTGAAGCTCAGGGCCAGGCTCATTCTACAGGCTGTTCCTCTTGTACTAATGCAGAGAAAACAGATCCTGTCTATAGTCTTTCATTTTATTAAGTCAACTTGGGGGAGAAATTATACACCAACCACCCTCTTGATTATTAGTAGCAGTGGTAGTGTTATTCCCCCCCACCCCCTTATGAGGGAAGTATTGTTCGAACATCACAATAGGGGGAGAGTAGTGAATGTAATATTTATTTTATTAATGTTGCTAATGAGTAGAAATTAAAGCGACTAAAGTGACTTGATACCATTGAACGGACTTAAACCACATGACCTACCTCCTCAGTACAAGTAAGAGACTGTAGATATCTGTGTCTCTTTTCATTCTACTAATAACAGGTATGATTGGTTTAATGTCCCATTCCTGGCACAGTAAGTTGATGTATAGTGCCTTGCGGATTAACTGATGGGTTCGACCATTGCCTCCAGCTTTGGATAAGGCTATGCATCACGGACAGTAGTAAAGGTGGGGGAGTTTCCAGGATGTTGACTGTCTATGTTGGGGTCAGGTCATGTTGATGTGTATGTTGTACGTCATGTTGGGAGTCAGGTCATGTCTTGATGTGTAGTGACTGTTTATGTTGGGGGGTCAGGTCATACGTTGATGTTGCATGTTGACTGTTTATTGTTGGGGGTCAGGTCATGTTGAGTTGTATGTCTGACTGTTATGTTGGGGTCCAGTTCATGTTGAAGTGTAGGTTGACTGTTATTGTTGGCGCGTCATTGGTTTCAGTGTTGAGTTGTTATGTTGACTACTGTTTGGGGTAAGGTTCATGTTGATGTTGACCTATGTGACTGTCTATGTGGGGTCAGGTCATGTTGAGGTTGCTTATTGCTGACTGTCTATTTTGGGGTCAGGTCATGTTTTGATTTGCATGTTGACTTGTTTATGTTGGGGTTCAGGTCATGTTGATGTTGTAGTGATGTTTCGTTGGGGTCAGGTCATGTGAGTTTGTATGTTGACTGTATTATGTTGGGGTCAGGTTCATGTTGATGGTTGTATGTGGACGTATATGTTCGGGGTCAGGTCATCGTGATGTGTATGTTGAATATGTTGGGGTTCCTTTTAGGTCATGTTGAATGTGGTATTGTTGAATGTCTATGTTGGGGGTCAGGTCATGTGGAGTTGTATGTGACTGTTTATGTTGGGGTCAGGATCATTGTTGATGTTGTATGTTTGAATGTATATGTTTGGGGTCAGGTATGTTGGATGTTTCTTGTTATGTGACTGTATATGTGGGGTCAGGTTTGTTGAGGTGTAGGTTGACCGTCTCTGTTGGGGTCAGGTTCATGTTGATGTTTGTATGGTTGATCTGTCTATGTTTGGGGTCAGTAATGTTGAGGTAGTGGTGACTGTTTATGTTGGGGCAGGTCACATGTTGTGGTGATGTAGGAATGCTATGTGGGCGTTCAGGTCATGTAATGTTTATTTTTTTTTTTCTTTGTGCCGTGATCCACATATAGTTTTCTGAGATGTGATTAACTTCCCTTCACACCAGATCTTTTCCTTTGCATAGAAACTTGTATGTTGTCGAGCCTAAAATAACGAAAAGTACATGAATATTACCTCAAATCGCGTTAGTGGTAACCGCATAACTAGAAGTCATCTAATGTGGCCAAATTACAATGGAAATTGCACTTCTGGGTCTCAAGGGTTTGGTTTAAGAAGGCAATTGCATGCTTTCAATGTACTTCTATGTTTGTATTTCATGAGTCAATTTATGCTTACTTGATGCTGATCATACATGTACTATATAGCAGTCACAGCAGGTCTTCTAGGTGCATGATATTTATGCTACTTGATGCTGATAACTACATGTACTATATAGCAGTCACAGGTCTTCTAGGTGCATGATATTTATGCTACTTGATACTGATTACCAATGGTTGCCGCGATAACTTTTTTTTCAACTTGCGATAACGATAAAACGATAATTTTTTCCCCAACATGCGATAAACAATAAACGATAAAAAATTTCAAAACCCAACCTGCGGTAAGCGTATAAACGATAAAACGATAGCGATAAAAAAAATTTAACTTGCGATAACAAAAGCGATAAATGATAAGTGCCTTTATTTAGTTGAAATATTAAAAAAAGCATACAAACTATTTTTCCACAGTGAAAATTAATTAAACTAAACAAAAACTGTCACTAGAACCAGTCTATGGCCTACAAGTTCTATTCCACATCAGTCTCTCTCTCTGAGTCACACTCTCCCTCCCTCCTCTCCCTCCTCAAGGCAGCATCCAGGAGCTGCATGTTTCCCTTGGTGAAGACCAGCTTCTCAAACCTGTCGCTGGTCATGCTTGCACGCTTGGGCCTGAGGACGTCACCAGCAGTGCTGAACATGCGCTCCACGGCAGCAGAGCTGGGCAAGGCCGTGTTGTACTTGATGAACAGCGAGATCCACTTCTCCCTGTGCATGCTGGGGAATTGCCCAGGCTTCACCTCTGCCACCTTGCTCCTGCCCCAGGTGTCCACCTCCTTCTTGATGAGCTCCCCAATGTTGGACCCATCCTCCTCCATGACAGTGGGGCTCTCCAGGAAGGCAAATGGGTCGTCGCTGGCTTCCTTAGGCTTTTCTGTCACCATGTCCTGGCTCTGGCTGGAGGGGAGAGGGTCAGGTGTGATGGAGGTGACGATCTCCCTGATGAGCCTCTCCTTGATGTCTTCTTCAAGGGCAGGGGCCACATGCTTCAACAGGAAGGGGCCATGGTTGGGGTGGGTCAAGGTGGCCATCAGGAGGTCCTCATCAGCAAAGAGGTGCATGAATCTGTCGCAAAAAAGACGCAAATTTGAAATTTTAGTTTTCAAATATAAGATACAACTGATTTTTTTATTTATATACCCATTAAATATTTCGCGAGTCGCTGGATGGGCAGAGATGCTTGGTGCAATGCAGAGGGTGGTGAACCACTTGACCCAGGCCTGCCGACCCTTGTCCTGGGTGAAGTGTCTGGACATCTCCTGGGCTTGCCTGAAGGAGAGCTGGCGGCTGGTGTCCTTCTCCCGCACGTTGAGCCTGTGGCCCTTCTTGCTGGTCGCCTTTTTGATGTCGTCAAACTCATCCAGCAGCTGGGCAGTCTTATGACCACGGTGCATCTTGCCCTTTAGATGGGTTCTGAGGTTCCCCTTGCTGTCTGACTGGAACTTGATGTAGGTCTTCTTCATTCCATAACCTTCACACAGCTTGCAGATGGCCAGGCAATTGAAAACCATCCTGTCAGAATGACCAAGCTTGGACCTTGGATCTTCAATTTTGTGCAGCTTGAACAACTTCTCAAATGGCTTGAGGGAAATGTTAACCTGTAAAAACACAAAAAGTATTGTCAAAAATACCCCGCGTGCGGGGACAACAGCCCTTGGCCGAAGCGCGCCTGTAACAAATCATGGCATAGTTAAAGTATGCTTAGCTTTAAGGGTTTGAAGTAACCTAATAGAGAAAGTGAAGCTTTCATTTTTTGTTCTTTTCTCAAAAACTACAAGAAAAGAAATATGTCAGATGAAAATATGTCTTATGCTCTCTTCTTTCATTTAAAACCGGAATGGGAACGATTAAAGCACCACTCACCAAGCTTTAGCTATCTTTAGTCACCCCTGAGGGTACCAACGTCCAAGAATTTTTCTAAGTTTTTTCACAAAAAATGCAATAAAATTATATATAAATTTTCGTACTGTCTGTCTGTCTGTCTGTGTGTCTGTGTAACTACGTTCTTCTTCTTCGTACGTTCTTTGATTTACTATTTGTATTTGTATTTATTATTTAGTATTTACATTACCTCATCAAAGTCCTCCTGCTTGCAGCCCTTGCCCAGGTGCTTGTCGCTGTTGTCCTCCCTCATGCCCTGGCTGCTGGAGGGGCGGAAGGTTCGTGGAGACATGAGGGTGTCGCTGCTCTCACTCCCCACTGACATTTCTGAGCTTGATCGCGACAAAAACATATTGCCAGACTCTTGGCAGTGAGAAGACGGTGCATGGGATAGAGCGGCACACACCCTCCTAACTCGAGAACTCCAGCGAGACTGGCGCCACGGTTGCCAATCAAGATTTTGTGAGTGTACCAAAATCAAACTACCAAATAGTACCAGAGCTACAGAAAACGTAACAAAAAATATTTAAACGTCACGGCTACGTCACCAATTCAACAAATCATACAAATGTTGGTCTAACGCGTTCTGGCGGTCAACTTCTTGGGCAACACGAGTTGAAAAATGTTGACCAGTGGTTAACTGTACAAATGTTGTTGCCACCTCTTCATTTAATCTATCTAATTTATTAAGTTCTTCAATTTCTTCTAGATATGCACCTCACAGATTAGTACCAGAAAATGGTAAAGTCGTACTTGATACTACCAATAGTACCAAATCTGGCACTTTAGTACCAAGATTGGCAACCCTGACTGGCGCACTGCAGCTGTGATTGGCCAGCTACACACACACACACACACTTGGCAGCTCTCATATGAGGTTTTTCAGGTCTGAAAACGTCAGGCGGGCTGTTGTGACTATTGCCGCCGTGCACATTTTCTAATTTTTACAAAAGTCGTCTTTGAATTTATCGTTTATCGTTCCTCATTTTTTGGGACTAGCGGTAAGTGAATGAGCGATAATTTTAGAAAACTTTGCGATAAACGATAAACGATAAAAGGTTTGACCTCAGCGATAATTATCGTTTATAGTTTATGCGCTCATTTTATCGCACGCGGCAACCCCTGCTTGATTACTACATGTACTATTATAGCAGTCAACCAGGTCTTCTAGGTGTATGATAGTTATGCCTACTGATGCTGTAAACTAATGTACTATATTAAGCCAGTTCCCAGGTCTTCCTAGGTGCATGCATATTTATGCTACTTGATGCTGATAACTACTGTTACATTAGCAGTCAAAGTCTTCTAGGTGCATGATATTATGAGCTACTTGATGCTGATAACTACAAAGTACGATATAGCACACAGTCCACAGGTCTTCTAGGGTGATTGAATATTTAGTGATACTTGATGCTGATTACTACATGTACATATAGCAGCACCAGAGTCCTTCTAGGTGCATTAATTTATGCTACTTGATACTGATAAACAATGTACTATATAGCAGTCACAGGCTTCTAAGGTCAGTGATATTCTAGCTACTTGATGCTCGATAATACATTACCTATATAGCACGTCACAGTGTCGTTAAGGGCATTGCTATTTTTTAATACATATATCTTACTTAAAAGAATTTTTGTTGATCATATCTGTGCTTTGATAAAAGCTACTATGGGCTGTTTAGGTAAGTTGGCATGATGTTGTCCAAATCAAATAATACGAGTCCATGAAATGTTCTTGTTCTGCTGAATACATTTTTTTTATTTGCCTTTTTTTTAATCTATGGACAATAAATTGAGATTACATCAAGGAAAGGAGAGGAAAGTATATACTAAATTGATTGATTTGTAGTATGGTAAAGGACATGATGCCCTATCAAAAAATGGAAGAAGTAGGACTATGTTTTTAGTTATGTCTTTATTCAAATGTGTCCGGCAGCAAATCATGGCTAAGAGAGCGGTCAGCATGCATAAGTGAAAGTGGAAAGAGGAGTCATAAGCTTGCATCTGCGACTTAGAAGATGTAAGCATTGAAGTAAAACTGCCGAGCCTTGACAAATAGTCGATCATGGAGTTAACATAACAGAGAGGGTCGCGGAAATGTTTGAAATTGGCTGAAAATGTGCTGATCCCCCACTCTAACAACATACCCGGATTCAGTGCAATTTTGATTTTAGATCATAACTGAAGACATATCCTATCTGCATTAGAATAGTATAAATGGACAAAAAAAAGCTGCAAGAAATGATTTAAAATTAATGGAGTACACCTGTAATAATAATAAAGTTCAGTCAGGTAAAAAGCGACGACGGAGCTACAGACAACTACACAGTGGGCTACTGTGGCGTGTGGGACCTCCCGTTCACGGCAGACCTGGGGCCCACAGTAAAATATTGGTGTTGGGAAAAAATGACTAATATTCCTCCCAGTATGTAGTGCTATGTCACATCCCCAGTTTGAGAGAAACCTCCTAAGAAATATTGACACCAAGGCATTTGAGAGCATCTCCAACGTGACGGGAGCAGTACGATGCTCGAGATTCACTGTCTCGAAGCGAGGACGACCCCCACTGTTGCCCAAGGAAAAAGTAAAAACATCTCTTTTCAAATGCGCTTATTTAGAACTTTTTTGAGGTGCAATGAATCTGCAACCCAAAAATAAGAAAAATGAAATCTCGATGCAAATACTTTTGTATATATTCACCATGATTAGAGAAAATGAGTGCATATTATTTCTATGTCAAAATCTGCGTGCTGTGCTGGTTTTCGTCTGCAATGTAAAACAAACTATTTGACTTGTGAGAACCAGGCACATCATTATCCTAATGGCCCCTTGACGGGGCTTGGAGGGTCTTGAAGGACGGGGAGCCAATCCCTGTCTAAAAACTAGTGATTTTCTGCCCTGAATCATTTAGGTTATGTAGTTTATCAGGTTCGGGATTAATTACCGTAAATGGGCGGCGTACAAGTCGATCTCTTTGGCCTAAAAAAATTCTCTAAACTAGGTTTCGATTATAGTGCTAGGATAAAATGCGAACCTTACCACCGAGTGCAAACAAGTGGATGTAGCACTACTAACAATTCGCTGTACACACTTACGTAAACTCCAGCAGGTTGACCACAAATATTTCCATGGGGATAAAATATTTCCTGCAGCACAGCGACAAACTGGAGGAAGAGTTTTGCGGCAGTTTCCACCACATTGTTTGTCTTGCTGGTGTGTGGCCCGATGTAACGTTAGTGGATGGATGTCGGGGGTATGAAGACAGCTGCTTTCCAACAGCTACTACACAGATTATAAAACATGACCGAAACGCCACTCGAACCCAAGCGGCCAGCAGCCAACAGTATACAAGGCAACTGGTGGTTTTTCACATATGAAATGGGAGGGCGCGGTCAAGTGCAAGTCCAGTCATACAAGTGTTTTACTCTAATATACAGTTATGTAGCCGGTTATATCAGGGGACTAGGGTGTTGACTCATAAATATTACAGTATGTAGGGTACTATCAGGGACTAGGGGGTTTTACTATAATATACAGTATGTATCGGGTACTATCAGGGGACTGGTGTTTTATATAATATTACCAGTATGTAGGGTTACTATCAGGTGGACTAGGGTGTTTTACTTAATATACCAGTATGTAGCGTACTATCAGGGGACTAGGGTTGTTATTACTAAGAATATACAGTAATGTAGCGGACTATCAGGGCGACTAGGGTGTTTTTCAAAGTGAAAAACAAGGAGGCGGACCTATAGTAAAGATTCATATCTTCATATAAGGGGTGGTGTTGTGGGTTTTTGCGACAGGTTACCGTTTAACCGTAGCGTAGCTATAACCAACATTTAGCTTTGGCCTACCAGTAGCCTACCGTATTTTTGGTGGCCGACTTATACGGCAAGAACGTATAGGGCCTTGGACCCGTAAATCTTGAGCTAATAATCATGAGGTCGACTTGTACGCCGCAAATTTACGGTATTTGACAACAATACCAAGAAAAAATATACTAAACACTAGGCAGTGCGACGTGGAGCGGAGTTGTGGGGAGGGCAGGAGGGACGGGAGTAGAGCCGTGGCACGAGATGACAAGCTGATGCATAGCCCGTGACGCACACCATCAGAGTGCCACCGCTCCTGCTCCACGTACAAGTCTACCTACTAATATAATGTTAATCAGTATAAAAGATTACGGTTATCTTCGCGAAATGTTTGTTTCTATAATATATCAAATAAAAACCGAGAAAAACGCACAAAAGAAAGCCCATTATTGAGACTTTCAAGAAAATATGCATGAAACTTAAATCTTCGCCATTTAAATTATTGTGTGAAATTGTTTACATGGAGAACATAAATAGAAGTGGAATACATTAGCTTTCCATTGATATATTTCCTTTTCTGAGTTAATGAATTAGAACCATACACAAATTAGCGTTAACTAAAATAAAGATTAACCCTCAATCTCGGAAAAATTACCAGATTTAATGATGTATTATTTATTAACGCTTAAATTTAGCATGCTGCTAAATTCATGTATTAGGCAAAAGGAAATATATCAATGGAAAGTAATTAAATTCCGCTTCTATTGAAATAATCCATGTAAAAAGTTTTTGTTTTCAAAATATTAAATGCGCTAAGAGTTTAAGTTAATTGCATATTTCTGAAAGTAGCATAATAGCTTTTGTCTTTGTGTGTTTTACGGTTTTTTATGGATATATATACAAACAAACACTTTCAGAGATAACCGTATATCTGTTTTTATACTGATAAAACATTATATTAGGTAGGGAAATTACCCGATTCATGATTGTAATATTAGTTAACGCTAATTTATGCATACGGCTAATTTCATTAATGACTAACGAAATCAATCAATGGAAAAGTAATTAAATTCCGCTTCTATATATTCTCCATGTAAACGTTTTCAAGCCAAAATATTAAATGGCGAAGAGTTTAAGTTAATGATATTTCTGAATAGTCTATAATGGCATTTCTTTTGGGGGGTGTGTTTTTTTTTGTTAAAACACACAAAATTTTTTATTTGATAATATTATAGACAAACAAACATTTCCGAAGAAACAGTATATCTTTTTATACTGATAAAACATTATATTAGTATGTAAACTTGTACGGGGAGCGGAAGCGGGTGGGCACTAGATGGTGTGAACGTCACACGGGCGAGCATCAGGCCTTGTATCTCGGTGGCACGGCAGAAGCCACAACTCAAAACAAAAAATTGTTGTGGCTCTTCTTATCACATAACGTTTACTCTTTTTGGAGTCAACACTTCGTTCCTGATGTGAGTTTTGATGTGTTTAGTCAGATTAATCAAATCACACCAAAACTATTCAGTATTAAAAGTATCATCTCGAAATTAGGGTGACACATTCATTCAAGTCATTACAAAATTTCATCATTTCATCCTTCCCTTTCACGGTTTTCATGTTCACGGGAGCACACACACACACACACACACAACACTATTTGACTAATCCAATTGACATTTCACCTAACGATATCTTTGCCCTTCTAACCTACTAGTCCACACAATTCCACACTTATCAGACACAGAAGGACACAACCTTCCTACTTCGTCCCTTATAGCAAGGGGGGGGAACAATTTTACTACCGAGGGCCATTTGTATCGTGACATCATGGCCATACCAAACTAATCAACTTAAAAATCAGCCCGCTTTTTTTGGCGACCGAACCATACGTGAATTATCGTGTCTGTCCCTTCATCTATGTGTCCTATCAGTCTCGAATGGACGTGCTGGTCCTTAAAATTTAGTTATAAGGATTATGCATGCACTTAATAAGATATTATGTTTTGCCTGTATAGCTTCCATCAAATCTGTCCTCACACACAACAACTCTCCTTCCCCGAGACCTTGATATCACCTTTCCTACAGTCAGCAACACCCTGACACTGCAGATGGGTCTCACACCTAACCTCAACTCCCTCACTAAAAACAACTTACTATAACAACCATACTTCTCTTTCCTTGCATCTTATATTACCGTTTATCACCAAAAAAAGGCATCCACTAATTGTCTCTTAACCTGTAAAATTTGTAGTTGTTTTATTAAGTCACCTTCATCATCTTATCTTTCTTATCCATTATCCAATTGTCCACGAGCCAAAGCAACATTTGCCACTTGCTCATCCCAATCACGGATAAAGCACCCTGCTTTCAAAGGCTGCCTCTCAGTTCTTCATAAGTTCAGGCATCCCATCGATAAGCATTCAAATCTCAACATACTGATTTCTGCACTCCCTAGCTCGTCTTGAAATGATATATTAATAGCACCGTTTATTTGACAAAATTATTTTATCACATACAGGTTAATCTAATTAGCTGAGTGGATTTTTTCTATTAAGAATTATAATTATGACTTATTAATTCCTCCCTTATCACTTTGGATAATTATTATTTAGAGGCATTTAGCGTTATCAGACCCCTAAAGTATCAATCCTATCCCTTATTATACAGAAAAAATGTGTGCATACTATGTGTCAAGGCTGCCTCTGTTTACAATCAGACGGGCTGTCAAGCTGCGTCCTGGTGGCCAGCAATGCAGCGAGCTCGCTATCCGTCACACGCCAAGCCCATCTCTGCTGTCAGTGAATATTATATCCCTACCCAGAAGACCACTGTATACATGTGATCTGCACACGGGAATATCGGCCGTGTCGCACAAGGGCCTGAAAGTCGAGGCCGACTCGGAGTCATATATCCTAAATATAATATTATATATATATATATTATATATATATCTTATATACCCCTTATATATATAATATAGTAGTCTATACAGGTATATAATATATATATATAGTATATATGTAATCATATATATATTATATATATAATATATATATATATAATATATAATATTCATATAAAATTTATATATATATAATATATAAATCTATATATATATATATATATAATATATATATATATAGAATATCTATATATAACGGCTCATATCGACGGTCTCAGTAATATGATATACTGTAATCCTCGTACATGTTTGTTCTATAATATTATCATCCTTTATCTGAAAAGACACACGAACTCCAGCCACAACACCCCAAGCGAAGGAGACAAAGACCACCTAGAGGTATGAACAGAATCGGAAACTGCACGTATATATATGTCTATGTGCTACTATTCATAACTCTTCGCAAAGATGATATTATATAAAGAACTTTGTGGACCGGACAAACACAGCGATGAAAAGCGAGTCAAGAAGGAAGGGTATCAATAGAAGCGCATTTTATAGCTTTCCATGAGTATTTGTTATCTGATATTAATTAGAAACCATGCATAAAATTAGCGTTAAAATATAAATAAATAAAATCATCAATGGGTACATTTTCATGATTGATGAGGTTATTATTTAGTCAACGCTAATTTATACATGGTTATCATCATTTATCGAGAAAACGAAATATATAAGTAAATAAAATAACCTCATCAATCGGGAAAATTACCCGATGATGATACTGTATTTATTTATTTAACCGATAATTTATGCATGGTTCTACTAATTTATCAAGATAACGAAAATAGCAATGGAAAGCTACTAAAATTGCACTTCTATGATACCCTTCCTGATAAAAGTTTGACACGCAAAGTTTTAAATGGCGAAGAGTTAACGTGAATATTAAGGTCATGCATTTTCTCAATAGTCTCGTAATGGCATTTCTTAGCGTGTTTTACTGTTTTTTATTGCATAAAATATTATAGAACAAACATTTATGAAGATTACAGTAATCATATATACTGATAAACCAGTCTTGATAGATAGTCCATAGAACCAACTGTATCTCTTTGTTTCGGGCGCCCCGCATGGCCCTAATGCAGCCCCGCAATTCAAAACATTGTCGAGTGATGCAGTCCAGGTATTCCAGTGGTCCTATGCCCCTAACACTTTTATCCTTTATTCGCTTATCTCTGCTATAAACAGAGTATTCCAACACTACGTAGACCTTAGTTGTGATTATTCCCATAGTCTTCCTTGTGCCATATGTACAATGGTAATATTAACAAGAATTAAATTACATATTCCATGAAAGCTTATACTTATATATATATATATATATATATATATATATATATAAAAATTTTTTTCTTTTATTTTTTATATATATATATATTATATATAATATATATTATATATAATAATACAGTAAAACCTTATAACCCCCCCGGCACGGATAGGGGCTCTGGCCCTTGGCCGAGTTATTCAATGGCCGAGGTATCAATGTCCTCCTCTGATAGGGGTTATAAAAAACAAAAAAAAAAAAAAAAGGAAATACAGTGTATGTAAAGCATATAAAAACTACACTACCAGATGAACGGGTTTAGAATGTGCTGAGTGGATTTGATCATCAAAACTCAGCACAAATAGCACACATGGACGCACCGCATCATCCGTGCCAGCACTTTCACCCTTTTCCTGCAGGCTCAGGCCTTCAATTTCATTCCCTTCTGTGGAGACACCCTGCGTGATGGAGCTGACATTTCTTGATATACAGTACTGTATGATGTAATCCCAAAAACACGTAAAAATAGGTGGCAAATAAGCAAAGATCGGAAACAGTGCGTAGGCCGAGCCGTGTTTTTGTTCGTCCAAGCACCGTCTGGATTACGATACCCAATCCAATAACACTTGCTGAAATGTGTGTTATACTACTCTGTGATAGTGTTTGCCAATGTTTTGCATTGATTATTATTTCGGCTCTAGTTTCCATACCAAGGCTTGGTTGTGTTTTATCGAAGCAGACACCAATCCTTTCAATTCGACAAAAAACGGAATTCGTATCCAAGACGCGTGCTTTGACGACAAAACACGGCTCAGCAGCTGACAGCCTACACGCTGGTTCCGACCTTGCTTTAACTTTGCACCTATTGTACGTGTTTTGGGATTACATCATACGTATGTATTTCAAGATGTCAGACCATCACGCCAAGGGTGTCTCCAGCAGGAAGGGATGAAATTGAAGAGCCTGAGCTTGCAGGAAAAGATCAAAAGGAACCAAAATACGACTTTATGCGACTGACGATATGCCAGAGTGTAAGCGAGAGATGCAGTTATAACATCAGTAGGCCGAGATACATATTTTTGCCAACTTTCTGTTTACATTTTCACAGAAGAGGTTGTGAGGGCTATGATATGCCGAGTTGAAACCATGAGATGCAGTTTTAGGTGAGGCAGTAGCAGAGTGGTTAGGGGCCCCCGTCACGAGTGGCGTTCTCGAAGAACCGGAGTCGATCCCGAGTGAGGACCAAAATCCACTTGAAATCTTTTTGCACCGTCGAGTGGCCTAGAACACCCACATGCGCTGTCCATTAACTCTACCTTCGACTGTGAGTGCATGAGAGGACCACGGCGGCGCATGGAGCCTCTCATCACAGGCGTCACTATAACATCATCCTGCGCCACCACGGGCGAGGGCCAACCATCAAGCCCTCCGAGTGAGCCTCCAGGGCCTATCATCACCCACTGGAGCTCACTGCCTACATAGTGCTATGGGCATAGGTGTGTGTTGTGTGTGGGTTGTGGGTGGGTGGGTGGGTGGGTGGGTGGTGTGTGTGTGTGGGTTGGTGCTGTGTGTGTGTAAAAAAAAAAAAAAAAAAAAAAAAAAACAGTCAGTCTTTGCCATACCGAGTTATATCAAATTCCGAGTTTAACAGTGCCGAGTTATAAGGGTGTTACTGTACCTATATAATATATATATATAAATATATATATAGTATATATATCTATTATATATTATATATATATATATATATATATCTATATAATATATTCATGTAATAATATGTATATATATATATATATATATATTTAGGTATATACAGGGAGTCCCGTATAACGAGCTATTCGATGATACGAGAATTCCGATGGAATTCGAGATGTGTAAATTAGAGTCTATTTTCAATATACGAGATCGAAAAATCCAATTGCTACGACATTCAAACTGGGTGTGAGTAAAAGGCACAAAAATTATTTACTAAAGTAAATTACAAGTTATGTAATAAAATTATAAAGTAATTACTGAACTATATGAGTTTTACCTAAGGTTGTACCGATAATTAATCAATCGGAAAATATGATAATTCTGGTGGCTCGGTACGACAATGTGGCCCTACCAAAAAATTCACATACCTGGACGATGTACAATGATCAGGATGCGCAGAGACGAGTGTGGCAGTGGAAGAGGTTTGCGCACTTCTTCCCTGTCCCTTACCGTACCCTACCCTCTGGAGTCTAGGGTACACGCGACGTCCCCAACAGTAGCCTACATACAACGTCTTTTTAGCACGAGGCATCTTTCTCTTCCCTCAGTGATCAGGGGAGGAGAAGAACTCTACACCCAGTCATCCCTGCAAACGCAGTACCAAGCTGTTTGCTCTCGAACCTCGGAGAGAGAAAACAGGGACTCTCAACTTGGCTAAGTGCAAGGCTTCCTGTCTCCCCACACAACATTCCCACTTGTGAGGTGTTATGCATGTTTATGTTTTATGTTAATTAATGTGCAGTTAGGTGATTTTTGTGTGCTATTTTACTCTTTCAGAATACTTTTTCTTCTATAGAATAGAGGTAGTACAGTGTGGGTAATAGACTCTGTTCTGTTTGTTTGTGTTGCTATAGTTTATTTTTCAGCTTGGGAAAACAACATGTTGTTGTCTGTTGTTTTTTGTTTTTTAATTTGATTTGGGGGTCTCGAACAAAACATATATTTCTACCATTCAGTTATGGTTTCTGTTATACGAGATGTTCGCTTTTAACGAGTATGCAGGTGGAAACCTAAACTGCTCGTATTCTTTCGGGACCTACTGTAATAAATATATAGATATATAATATGATTATGTTAGGTTGACCATCGAAAAATCCCACAGTAATCAGGTATCTGGGACCTTCACGAGTTTCACAGCGAACAAAATTGTGAGCACAAATTTCAAAATGCAGCTTTTAGCACGACTGTCTTTGGGATTCGCTGCTACGGGTGCAATATTTGATGCGCTTCTAGGTAGTGTGGTTCGGCAGTTACTGAAGCTGTGTGCCAGTTACTGTGAAGATAATGATCCTTACAGCCCTACTTACTGCCAGAAATTTTTTTTATAGTAAATTCTTCCAGCTTCTCACTTTTGTAAGACATAGTGTGTTGGGTATAGGAAACCCTAGGTGGTGTGGGGGGCCCCGAGCAGAAAGGCTAGAGGTAGGAAGCAATGTGGGTTGATGAACCGCTTTGGCTTGTCTTGGTAGCAGCTAGGGGTCCCTGCAAGAATGTGTGTGGGGTCGATTGCATACACAGTGGTAGATGTATATAAATTATGTATATTTACAAAATATGAAGATAAATATACAAGACAAAGGAAGTTAGGTGAACGCAAGGCATATTGTGTAGCGATGGGAATCACAGGGACGAGTGATTGGTGTAGTGACCGACGGGTCACCTCCCCAGGGCAGGACAAAGGGCGAGTGTGGTTTAGATTGCAATTACGACCACAGGCAGCTGTTATGGAAATTCTTAAGAAAGTCCACAGAATTACTTACTGGTTACATTTATTCAACAATTCCATTTGTTCAACATGAAAATTGAATTTCTTTCATTTTAATATTTTCCCATCTTATTTTTATTTACAATATTCATTCACTGTTTATTCAACCTGTAAAGGTCTGTGTGAAGGCAAAAAGCTTCAGCTATCCGGCAACCACACAGTTCCTAAGATGCCGGAATTTCTTTTTTGATGGCTAAAATATATATTACAGGGACCCTCATTTAACGGAACTAAAAGGGGGGAGAAGTCGGTTATGTTTAAGCCGATTGCTCCGTTATGTGGACAAGTAGAAGACATTATTAGTATACACTGGCAGTGTGATACAGGGTCCTTGCATAAGTAAGGGGAGAGTCGACGGGAATTAAAAATTGCATCTACGGTCATGAATATTTATATGTTTGAATGTATAGTAGTACCCTTGTTATCACATGAAACATTTCCCCAAGCTGACAGATAAAATGCAAAATTTTGAAAATTAGAAAATTATATTTGTTGCGGTATTGTGATGAAATTTAGGAATTCATTTTTCTCAGTCATTTTTTGACCGATTCCTTGTGACATGCGCATGATAATTCATTGTATTCTAACATTTGTTTCTTGTGTTTTTTTTAAACTGTTTTCGTTAATTTGTAAAACAAAAAAAAAACCAAAAAAAAAAAAAATTGGATAAATTTTCCAATATATCACAAAAAAACTAAGCCTTAAAAAACAAAACAAAACAGAAACAGTTTTTCTACGATATTGATTGTGTGTCCTAAAGTTTCGTGAAAAATCGTGCCAAAATAAAAAGCAGGAAAATCATTTTATGTTCATTTTATACTAGTTTTGAGAAAAACGCGTTTGAAGTTTTGCTAAAGTTTCTGCGCTCCAGTGAAGGTACTATACTGTCAATGCTACTTTCATATGAATTTTATGGGATCAGTAATCACATATCAATGCATGCATAAAAGGATCTGGCACCTTGTCCCCCCTTATAAAGGTATTAATTAATCGCTCAAAGGCGAGGGTGTCAGGGCGCGCCACGCCCCTCATTGTTGCAAGGTTCCATCAAAATTCACCAGGTGCATAGCTTTTGGTTGGAATTCTTTGTCTGTCTTCCTCTTCTTGTTTATTGTCTTCTTCGGTGTAATTCTTCTCTTTTCTCTCTTTTCTAGTCCTTTTTGGATGTATACATTTGTTCCAAAAAAAATTGTGAACAGGTTGCACTTTTCATATCCAAAATTGTGTTCTAGAATTGTTACCTGGGTAACAAACTTCACCCTGAAGATTGCTGTTGTTGTTGTTTAAAGGCTTAGTTTTGATATATGGGAAAATTTTCCAACAAAATAAATTTTTTTTTTTTGGTTTTTACAAGTTTTTAAAGGTTAAATGCCCCTCGCTATGGGCATTAAAATTTATGTCCGACTGAAAAAAATTCCCTAAAGGATGGGTGTTGCCATAGACCATATAACTCAAATTCGTATTTAAAAAAATTATTTTAATATTTTCACGGCGGACTCTCCCCTTAAATCTACTACTCTGTGAAGCTGAGACACAGATTCCAGGGAAGACATGCTGATGTTAATTAGGGGTTTGAGGAGGTCAGCGTTTGACAGTGGTCAATGAGGTCAGCGTTTGACAGTGGTCAATGAGGTCAGCGTTTGACAGTGGTCAATGAGGTCAGCGTGATAAACACGTGGCACAACGGCATTGCAAAAATGATGAATCAAGGAACCAATATGTATCTGAGTGATGTATTGGGGGATAGTGTTGATGGGTAATAGAGGAGTAAAGCCGTGCTATTTGATTGATGTAATCGTGTGCATCTCTGATTCATGCTTGGTAGGTTTGGTTTGTAGTGTAGGTTGTCAAGGTAGTGCTGTGCCTGCAATAGCCATGCTGGTGCTATCTAAATAATTAAGTTTGAAAGCTTGTAAAGTGTAGTCATTAAATAAAAGCATAGGCTCATTTATTTCCAGACAGTAGGATTTATAACATGTAGAGAATGACACTTCTTTGTGAGCCCTTGTGATCGTTATTCCATGGTGAGGAGCATCATGTGAGCACGGGATTAGAAATGTTTCAATACATCAAGAAAGTGATGGGTTCTATGGAACACTAATATATTATGTATTGCTTGACAATATGTTCACTACAGTGTCTTACAAATACTGAGAAGAATGATCATCTTATTCAAAATATGAGTAATTAAATGAAGCTTAGTATATTATCAAAAAATTTCTAAATAAGTAATTGGTCAGATCATCTTGAGCACTATAATGCAATTACAGCAAATTTTATTGTTATTTTGCTGCATGTAAATATTACATTGTTCCAAAATACTTGCAGGGTTTTCCGAAGCAGACCTTGCACGAAGCTTGTTGTTTACTGTCAGTAATGCTATTGTACAGATTGCCTCCCTGTATGCAATGCTTCATGGACTGATTGCCTCCCTGTATGCAATGCTTCATGGACTGATTGCCTCCCTGTATGCAATGCTTCATGGACAGATTGCCTCCCTGTATGCAATGCTTCATGGACTGATTGCCTCCCTGTATGCAATGCTTCATGGACAGATTGCCTCCCTGTATGCAATGCTTCATGGACAGATTGCCTCCCTGTATGCAATGCTTCATGGACAGATTGCCTCCCTGTATGCAATGCTTCATGGACAGATTGCCTCCCTGTATGCAATGCTTCATGGACAGATTGCCTCCCTGTATGCAATGCTTCATGGACTGATTGCCTCCCTGTATGCAATGCTTCATGGACTGATTGCCTCCCTGTATGCAATGCTTCATGGACTGATTGCCTCCCTGTATGCAATGCTTCATGGACAGATTGCCTCCCTGTATGCAATGCTTCATGGACAGATTGCCTCCCTGTATGCAATGCTTCATGGACAGATTGCCTCCCTGTATGCAATGCTTCATGGACAGATTGCCTCCCTGTATGCAATGCTTCATGGACAGATTGCCTCCCTGTATGCAATGCTTCATGGACTGATTGCCTCCCTGTATGCAATGCTTCATGGACAGATTGCCTCCCTGTATGCAATGCTTCATGGACAGATTGCCTCCCTGTATGCAATGCTTCATGGACTGATTGCCTCCCTGTATGCAATGCTTCATGGACTGATTGCCTCCCTGTATGCAATGCTTCATGGACAGATTGCCTCCCTGTATGCAATGCTTCATGGACAGATTGCCTCCCTGTATGCAATGCTTCATGGACAGATTGCCTCCCTGTATGCAATGCTTCATGGACAGATTGCCTCCCTGTATGCAATGCTTCATGGACAGATTGCCTCCCTGTATGCAATGCTTCATGGACAGATTGCCTCCCTGTATGCAATGCTTCATGGACAGATTGCCTCCCTGTATGCAATGCTTCATGGACAGATTGCCTCCCTGTATGCAATGCTTCATGGACAGATTGCCTCCCTGTATGCAATGCTTCATGGACAGATTGCCTCCCTGTATGCAATGCTTCATGGACAGATTGCCTCCCTGTATGCAATGCTTCATGGACAGATTGCCCCCCTGTATGCAATGCTTCATGGACAGATGCCTCCTGATGCAATGCTTATGGACAGTTTGCCCCCCCTTATGCAAGTTTATGGACAAGGTAGAATTTTCAGGGACAGATTGTTGATGAAAGTTCAGGGATAAAAAAAAAGGTGAATTATTTTCAACCTTTTAAAAGAAATGGTTAAATTTTTTTTTTTTTTTTTTTTTTTTTTTTTTTTTTTTTTTTTTTTTCCGATCATCCAATTTCCAGCCATAATGAAACATGGGTTAAATTTTTTATCATGTTTTTTCTCCTTTTTTTAACACTTCTTTGTATTAACTTTTAAATTTAATCACCGAAAATTTCTATCACCAATAAAGCTTCTGAGAGCCCTTTTGATGCGGGGTGAACATTCTTCAGGGGGAGGATAACTTGTGCCAAGCAAGAACAACACCAAAGGGAGAGAACTATTTTGTATATTTTTTTAGGTTTTTTTTGGAGGGTATTTCTGCGCAGCCATCCGGGAGCATCCAACCATCAGTTGGCCCCAAAATTACGGGACCCGAGGGTGTTCGGGGCACTTTTTCTGCCCATAAAGGCTTTTGGGAGCCATCGGGGCTTTTTTATGGGAGCTGAAGAGTGTGGTAGGAAAAATTATTATAGTAGGCACATGAAGATGTTATATATTTTTCCCCCCAAAATATTTAAGCCTTTTTTCCAAAAAATGCAAATTTTTATTTTAAAAATTTTTTTTTCTGTAGCTACATAATTTTCCTTCCTAAGAACTTTCACACCAAAATCAAAAAAATCCAAAAAAAAAATAAAAAAATCCAAAAAAAAAAACAAAAAAAATACAAAAAAATCGCCCACCCCAAAATAAAAATCCCCCCAAAAAATGCGCTCCTCTGTGTAAGTTTAATAACTAAGCAAGTAGTTTTTTGCATGCCAGAGACAAGTGCACTTTCCGATTATTCAAAACATTTAAAAGCAAGTAATTACTACCACCCCGTAACCAAGAGTGATCCCTCCCCCCCGACAAAACACACACACACACACCCCCCACACACACACAAACACCACACCCACCCCACCCCCACCCAACCCACCCCACCCCACCCACCCACCCCCCACCCACCCACCCACCACCCACCCACCCACCCACCACCCACCCCCCCACCACACACCCACCCCCCCACCCACCCCCCACCCCCCCCCCCCCACCCACCACCCACCCACCCCACCCCCCACCCACCCCACCCACCCACCCACCCCCCCCCACCCCCACCCACCAAACCAAAAAATCCAAAAATTTTTCCCAAACCCCCAAAAACACCATTTAAAAAAAATGCATAAATCAAACTTTCCCCGCATTAAAAACAGGTGTACAATACTGCATACAATACAAAACTTTCCCGCATTAAACCAGGTGTACAATAACATACAATACAAGACTTTTCCCTGCATTAAAAACCCAGGGGTACAATAATGATACAATACAAACTTTCCCCCATAAAAAACAGGTTTCAATACATGCATACAAAACAAACTTTCCCCGCATTAAACACAGGTGTACAAAAAGCATACAATACAAGTTTCCCCGCATTAAACACTAGTGTACAATACATGCATACAAAACAAGACTTTTTCCGATTTAAAAACCAGGTGTACAATACATGAACAAACAAGACTTTCCCTGCATTAAACACTAGGTGTACAATACATGCATACATACAAGATTTCCCTGCTTAAAAAGGGGTTTCAACCTGAAAAATCAAACTTTCCTGCATTAAACAAGGTGTAAATACATGCATACATCAAGGGCTTTCCCTGCATTAAAAACCAGGGTACAAACATGCATACAATACAAACTTTTCCCGATTAAAAAAAATTTGGTGTACAAACATGCATACAATACAAGATTTTCCCGCTTTAAACACCCGGTGTACAATACTGCTAAAAAAAAAGACTTTCCCCGCATTAAACACTAGGTGTACAAAACCCGATACAATACAAGACTTTTCCCCCTTTTACACTAATAAAGAATAAACAGAAACAACAAGAGTAAAATAGAAGGTCTGCTCTATTTGGATGACCTTAGTAATCCTTTCATAACTCACATACAAAACCACTGGTATAGTTTCTTCCAGACTCTGACAAGTCATTCTTGGGTTGAGAACTGTGCTGCTCCTCCGGTCTGCAGCCCCCCTCCCCCGCATCCTCCCGGGGTGGCCCGGTGGGACTCGTGACCAGCTGGGATGGATGGTTTTGTGACAGCAATTAACGTTGTTTCCCCCTACTTAGCCTGCCCATGAGGAGGGTGTCCCAGATACTGGGGATCTCACAGGATAAGGCAGCCCGCTCAATAATAATAGTAATAATCATAATAATAATAATAATAATTTTCTTCACACCTGAAGGCATACAAGAAAAAACAACAAACATAAATATATGGACGAGGAATGAACTTAAGTACTAAAGCAAATCATTGATAATAGCTATATATATAAAGGTGTTTCTGCGTATAGTATCAGTGCGTAGACTTTGTGTCATTTATGAATTATTTAATGAAGTAATGTGTGTGTCATATGATATTTATTTTTTGACGATTAATCTTGTGTGATTCTGTGTGTGTTTTCTTGAATCAAATCCTGTTTTGGGCCACTCATCAGATGTCATCTCTTTATGACATCATTATTCACTTATTCGTTTTTCTTTTGGTGAAGTGAACTGCTTATTTTGTATTACATATTGTTCATTTGACCTCACTAGAGACTACTGTCTGTCCTGTGTTGAGGGCTCTCTGGAAGTTTGTGGAGTGCGGCCATCTCTATTCACAGCCCATATTTCAGACAGTAGAGAGAGAGCAGACAATTTTCGAGACAAGATCATCAAAGACTACGCCACTTAAAGAACCATCCGTTGTAAGTATTAGGAACTTATAAAGCTGAATATAACCCCTTGAGACTCAGAACGTAATTTCCATGGTAATTTGACTACCATTAGACGTTTTTAAGTTAATATAAGCAATATTTTATCGATATGACCTGCTAGTATCCTTGTCGACTAACTAATTTGATATATTAAGTTACTTTTCGTATTTTAATGGCTGACAACATACAACTTTTTATGCCACGGACATATCTGGGAGTGAAGGGTTTAATTTTCCTTGTCTAAGACTTCCCTTCATTAAACACCAGTTACAATACTGGCATACCAATACAAGACTTACCTTCATTAAACACTGGTGTACAATACATGCATTCAATACAAGACTTTCCCTGCTTAAACACTAGGTTACATACATCATACAATACAATACTTTCCCTGCATTAAACACTAGGTGTACAATACACATACAATACAAGACTTTCCCCTGCATTAAACAACTAGGTGTAACCATACTGCATAAAAATACAATACTTTCCGGCTTAAACACAAGGTTGTACAACATGCATATCAATACAAGACTTTCCCTGCTAAAACACCAGGTGTACATACATGCCTACAAATACAAGACTTTCCCCTGCATTAAACACTAGGTTACAATACAATGCATACAATAACAAGACTTTCCCTGCATTAACACTAGGTGTACATACATGCCATACAAGACAAGACTTTCCCTGCATTAAACCCTAGGTGTACCATACATGCTACCATACAAGACTTTCCTGCATAAACCTAGGTTTACAATACCTGCCTACAATACAAGACCTTTCCCTGCATTAAACACTAGGTGGTACAATACATGCATACAATACAAGACTTTCCTTCATTAAACACTAAGTGTACAATACATGCTACAATACAAGACTTTCCCTGCATTAAACCCAGGTGAACAATACATGCAGACATACAGACTTTCCCTGCATTAAACACCAGGTGTACAATACATCATACATCAAGACTTTTCCCTGCATTAAACACCAGGTTTACATACATGCATACCATTACAAGACTTTCCCTGCATTACAGCACCAGTGTACAATCATGCATACAATACAAGACTTCCCTGCATTAAACACTAGGTGTAAACAATACATGCAATACAATCCAAGACTTTCCCTGCATTAACACTAGGTGTACAATACATGCATACAATCAAGACTTCCCTGCATTAAACACCGGTGTAACATATCATGCATACAATACAAGCTTTCCCTGCATTAAACCTAGTGTCAACTACATGCATACATACAAACTTTCCTGCATTAAACACTAGGTGTACAATACATGCAATACCATACAAGACTTTCCCTTCTAAACACGCAGTGTACAATACATGCATACAATACAGAGTTTCCCTGCAGTAACACTAGGTTGTACATACAATGCATACAAACATGCATACAATACAAACTTTCCTGCATTAAAACACCAGGTTTACAATACAGGCCATAACATCAAGACTTTCCCTGCATTAAACACTAGGTGTACAATACATGCATACAATACAAGACTTTCCCTGCATTAAACACTAGGTGTACAATACATGCATACAATACAAGACTTTCCCTGCATTAAACACTAGGTGTACAATACATGCATACAATACAAGACTTTCCATGCATTAAACACTAGGTGTACAATACATGCATACAATACAAGACAAGGTTTTCTACACCTTTTCAAAGTTCCTCTCTTCTCCATGAATTGTGAAGTCATTACTAGTTCGCCATTATTTTTCTCTAGCAATGTTAATTATCTTCCTTCTTTATCTTCTTAATTATCCTTCTTAATTACCTTCTTAATTATTTACCTTCTTCCTTTATTACCTTCCTTCTCCATCTGTGCCTTGAAGTGTTATCTTCTTCCTTTATTACCTTCCTTCTCCATCTGTGCCTTGAAGTGTTATCTTCTTCCTTTATTACCTTCCTTCTCCATCTGGGCCTTGAATGTTATCTTCTTCCTTTTATTACCTTCCCTTCTCTCATCTGTGCCTGAAGTGTTTATCTTCTTCCTTTATTCCCTCCTTCTCCATCTGTGCCTTGAAGTGTTATCTTCTTCCTTTATTACCTTCCTTCTCCATCTGTGCCTTGAAGTGTTACCTTCTTCCTTTATTACCTTCCTTCTCCATCTGTGCCTTGAAGTGTTACCTTCTTCCTTTATTACCTTCCTTCTCCATCTGTGCCTTGAAGTGTTATCTTCTTCCTTTATTACCTTCCTTCTCCATCTGTGCCTTGAAGTGTTATCTTCTTCCTTTATTACCTTCCTTCTCCATCTGTGCCTTGAAGTGTTATCTTCTTCCTTTATTACCTTCCTTCTCCATCTGTGGCCCTTTGAAGTGTTATCTCTTTCCTTTATTACCTTCCTTCTCCATCTGTGCATTAAGTTGTTATCTTTCTCCTTTATTACCTTCCTTCTCCATCTGTGCCTGAATGTTACCTTCTCCTTTATTACTTCCTAATCTCCATCTGTGCCCTGAAGTGTTATCTTCTCCTTTTATACCTTCCATTCTCCATCCTGTGCCTTGAAGTGTTTATACTTCTTCCTTTTATTACCTTCCTTCTCCATCTGTGCCTTGAAGTGTTATCTTCTTTTCCTTTATTCCTTCCTTCTCCATCTGTTGCATTGAAGTGTTTATCTTCTTCATTTATTACCTTCTTCTCCATCTGTGCTTTGAAGTGTTATCTTCTGCTTTATTACCTTCCTTCTTCCATCTGTGCCTTGAAGTGTTATCTTCTTCCTTTATTACTTTCCTTCTCCATCTGTGCCTTGAATTGTTTATCTTACTTCCTCTTTATTTACCCTCCTTCTTCCCATCTGGTGGCCTTGAAGTGTTATCTTCTCCTTTATTACTTCCTCTCCATCTGTGCCTTGAAGTGTTATCTTCTTCCTTTATTACCTGTCCTTCTCATGCTGTGGCCTTGAAGTTTTACCTTCTTCTTTATTACCTTCCTTCTCGCATCTGTGCCTTTTTTGTGGGGAAGTGTTATCTTCCTTCCTTTATTACCTTCCCTTCTCACATCTGTTGGGTTTCAATCTTGAAGTTTTATCTCTTCTTTATCCTTCCTTTCTCCATCTGTGCCTTGAGTGTTATCTTCTTCCTTTATTACTTCCTTCTCCGTCGTGCCTTGAAGTGTTATCTTCTTCCTTTATTACCTTCCTTCTCCATCTGTGCCCTTGAAGTTTTATCTTCCTTCCTTTATTACTTCCTTCTCCATCTGTGCCGTTGAAGTGTTATCTTCTTCTTTATTCCTTCCTTTTCTCCATTGTGCCTTGAAGTGTTTTCTTCTCTTCTTCCTTTATTACCTTCTTCTCCATCGTCCTTGAAGTGTTAGCTTCTTCCTTTTATTACCTTCTTCTCCATCTGTGCCTTGAGTGTTATCTTCTTACTTTATTACCTTCCTTCTCCATCTGTTCCCTTAAGGTGTTATCTTCTTCCTTTATTACCTTCCTCTCCATCTGTGGCCTTGAGTGTTTACCCTTCTTCCTTTATTAACTTCCTTCTCCTCTGGTGCCTTGAAAGTGTTTTCTTCTTTCCTTTATGACCGTTCCTTCTCCATCTTGCCTTGAAGTGTTATCTTCTTCCTTATTACCTTTTCCTTCTCACGTCTGTGCCTTGAAGTGGTTTAATCTTCTTCCTTTATTACCTTCCTTCTCCATCTGTGCCTTGAAGTTGTTATCTCTTCTTCCTTTATTACCTTCCTTCCCATCTGTGCCTTGACGTGTTCTCTCTTCCTTTATTACCTTCTTCTCCATCTGTGCCTTGAAGTGTTACCTTCTTCCTTTATTACCTTCCTTTCTCCCATCTGTGCCTTGAAAGTGTTACCTTCTTCCTTATTAACCTTCCTTCTCCATCTGTGTCCTTGAAGTGTTATCTTCTTCCTTTTATTCCTTCCCTTCTCCATCGTGCCCTTGAGTGTTATCTTCTTCCTTTATTACATTCTCCATCTGTGCCTTGAAGTGTTATCTTCTTCACTTTATTTCCTTCCTTCTCCATCTGTTCCTTGAAGTTTTATCTTTCTTCCTTTATTACCTTCCTTCTCCATCTGTCCTTGAGTGTTATTTCTTCCTTTTACCTTCCGTTCTCCATCTGTGCCTTGAAGTGTTTACCTTCTTCCTTATATTACGCTTCCTTCTCCAATCTGTGCCTTGAAGTGTTATCTTCTTCCTTTATTACCTTCCTTCTCCATTTGTGGCTTGAAGTGTTATCTTCTTCCTTTATTACCTTCCTCTCCATCTGTTGCCGTGCAAGTGTTATCTTCTTCCTTATTACCTTCCTTCTCCATCCTGTGCCTTGAGTGTTTATCTTCTTCTTTATTACCTTCTTCTCCTCTGTGCCTTGAAGTGTTATCTTTCTTCCTTTATTACCTTCCTTCTCCATCGTTGCCTTGAAGTGTTTTTCTTCTTTATTACCCTTCCTTCTCCTCTGTGCCTTGAAGTTTATCTTCTTCTTATTACCTTCCTTCTCCATCTGTTCCTTGAAGTGTTATCTTCTTTTCCTTTATTACCTTCCTTCTCTCCATCTGTTCCTTTGAAGTGTTATCTTCTTCTTTATTACCTGAGCCTTCTCTCGTGCCTTGAGTGTTACCTTCTTCCTTTATACCTTCATTCTCCATCTGTTGCCTTGAAGTGTTTATCTTCTTCCTCTATTACCTTCCTTCTCCATTCTGTGCCTTGAATGTTATCTTCTCCTTTATTACCTTCCTTCTCCATCTGTGCCTTGAAGTGTTCCTTCTTCCTTTATTACCTTCATTCTTTCTCCATCTGTGCCTTGAAATGTTATCTTCTTCCTCTATTACAGCTTCTTCTCACATCTGTGCCTTGAATGTTATCTGTAGCCCCCGATGCCTAGTCACGCAGTGGTCGGCAACACTGCGGCTTCCGGACCACATGCGGCTTTTTCAAGAGCCCCTGTGCAGCTCCTGCAACCTACTCAATAAGTGAGGGTCATGTCAATAGGGAGGGTCAAGGCAATAGGTAAGTCCGTAAGTCAATAGGGAGTTTTAAAAGGGGGCTAGAAAATCATAAATTGGGATGAAGGTGGATAGAGGCCAAAGGAGTGTCAAGTCAATAGGTCAATAGTCAATAGGGAGTTTTTAATAGGAGGCTAGACAATTACGTATATGAGGCTTGCAATGTCATGATACCTTATTTAGTCTTATCCCAATCTTAATCGCCTTAGTCATAGGGAGTTTTTTTTAGTTTAATAGGGAGTTTTTTTAAGTCATAGGAGTTTTTTAGTTATAGGGATTTTTAGTCATAGGGAGTTTTTAGTTAATAGTGAGTTTTTTAGTCAATAGGGAGTCTTTTAGTTAATAGGGGTTTTTGTCAATAGGGAGTTTTTTATCAATAGGGAGTTTTTTAGTCAATAGGAGATTGTAGTGAAATAGGGATTTTTTATTAGTGGACTAGGAGTTTTAGTGAATAGGGATTTTTTTAGTCAATAGGGATTTTTTTAGTGATGGGCGTTGTTAGTCAATAGGATAATTGTAGTGATAGGGATTTTTTAGTGAATAGGGAGTTTTAGTGAATGGGGAGTTTTTCGTCAATAGGGAGTTTTTAGTCAATAGGGTTTTTTTTTAGTCAATAGGGAGTTTTGTTAGTAAAAAGGGAGTTTTTAGTCATAGGGAATTTTTTGTAAATTGGGGTTTTTTTTGTAAAAAGGGAATTTTTTGTCAATAGAGAGTTTTTAGTCAAAAGGGAGTTTAAGTCAAAGGGGTTTTTACCCAAAAAGGGATTTTTATCATAGCGATTTTTTTTTAGTCATAGGGATTTTTTATTCTTTTGGTTTTTATTCATGGGAAATTTTTTTATTTTAAAAGGGGAGTTTTTAGTCAATAGGGAGTTTTTAGTAAATAGGGTTTTTAGTAAATAGGGATTTTTATTAAATAGGGGTTTTTAAAGGTCATGGGGAGTTTTAAATAGTCAATAGGGATTTTAATGGAGGCTAGCATTTCGGGATGGAGATGAAAGGTGGATGTATAGTGTTAGAAACAGGAACTAAAACGTGTGGGTCCCCCGGCCCTCTTGTAGCTTCCTTTTTTTCTTATAGCTTACCCCCCCTCATTCTTTGACGAATAGGGAAAATCTGGTTCACAAATAGGGTATAAATAATTGGAATGGACTCGGGAAAAGGTTTGGGGGAGTCATGAGGGGCTTTAAACCCCCTCGCATTCTTGACGCGGTTTCGGTCATTCGAGAATGATTCGGGAACCCCTATACGCGAAACGTTCATTCAGCCCCTCCGCCAGTGGAAAATTATTCGCCAAAAAATTTGGGGGGGGGAAAAATAACGCTATCTGCGTCATTTTTTGAGAAGTGGTCAGAAAGGGGCCCGATCTATTTGAAAATGATTCTCTTGGCCCCCTCAAAAAGCATTATTTTGGTAGTCGCAAATGAAATACTTTTTTTTGCCACCCCAGTCACCTGTTAGGGC
Organism: Chionoecetes opilio; assembly: GCA_016584305.1. Lineage (NCBI taxonomy): Eukaryota > Metazoa > Arthropoda > Malacostraca > Decapoda > Majidae > Chionoecetes > Chionoecetes opilio. Next base: position 189,468 of record JACEEZ010019119.1, on the reverse strand, counting down.
TTGTGGTGGCGGTGATTTTAAAGGGCCCAAAGCGGGGACTCAAGAGTCTGCGTTCAGTGCTTTAGCGTGTATTTGTTGCATAATAATCTATGTGAATGACCTGTTTAGTACATTTTATATTATAATTACGTTACTTTGTACATGGAAATAGGCTATACATAATCGTGTAACGTTTGATAACGGACATTTTCAAGCTAAATGACGAAGTTTTTTAGCGATCTATACCCTATAATGCCTATTAGCCTAAATGGCTGACGTGTGTGTTAGCGAGGTGATGATATAGAAAGTAACTGCAGTGCGAGTAACTTTTTTAAATATGAATTATACACCGGGTAATTTTGTATTATAATTACACATGCACACCTTCAGATTTCTATGACTTCGTGTTTGCACCTACACTATATGGTTTTATGTGTACATTGGGTTTTTTGAGGTGTTTGAATTTTTTTTACTGAACAAGCGCATCTTTTGTTGTGAGCTTGACTGGGCGTATTGTGGCGTTATGTGGGTGTATGCATGAATTTTTTTTTTTCATGTACTACATTTTATCCACCAAATATTGGAAACGTAGACGGAAGGCGGAGGAAGGATGGGTTTGGCTTCAGCTCAAAATTCTTCATCTCCAAATATTGAGGCTTTGAAACTATAGCTTAGTGGCTTCTGCTTTACAGTGTGGACATATCATCTTACAACTTCCGTGCATATTTTCCAAACCAACTAACCAAAATATATAGGTTGTAAATAATATTTTACTGCTAGTATATTGATCAAGTTTACGCGGATATATCTCAGGAATATTGCAGATACGAATTTTTCTGAAGACATCCCAGAACGCTGATGAAAATAGTCTTTATAATGTATACATAGACAAATTACTTTTTGTGAGAAAAGTTTCGAGAAAGAAGGTGGGAACATTGTATACTGTCCGTAATTATCGGGTGTTTTGATAGAATACTCAAGGGAAAAATTCGCCAAGAAAAAAGTTTTTGACATAGTACTAAAAGCTTAAATTCATATTTTGTTTTTCAGGAGGTTCTACACAGTGAAACAAAACTCAAAGCTGTATCATTAAAATTGCTGAAAAAATCCCAAAAAAATGTAAAAGAATTGAGTGTTTCGCGAGGGAAATGTTTAAATTTATGGGTACTTTTACCACGGGGCATACTCATTTATCAGAAAACTAATTTTCTATAGAAGACTGGTATAATTCCGCGTATTTTGGTATGTAACATGATAAAAGTTTTTTTCAGAAAATGTTTTACTAGTGAAGAGTTGAAATCAATTTACTTTATGCACATTTAAATCAGTCCCCCAAAATGGCATTTGTTTTTGGGGCGTTTTACAGTTGTTCATTGCGATTTTTCATATAGACAAACATCTACAAAATAATAGTATAAAATTTATTCTGCTAAAGTATTTGGTTAGGGGAAAATTACACTGGAATATAAACCTTTTACGCGTAAAAAAGCCCTTCTGAGGACCTCTCCCACGGGCTGCCCCTGGGAAGAATTCATAAATATAAATTTCGAAAAGCGAGGGGGTTTTAATAATGTTCAAATTATCGTTAAAAAAAAAGAGAAAAAATGCTGGCATAGATAGCCGCAGTACAATAGTGTATGTGACCTAGGTCCTTGGTCCTCTTTGGGAAAATATTGAAGATGAATTCTTGTACTTATTAACTTGCACTTGTTCGTAATTTCCATTCATAATGTCACTGGCGGCTCCATCAGCACTGCTTTTCTGTCCAAGTTTGAAGAAACTTTCTCGTCTCGAATTCTGGGTTGCCGGCTCTGAATAGTGTGATGAACTTTTACTGCGATGAAAGATGGCGAGGTAAGGAGACGCCCCCTGCGAGGTAGAGTAGAGAGGACCTTGCAAGTGGACCAATTCGGGCCATGAATGGTCTCATCTCCGCCAACTTGCCGTCCCTCCGCCGGGCATTGCTTGTCCTCGCCAAGTCTCGTGTCCCTTCGACGACATTGAACTTTATTTTTCTTAAGACGTCTGCATTCCTTTCTTTAAGCAGTCCCAACTAGAAATACTAGTAATGCAATGAAGATTTATATTTGATTATTTTTCTGCTGTGGAATCATTATCTGAGGATTTACATTGTATAATGTTACATGGTTTATCCCACCTTTAACAAAATAGATGACACTTTGGTCTTTTAGTTTTCCTAAGCTATCGATAATAATCAATATTCCTAATCCATCGCTATATAATCTGATAATATTGCATAAAGGTTTTTACGGATGTAGTGAAACATGACAAAGCCTTCTGCGGACGTTATTTTTATTATTATTTTATAATTCCTGAAGTCGTCCTGTGTAGTCTACGGGTTCCCGCCATTTTCTGTCCAACTTCCACCAACTTTGAGGAAAGGTTAGGTCATCCCTGGGATGGTTTTAAACTATTTCACCGGGTTTATTACAATCCTTCATTAGTTTTGAGAAGTAAGTTCTTTTTTTTTGCAGAGCCCTGAGGCATACTTACCTGGCACCGAGTCAATTTTTCTCAATCTCTCTCTGAAGGAGAGAGAGAGATAGAAAAGAAAAGAGAGAGAGAGGAGAGAAGGGAGCGAGAGAGAAGAGAGAGAGAGGAGAGAGAGAGAGATAGAGAGAGAGAGAGGAGAGAGAGAGAGCGAGAGAGAGAGAGGAGAGAGGAGAGAGAGAGAGAGAGAGAAGAGAGTAGAGTGATAAAAAAAGAGAGCGAGAGAGCGAGAGAGAGAGAGAGAGAGAGCAGAGAGAGATGAGAGAGAGAGAGAATAGAGAGAGAGAGAGGGGAGAGAGGAGAGAGAGAGAAAGAGAGAGGATCATAACGGTGTTACGTGACAAAGGCCCTTCGATGTCCTTTTTGAGTGCTCATACCTATTCCGGTACTTCTGCTAGTAATATTGATAGGTCGGGGGCGAATGATGGTATTAAACTGCATTAACTTCTAATGCGTGAAGCTATTAGTACTTTGCATGTAATAGAGTAGATCGTTTCCTTCGTTGGAGCAAATGATGTGGGTGTGGCCTCCCTATGATATGAATATGAGTCAAAATAAAGTTTTGTGAAAAAATAAAAACCCTCCTCATCACGACAAACGACTCGCCAACACAGCACACAATCCTGCTCTTACTTTGCAGTCCAACAATACAAGAGCATCCCACGAGAACGTCTGTTATGTTTATTTTCAGCTGCATAAGTTCATGTGGCACAGGATATCAAATAGTCTGTCTCAGTGTCCATATTTATAGGAAGACATGTCAGCGCAATTTTGGATAAGTCTAATATGTCCCCTGTCCGTGCTTCAATCTTCTTTATACTGATTTGCGCTTTTATATTTTGTATTGTCCAGTTTGTAATGGTATTGGTGGACCGAAGCGCGCTATAGCGGAGGGCTATTGGTGGGCCGAAGGCCCACCCCTCCCCTCCGCAGATTTCAGCCAAAAAGTTCCCGCCCGGAGGGCGGCTTTGCGGCTAGTCCTTCATAAATATTCATATAATGAAAATCATAAAAAAAAAAATAAAACCATTTTACAAACGTCGCCCCTAGTTCGTGGTGACAAAGTATCATATATAGCAAAATCGAGATAAAATCCAGACTGATTCAAACATAAACTGTCGTCGGTTAATGGTATACTTAGATAATCTCTATTACACATTCTATCGCTGGTTTACCATTATGATTACAGGTTATATAGCTACGTACATTATATATATATACATATGTATTAATATAATATATAGAGATATATATATATTCTATATATACATATGCTATCTATATATATATATATATATATAATATATATATCATATATCTTATTTCCTCACCCATTAACCCCTCACCACACACCCATTCACTCACCTCCCTTACCATACCTCCCACCTATTCCCTCCACCCACCCCATCACCCCTAACCCCATCACCCATTCATATATCAATCGAAATGTTTACCCAGAAATTTAAATTCTCTTTTTTTTGGGGTAAATTCACACTTATGCCATAAATTGTACAAAACGATGCACCATACTTGAAAGATATACATACTTGCCAGGATAGCAGCGCCAGCAGACATGCTGATGTTCCGTGACAGCTTCCTGCGTCCGGTTCTGATACCTCTGGAACCTCGTGAACAGGTGGACTTTGTTCCTTCATTTGGAGGAGGATTGGGCAGGCACTCCACTGAAAGTAAGTACCAGATCTGAAACAATCTATCCCTACTCAATTTTCTTAGCGTTATAAAGATGAACTTTCTAAACACCATTAGGATCTTCGCAAACGCTAATTAAGGAATTTCGAAGGAGGATTCTATTCCTTTGGAAATGGCATGAAACCTATATAGTCTCCTTTTGGCCTTTTCTCCCCTTCTGTATATTTATGTTAATTCTTCCAATAATGTAATGACTGTTTTGTCGTTCGTTTTATTCATATGACGCTCTCGGGGGGGGGGGGGGCGCTCGGCTGTTGTGAGTCCGTAGCTAGAACTGTGGTCAACATTTGGCTGTTTTAGCCTATAGTTTTCCTATTTATGTTATTCTCAAAAAGTACAACACTTTTGTTATATTAAATGACATATAATGGTGATTTTTTTTGGTCCCCCCCTCAATTTATAGACTTTTTTTAATTTGAATATAATCCACGACTGCATAAAAAAATGTCTATGCATACCATTTTCCGTCCTTATTTTTTTTTTCATTCCCGCCCCTACAACACTAGTTTAAAAAGGGGTGAAATAAAAAGGGGTTTTTTTTCTAAAATCCCCACAGTGGTGAAAAAATCCCTATTTTAATACGGGTTTAAAAACTCCCTAGGGAAAAAAACCCAAAAAACCTAGGGCACTGTGCCTTCCTTTTCTTCATGTTTTTGGAAAAATTTTTTCATGAAAAATTTCAGGGCTCAATTCATTAATTTTCCCAAAATTCCCTAATTTAAAGGAAAGGGAACTAATTTAAATTTGGGGCCCCGGGAAAAATTTTGGGAAAATTTACGTTATAAAATTTTTTAAAAAATCCATAATTTCCTTAAAGAGCCCTTAGGGGAACTATGAAAAAAGAGGAAAGCTAAATTTGTTTTAATTTTTTTATAAAAATAATATTACCTCCTAATTAATATAAAACCTTAAACAGAAAAGGGTTTTTAAATTTACTTAGAGAAAAAACCCTTCCTTTTTAGATCATCGTATATAATAGATTTTCACATAAAGTCCCCAAAGACGTCATAAATTTGGAAGCTCGACTTGTAAAAACCCCCCCGCCAGCAGGGTGGGCCCGTCAAAGGGGGTGAAGTTTTAGGGCGAGTAGTTGAGAGTGTTTGCACTACACTTGGGATGGAAACGCGGGAAATGCCGCCCGAAAGTATTCAAAAGTCTCCCGGGAAAATTCCTCCCCCAGGGCAAACTGGGGGTCCCGGGGACAGACGGAGGGGGTGAAGGTGGGGGCGTGAGTGTCGTGTGCCCCGGCGGGGGCGGGGGACGGTGGGCTTTGAGGGCGCGGGGGCTTTTTTTCCCTTTTCCCCGGCTTTGGGGGGAAAAATCAATTTCGGGTTTTGGGCCCCTGGGGGTGAGGGGGGGAAACATCGCCGAGCGTGTTGTTCCGGGGGAAATGGCAGACCCCGAGAAAGAGGCGTTTTGGGCCCCGGGACTCACTTCCCACCTGTCAGCTAAAAGCTGTGTTTAACAAAATCTTTTTCCCCCCAACCCAAAAACCCCGGATAGTGTGGGCGTCATGTTCTATCCATTCAATTTTGTTAATCAATGTCCCCAAATAAAAAAAATATTAAATCTTTTAAAATTGCTTCTCTTTTTTTGGCACACAAAGCATCTTGTATGAAAAATTTTCTACAGGGAAAGTGAAGTTTCCGACACTTTAAAAGGAGGGACTTTTTTCGACCCACTCTACGAAACACAAAACAACATCATCCCGGGGCTATAAAGCTTTCCTTCTCACTCAAAACTCACCGATAAAACCGCCTCGACAGCTGTTCTTGCTTTTCCCCATGGGGAAATGAATATCGGGGCCGAAATTACCCTTTCTATTTTACACAAAAATTTACTAAAAACTTCTACCTTTAATAAATAACTTCACAAAAAATTTCAAATCGTTGTGAATTTTCCCCCATCTTGAGTAAAAAATCTGTAAACCAGTCGTCACCCAAATGCTCTATTCCTTCTTGTAGGGAAAGGATCCAAAATAAAAAAAAAGCGAAAATAAAGATAAAAGTATTAAAGCCACGGAAGACATATATAAGACTTACCAAAAATTGCCGACGCCTGTCTTCCTTAATATGGACACTTGAGACAGCCTATTTGCTATCCCTGTGCCACATGAACTTTTTCAGCTTAAAAATAACATAACATGACGTTCTGGGTGGGACCCTCCTTGTATTTTTTTTCGGGCATTATAAGAGCAGCAGTGTGCTGTTTTTGGGCAACAAAAAGAGGGAAATTTTTGTTAACTACACCGTGCCCTTTACTTTTCTCTGAATGTCTGCCCCGGAAACCCCCTTTTCTCTCTCTCTCTCTCTCTCCGGGCCTCTCTCTCTCTTTTTCTCTCCCCTTTTCTCTCTCTCTCTCTCCCCTTCCTTCTTTTTCCCAAAACCTTTTGGTTTCTTCTCTTTCCTCTTCTCTTGGTTCTTTTTTCTCTTCCCTTTGATTGAAATTTTTTCTTCCCCCTAAGATTTTGGGTTCTTCCTTTTTGGACCCTTTCCGCCCAAAAGGAATTCTTTGTATGGTGTTGTGGGTTCTTCCCTTTTCACCATGCCCCCCTTTTACCCTTTTTTTCATCCAAAACCCCCCATTGGGCGAACACCAAAAAATTCCCCTACCCTATTTGATTTTCATTAAAATTTATAACGCACCCAAAAGGGAAAACCCCTTTGGAAAAAAAAATAAGCAACCCGAAAAAGAACCCAAAAAACCCAAAAAGGCCACCCCCCGAAAAATTGGTAGATTTTTCTACTGTTTTACTACCGGGGGAAAATCTGTTTATTTTTTTTTTATTTTTTTCTTAAAATTTTTTCCAAACTTTCTCCTGCCCAAAATAATTAAGGTAAAGGGGCTAAAATGAGTGTATGTTTTACTATTATTGATTTTGTAAAAGGGAATGTATGGGATTTCAGTGGTTAATATGGGGAAAAAATACAACATTTCGGGGGTCCCCCATAATGGGATTATACCCTGGGGGTTTTATGATTTCCCCACAACACCTTTCGTAAAAACCGGGGTGCTGTGTCGCCCCTAAAACCCTGTTTTTAAAGAGGATGCAGTGTATATATAAATGCCTTTTGGAATATAAGTAACTTTTTTATTTTTTGATAAAAAATCTTATTAATAAAAACGAAAGGTGTGT
>JACEEZ010019119.1:159632-174632 GCA_016584305.1 Chionoecetes opilio | reverse complement strand
ATTTTCTATTTTGTTCCAGTAATGCATGCCGCTAGCATAACAAATATGTTCTCTTAAAATCAATCCTTTAACTAAACTTATATCTTACCAATAACATTATCATAATATGCATATGGTACATACATCACATATAATATTACATCTTCCTTTTCATCAAATGTTTAAATTGCTATTCCATCATAAACTAAACCTTCTTTTCTTTTCTAGCAAGAACTTAAAGATCTAACTTCCTTGGGGGACGAACAATTCTACCACTTGATGTTCTAGTCCCAGTTACATCTAACTTTTTCATTTAATATCCCACTGAAGTCTCCAGCTTTACATCACAATCTTTATTTGCGGGTAGCCTACCTTATTCTCAAAACCTTTCTTAGGTGTCCCTAGCTTTATTTTCTGTGGGGCACTTGGTCTGAATACATGGGTGCCCCTGCTGCATAAGGGGAACTAGTGGGCTCTAAAAGGCAGATTTTCTTTGGTTTTGATCAAGTGATGTCTGTTTCTTCTATAAATTTGTTCTGTATTATCCTTCACTAAGTACGACCTAGGTGCCACAACAACAGCTTTCTTTGCTTCAGAATTCACCCATTTTTAAATTCTCACTAATCTCCTACTTCAGTTTATCTAGCTCCTTTGAACTCCTGTCATAGAACAGTTTTCTGCTTTTCTTTGATCCTCTTAGCATGGTTCTAATGGTCAATGGATCTTGAGTTTCAGGCTGTAATAGTTTGAGGGCTGTCGGGAGAGTGGTGAGAGTTCTCCTCCCAAACAGTAACTGAGAGGGGCTCGCTGTTCCTATGACAGGAGTATTTCTAGAGTCAACAAGCTCAAATAAACATCCTTACCAACACTTATCCTTACTTCAGAGCTTTTTTTCGTAAACCTTTTCACTGTCTGAACCCCTTTTTCTCAGCCAATCCTTCTTTTTGGATGGTAAGGTGATGAAGAAGAAATGAACAATGCCATAGGATTTACACAAATTTTGAAACTCTCTAGAAATAAATTGGGGCCCTTTGTCACTATGCACTGTTTGAGGGATTCCATGTCTTGCAAGCTGACGCTTACAACACTTCACAATGGTACTTGTATGAGTAGTTTCTAGTTCATCACACTCTACAAACCTGCTATAATAAACAAGTAATAGGTACTGTCTGCCATGAAGCTCAAATAAGTCTGCACCTAGCTTTTGCCAAGGTAGTTGGGGCCCATTTTCACGGGGCATCAAGGGTTCCTTTACTTGGTGGTTACTAAAGGCATTACATTTTTTCACAAGAGCTAATCAAGTAATTTAGTTCCGCACTCTTTCCCAGCCAGTACACAAGGTCTCTAGCTAATCTTAATGATTTCTCTATACCCTGATGAGATTTGTGCAGATTCCTGAATATTTGATTCCTAAACACTTGGGACAACAATTCTGTTCATTTTATGTAATAGACCATTTACATAACTAATTTCATCTCAAAAGTTCCAATAAGCATGAATTTCCACTGGGTTTGTGCCTTAATCTCAGCCAAAACCCTCCATAATAACCTCTTTCAGTAGTTGCAAGTTTGTGTCCTCTTTAGTTTTTTATCTGACCATTTCAAAGTCAGCAACAAATTTTCCATCAGGTATACTAACCAAATTCACTTGACTTCATCATCTGGGGTTTCTAACTCCTCAACCAAGGACCCAAACTCAACGCATCACGATGTACATTTCTTTACCCTTTTTATTTCTTGACATCCAAAGAATAAATTCTGGAGCATTCTTTGCAAAACCCGGGTGGGCTGTTGAAAGTGGCTTTTTGAAAATGGTTTCCAAGGTCTGTGATCGACTCAAAAGTGATAAAGAGATTTTCTCATACAGGTATGAATGAAATTTTTTTAGCCCCAAACACAATTGGGAAGAAGCTCCTTTTCAATTTGAGCATAGTTTCTCTGAGTTTTCGTAAGGGAAAATGGCTGTAAAAGGCTACTGGTTTATCATCCTGTTAAATGCAAGCTCCAACTGCAAAAGCTGAGGGATCTACAGTAAGAGTGACTGGTTTACTTACATCATAGAACCTTAGAACTGGTGCTTCACTAACAAATCTCTTAAGTTTATTAAAACTTCTTCTTGCTCGTGTTCCCATTTGAATCAGCATCTTTCTCCAATAATTTCTTAGAGGCTCATTTATGCTGACATTCCCAGGTACAAACTTGGGCCAAAAAATTTATCATGCCCTGAATCTCAGCAGTTCAGTTTTGTCTTGAGGAGCGGAACTTAGAAATCACCTCTACTTTCTTAAGATCCATCTGTAGTTAGTGCATGATCAATGTAGTCTACAATGATCAGTCTTTAGCTTTAGTTTCTTGGGGTTTAACTTAAGGGTTTTTCTCTACTTCTTTGTAAAACTAGGTCTAATTTGCATCATGCTCCTCATCAGTACGGGAATAAATCAAGATATCATCCATGATATTTATATCCTTCTAAGTCATCAAACACTCGTGCATCCGCCTCTGATAGATCTCGGGTGCTGGGCTGATTCCAAAAAGGGAAAACGCAAATACCTGTATCTGCCCAAAACATGTGTTAAATGTCAATAATTTAGAAGACTCTTCATCTACCAGTAGTTGCCAAAAACCCTTGGCTGCATCAAGTACAGAAAACACCTTTGCATTAGCAAGTCTAGTGGCTACTTCCTCAATGGTGGGTAGTGGGTAATGCTGTCTTTTCAAAGCTTTGTTCAAGTCCTTTGGGTCCAGACACCCCTTAGTTTATCACCTTTCTCTACCACAAAACCATACTTTTTACCCAGTCAGTGACTACTTTCTTTGACTAAGACCCCCTTGCCTTCCCATCTCATCTAGTTCAGCTTTGAGACGATCTCTTAAGGCCACAGGGACTTTTTCTAGGAGGATGTGCCAACCCGGGGTTACACTAGGATTGGTATCTAATGAATTTCACCATCAAGACATCCAGACCCGTAAACACATCAGCATATTTAGTCATGATTGCATCAGAGAGTGAAGTTGATTCACCAACAAGCTGTCTTACTAACTTTACCACACCTAAAATTTCACAGGTACTTTTACTCAGCAATGCATACACTCAATATTCTACAACATAAAAAACAAACTGATATTTCTTAGAGTCATGGTTGCCTATAATCTCAATTTCCCAATTGGCTTACTTTGTCCCCTGTGAAAGCTACAAGGACAGTCCTTGTTTTTAAGATCTGGGTCTTTGCTTCATTTTGTTGTAAATACTACTGGCATTAAACTGACTTCTGCTCCTGTATCCACCTGGGCTGTAAATGAAACATATTGATCAGGAAATTTAAGTGCAATGCGATCATCTTCACCTCTCCTGTGTGACATACAAGAATAATCCTTGGGTGCACAATCCTTCCTGCAGATGTAGAGGGCCCCGACACTGCTTTCTCAAGCCCCTGTCAGACTCTGATGACTCATCTTCTCTGTAGGCTTGCCGAATTTTCCTTGTAGGGTGTTTCTGCGTCCCTTTATAACTGCATCTACTCTGGAAATGTCCTCGTCGTCCACACTTCATACAGTCCTTATCAGCAGCAGGGCAGAGATCGCGACGTAGAACATGCTGGAATCCGCAGAACGTGCACCTTAGTTTGGCTTCACTTCCTCTGGGGCCACTGAACTGGGCTTCTTCTTGGTTAGGCTTAGGCTTAGCCTTGACTGTATGGATTTTGGAGTTTGCTGCAGCAGTTAGTGTGCTACAATTGCAATTTTTAGCCCTCTTCCTTAGGTCTGTGACAAAACTGTCAAAAGACTCATCTGGCTACTGCATTCTGGTGTTAAATAAGTACCTTTCATGGGTTACATACTTCTTCAAAATGCACATTCAGACCAGCAATCAGTTTCTTGTAATTCTTTTTGTCATTTTCCTCAATAGGTAGTGTGTTAAAAATATCCATTAATTCTCTCCCACCACAGTGAAGTAAGAGGGCGATTTTAACTTCATCTTTCTTTTCATCTTTCCCTGAGCTGATGAGGTATATTTCAAATTCTTGGAAGAACACTTTCCACTTTTCAGCAGCATTACCTTCTAAGGAGACAGGTCCAGGTAGCCAACTAGCACTCATGTTTGGTGGTCGTAGGGCAGCAGCGGGAGACGCCGGCGCCGCAAGAATCACATCAGCGATATAACTAACTGCTTCTCTTACCCCTCCAGAGTAGAACAATGCTCTCACAGCTTGGCCAACAAATGCGCTGGGATCTATTACACCTGACACCATGTTATGTTATGGCTAATGTGGCAGTATAAGAGGCACAATATAGGAGAAAGGGACAGAAAGTTTTTCTCAGGTTGCGTCCAAGTATTTTCTATTTTGTTCCAGTAATGCATGGCGCTAGCATAACAAATAATTTCTCTTAAAATCAATCCTTTAACTAAACTTATATCATACCAATAACATATATTATAATGTGTATATGGTACATACATCATATATAATATTACAACCGTGGCCGTTGTGTAAACAGTACCAGGACTGAGGAGGAAGAGAGAAAACAGATGTTTCCCGTTTTTCCCCTTTAACCCCCAAGCAAGAGATCCTTTGTATTCCTTTGTAAAGAAGGGAATCTGTGTAGGCGTGGTTTAGAAAATGTGGGTGTGGCTGAAAATACTTTTTGTCGAATGACAAAAGAAGAAAGTCCCAACACCCTTACAAATTGTATGTGCGAATATGTAGCCAAAAATGAAGGTTAAAATATTTGGGGAGCATGTAAGGAGGTGGAGTTTTAGGAAAACGGAGCCTATGGGAAAAAGGGAAGGTGTGGCTAAGGAAGAAAAGACCCAAAATAAATTAGTAGGCGTGTTTAGGAATAATTTTTGTGAGGAAAACTGATAAATTTCCAATTACCGTAAAAAATGCCCTTATATAAGGCGAAAAAACAGAGGTAAATGTACGATATACCTCTGAATAACCATGGCATCTTAAGTTTAAGTAGGGGGATGGGTTTCCGTGAGGTAGCATCTTATTAGGGAGAAATGCAGCCATATTTCAGTGTTAGAAAAGCTTAAGTGTTAGAATGTTTACGTGGTAGGATGTTATGAATTATGAATCAGTCAGGGAGTGACGCATTTCCTTATATGAAGCTTTGTCTAATATTTTGTGAAATACGGAGTGATCTGTGCTTAGTTGATGCGGTGTAAATTTCGACATTTTTTATTATAGGTAATTTATGGGGGGATGTAAAGTGGTAGGAGATATGTTAAGTAATAATAATAAAAGAAATGCAATCGTTGTTCCTCTAACCTACTATGCTAGAAGAGCGGGACAAAAAAAGTTCGTATCAATAAGCAACATTTGCAGGTACGACAAACAGAATTCTAGTTGGGGAAAAAAAAAAATCCACTGACGTTGACTTAGGATGGACTGATCGCAATAAGATGCATATAGAAAAATTGTAAATAAGTCAACAGCAAAGTGAAACCCAAACAGAATAAGGACAATATCTTGTTATCGTATTAAAATTATACTCAAATAATGCAATGGAAACCCCTCCCACCCCGCACCCCTGTGTGGCCGGCCTGCCGCAGTTTTGCCACACGTTTTTTTTTCTTTATGTTTTTTAAATCACAAAGGACTGGCCAAGGGCACAAAAAAAATGGGTAACACAAAGCCCGCTTAGTTGCCAGTTCCTATAAGGAAGAACAGTAAGAGAATAATATAAAAAAGAGGGGTGAGCCAGTTTAGTTCGGGAGGTTGTCTTGTTACTCTTCTTCTGAAAAGATGTAAGTCATAGGAAAGTGGAAAATAGAAACAGGAAGAGAGTTCCAGATTTTACAAGTGAAAGGGATGCAAGGGTAAAGATACTGATTAACTCTTGCATTAGGAAGATGGACAGAATAGGGATGAGAATGAGTAGAAAGTCTTGTGCAGCGAGGCCGCGGGAGGGGGGGAGGCAGCAGTTAGCAAGTTCAAAAGAGCAGTGAGCTGAAAATAACGGTAGAAGAGAGCAAGAGAAGCAACATTGCGTCGGTGATTTAAAGATTGAAGACAGTCAGTCAGAGGAGGGGAGTTGATGCGACGAAAAGCTTTAGACTCAACCCTGTTTAGGAGAGCTATATGAGTGGATCCTCCCCAAACATGTGAGACATACTCCATACATGGGAGGATAAGGCCCCCTGTACAGAGAAAGCAAACTGGGAGGGAGAAAAAAAAGGACGCAGACACCACAGGACACCTAACTTCTTAGAAGCTGTTTTAGCAAGAGATGAGATGTGAGATTTCCAGTTCAGATTTTTAGTAAAGGATAGTCCTAGAATGTTCATTGTAGAAGGAGATAGTTGAGAGTCATTGAAAAAGAGGGGATAGTTATCTGGTAGGTTTTGTCGAGTACATAGGTGAAAAAATTGGGTTTTTGAGGCATTGAACAAAAAAAGGTTTGCTTAGCCCCAATCAGAAATTATAGCAAGATCAGAAATTAGGCGCTTAGTGGCATCTCTCCGTAAATCACTTAGTTCCTGTTGAGTTGGACGTCTAATAAAAGACGTTGAAAAATGCAGGGTAGAATCATCAGCTTAGGAGTGGATAGGGATTTGAGTTAGACAAAGAAGATCATTAATGAATAATAGAAAGAGAGTGGGTGATAGGACAGAACCCTGGGGAACACCACTATTGATAGATTTAGGAGAAGAACAATGTCCGTCTACAGTAGCTGCAATAAAATGGTTTGAAAGGAAAGTTAAGATGAAGGTACAGAGAGAAGGATAGTAGGATAGTAGTAGTAGTACGATAACCGAATGAGGGTAGTTTGGAAATAAAAGATTTGTGCCAGACTCTATCAAAAACTTTTGATATGTCAAGGGCAACAGCAAAAGCTTCACCGAAACCCCTAAAGAAGGATGACCAAGATTCAGTTAGGAAAGCTAGAAGATCGCCAGTAGATCACCCTGTACGTAAACTGTACTGACGATCAGATAGAAGATTGTGAGCAGATAGATGCTTAAGAATCTTCTTATTAAGTATAGATTCATAAACTTTAGAAAGGCAGGAAGTCAAAGCTATAGGACGGTATTTTGTAGTATTAGAACGGTCACCCTTCTTAGGAACAGGTTGGATGTGAGCAAACTTCCAGCAAGAAGGAAAGGTGGAAGTAGATAGACAATGACGGAAACGTTTGACCAGGCAGGGTGCAAGCACAGAAGCACAGTTTTTGAGAACAATAGGAGGGACTCCGTCAGGACCGTAAGCCTTCCGAGGATCTAGGCCAGAAAGGGCAAAGAAAACATCATTACGAAGGATCTTAATGACAGGTATAATATTGTTACGCCGCGGAGAAATGTCCGTCTGTCTGTGTGTACGAGTGAGCGGCATGCAACCTTGGGGACGAGGGGTTGCCGGTTGGGAGACTGGAGAGAGAGCGGTGTGGGACAGTGTAGGTGGCAAGAGGTCTTTGGGAGCGGCGAGGCGGGCGAGCCGGTGTTGTCTGTGGGCAGAGGGGAGCAGACGCTGGCCTGGATAAGACGTATTGGATTAGCTCCTTCTCTCCCGCGCCGCCCTTTGTGATCTGCCTATACACCAAAGAGAGTGTCAGTGTTCGTATAAGTCAGCGTCTCGCATGAAGTCAGTAAACCATGTGTGTGTGCCATTCTCACGTAGCCTCCATTGTGTGTTAGAAACCACCATTTAGACAGTGCAACATGTGAGTCTCTCTCCACCATCAGTACAGTGTATTGTGACCTCCGCTAATAAATTAGACTGTGTAATGCAGTGTGCTCAGTGTCCCTTCCTCCGGGTGTTGATAAAGGCGCCATCAGCGGTGAGATAAGCTGCTCGCCTCAGGTATTTCTGCCGAACCTCCGTCAGGAGTAACTGTTTACGTGGGGTGCCCTTGGTGTGGTAAGAAAGGTGAGTGATCTGCGTAACATTGGTGTTAGTAGTTTCGGGTTGATTGTAGAAAATAATATGTGGCCGATAGCTGTGTAACACGCGGTCAAGATGGCGGGCAAGGAGGAAGGGGAAGGCGAGCTGGTGCCTTGTGACGTCACTGAGGAAGAAAGTGGCGCGCTTCTAATGGCGGGAGAAAACCGGTGGGGGACTGAGATGGCGGATAGCGAGAAAGAGGACACGAACAGGATCATGGCCATGATGAAAGAAATGATGACCCAAAATAGAAGTGAAAAAGAGAAACTGATGAAAGAAATGATGAGCCAAAATGAAAATTTAAGTGAAATGAAACAGAATTTAAATGAAGTGAGAGACACACTGAGCAGAGGCTTACCCGAGGTACAAGCTGACGCGAGGCAAGATACTAACGAGGCATGCACTGCAATAAGAGACGAGTTGGAAACTGACATCGAGGATGTAGTCACTCGTTGAGCTGTGCGTGAAGGAGGAGCCTCGTGAAGTGAAGCCACAGGTTTCATGAACAGAACCTGGCACACACGCAGGCTCACACGTGGTTCCTATGGCAACGGCGGGGAGATGTGGCTGCAGCCACATTTCTATACACACCCCCGCTCTTGCCAACCCGACTCGCCCCGCCTGGTTTTCTTCACCGCTATACTACGCCCCCGAATTCTCCTCCACGAAGCGTGCACTCCCCTGTAGGAGCCACAGGGCGGAGGAAACCATCGGAATTTGATGGAAAAGTGTCGTGGGAGGCATACCTGGCTGTGGGTGATCTGTTTGGGGTTGAGGGCGCGGCCGCGACTTGTGATTGTAAGGAGAGCGTAGCCCTGCCCCTCTCACCACCCACTCCACCTAGCCAGGGCATGTGGTTCGTTACGGTACGGTACGAAATTACGGTACGGTACGGTAATTTAAGGGCTAAAAGTACGGTTCGATATTACGGTTCGATATATTTCTTCAAGTTCGGTACGGTACGAAAGTTTGATTTTTATTTCCGTACTTATATCGAACCATTTTCGTACCCAACAGTATGGATGGTAGGCTACCATCCATATTGTCAATCTATATTCATGTATATCTATCTGTAAAAATCAATTGACTTCACCCCAGCTCAGGGACCAGGGTCGGTCCAGGGAGTCAGGGAATCAAGGAGCGGGAGTTGACCCCCCCATTAACACCAACGTGTGACCTCATTACCAGGGAGGAATTTTCCATCCAACGCCTGGGTGTTGACCTGGGGTCCTGGGACTCTTGGGGATAATGATTAATAGTTCAACAGGCCATGTGTCTAGTTCCTATCTACCTTAATATATAGACTGCATATATATATATATATATATATATATATATATATATATATATATATATATATATATATATATATATATATATATAATATAATAATATATATATATATAATATATATATATATATATATATATATATATATATATATATATATATATATATATATATATATATAACCACCTCACTTCAACCTCGTTCATGGTCACTGGTGATGGAAGAGTGAGTGAGTGAGGGTAGGGCGTGAGTAGGTGAAGGCGTGGGTGGATTCGTGAATAAGTGAGTGAGTGAGGGGTGTGGGTGGGTGAAGGAGTGAGTGAGGGAGTGAGTGGGTTGGAGGGGTGTTGAAGAAATGAGTGAGGGCGTGGATGGGTTAGTCCGTTAGTGAGTAAAAGAGGGAGTTTGTGAATGGGCGGGTAGATGAATGATTGAGTGAGGGCGTGGCGTTGGTGGATGGGCGGGTAGGGGAATGAGAGTGAGCGAGATTTGACCCCATTAATTAACACCACCGTGTGACTTCATTAGCTAGGTAGAATTTCTGCCCAGCTGCCTGGGTGTGGACGTGGCATGGAGATTATCCCTCAGCCTCCTCAGGTCAAGGAGATAAGTAAGGTGGCGTGAGATTAAAGGAAGATATTGTTGATGCCATCATGCTTTTACCATGCAATACATAAAATTAATGCACCCTAATTTATATATATATATATATATATATATATATATATATATATATATATATATATATATATATATATATATATATATATATATATATATATATATATATATATATATATAGTTAATGCTTTGTAAGTCTCGGGTTTAGGAGGTAACTATGAAATGTATGTAGTATATAGAGATAAATGGGTAGAAGTTACTGTGTGTTGTATGTACCTGTAAAAGTATGTACTACCTGTAAAAGTATGTGTATATTAATCACAATGGAAAATTACACTGGTTAACAAAATCAAACTTTTTTTTCACATCACAGACATAAATAAGCTTTTCTGAACGTATTTTTGATGCTGATTCCAAATCTGGTTACAGTTTTTTTCTAGCACGTATAGTTTTTTAATTATTTCTATTTTTATTTTATGAAAATCTTCGTAATTTTATGAAAATCTACGGGTGTAATAAATTACATTTCATGCAAATCATTTACTTGTAAGAACTAAAATATACATCATACACTAAATTAATACAACGCAATGAATTGTAAGCAACAAATTTACATCATCAAAGGTCATTGAACATACTTGTAAAGTAAGAATATACACAGTACAAGATCTTAAAAGCGTTGAGAGTACGCTTTTCTTTTAAATATTTGGTCTGGATTTTCACGATACAACATCCAACAATGGTCAGCCATCATCCTTTCGTTCCAAAATCCTTGGTAGCGAACTTCCATAGTCTGAATGTTTTGGTGAAAGCGTTCCCCTTGCTCGTCACTCACTGCACCAAAGTTTTCGGAAAAGAAATCTAAATGGGAATGCAGGAAGTGCATTTTTAAAGACATTCGACACTCCATTTCTTTATAAGCATCGAGGAGTTTCTCAACTCCATCCTTATATGCATGAGACTTGTTATTCCCCAGAAATTTTGCGCATATCCATTTAAAAGCCAGCCAAGCTTTCAATTCCAGCGGACTGAGGGCCCGTTGAAATTCCATATCCATTAAAACCTCCCTGATTTGTGGCCCAACAAAAATTCCCCCCTTCAATTTTGTTGCACTAACTTTCGGAAATTTCTTAGAAAGGTATTGAAACCCTTGTGAATTGACTTTACCCATTGCTTTAACAAAATTCTTCATTAAACCAAGTTTAATGTGGAGAGGTGGTGGGAAGATCTTTTGGGGATCAACTAAAGGGACAGACTGGACACTGCATGTTCCTGGGACATATTTGGACCTTTGTGGCCAGTCACGTTTGTTGTAGTGTTCCGTTGTGGCACGACTGTCCCACAGGCAAAGGAAACAACAATATTTTGTAAATCCTGCTTGCATACCCATTAACATACCTATAACTTTAAGATCTCCGCAAAGGTTCCATTGATGACTGTTGTATTGGATTGCTTTAAGTAGTATATCCATATTGTCATATGTCTCTTTTAGATGGACAGAATGGGCAATAGGGATGGATGGCTTTACATTTCCATTATGCAAAAGAACGGCTTTCAGGCTTCTCTGCGATGAATCAATGAAGAGACGCCAGTCAGATGCCACATACGTCTGAGACAAGTCTGTGAATAGTCCATGTATATCATGGCAATAACAGAGAGGACCATCTACTGTAAAGAATGTTGCTAAATTAAAGTTCCGCTTTCGGTAGTAACTGACACGAACATTTTTTTCAAGTAAATTGTTCTCCTGTAGTCTTGAGGCTAGAAGCTCTGCTTTCTCTTTAGACAGTGATAAGTCTCTAACAAGATCATTCAAATGTCCTTGGGTGAATAGCTTTGGCTCGAAATTTCTACCTTCCGATGTGTAATCTGGATCTGCAGACGGTCCGGGAACGCCACCAATTGCACCTTCATCCCCATCCATGTCATCTTCGATAGAATCTACACCATCATCTGGGGTAATTGGAATGGGCAATTCTTCACCATGTTGCACTGGTCTACGTGCTGAATCCATGGTTGGATAAACAATCTTGTTTTTGTTCTTTGTAGAAAACCCTATTATGTTTACACTACAAAAATAACAGTCTTCATGATGATCTCTCGACTCCCTCCATATCATGGGTATGGCAAACGGCATTGAAGCTTTCTTTTTGTTCACCCAATCGCGTTATCCGTTTGAACAAGAACAAATTTGATTTGATGTGGCGCCCATGGCTTATCTTGGTCACCTAGGTGGCAATCAAAGTATAGCTTGTATATTTTCTTAAGGTCGGTTGTAATAGTTCGTCGTTGTAGTTTAGTTGTGAAATTACCACATACATAACAAAACTTGTCTGGGTGATTCTTACATTCTCGAGGCATGCTGATTGATTTGAGCAAATGATTCGAAACGAATTAACATCAGCACAGCACTTCACACGACAGTAGCCAGAGGCAGAATGTGCACGCTGTTCTCAGAGACGGGAGGTATCAATTGCGCATGTTGCCAGACGTACGATAAGATACCTGAAATAAATAGAGAAATAAACAGATAAAATAAATAGATAAATTAATACATAGACCAGAATAGACACGACTAGACAAGATAAACCCTATCAAATATTTAAACATTATAACTTTTGCCAATATATTACCCGTAAAACTAATAAATACATAAGATAAACCCAATAAAATGTTGAAAAAAGTAGTGCTTTGCCTATATAAAATGGTTAAATCTATGTATTTACTTATATGCCTTCATAATAAAAACTATACGTGCTAGAGAAAATCCAAATGCAGTTTTGGAATCAGCGTCAAAAATGCTATCCAAGCCACACAAAATTATCTCTGATGAAAAAACTTTGTTGGCAAATGAATTATTAGTAATTTTGTCAATTATTGATTTTCTTTACGAAAGTCAAATGTTTTTGGGTACGAAAAATAGTTCGAAATTACGGTACGGAAATTAATCGTACTAGTACGGTACGATACACATCTTCAGGTACGGAACGAAATTACGGTACTGTATTTATCTGAGGTACGAATTACGAAAAATATTATCGTACCGTACCGTACTACATGCCCTGCACCTAGCTCACGCGAGTCTCCGCTTCGTCGTTCGGGCCCGAGTGCACGTCAGGAATGTGGCGACTTGCGACACAGGCCGCAGGAGCTGGATGCGCTTGTGCCGTGGAAGGCCTGTCGGCCCCAATTTGCGGCGCTGGCGAGCGGCGTAAAAAGCGTGCCGTGGAAGGCCTGACGGGCCCAATTCGCGGCGCTGGCGAGCGGCGTAAAAGGCGTGCCGTGGAAGGCTTTTTGTGCCCGATTCGCGGCGCTGGCGAGCGGCGTAAAAGGCGTGAAAGGCCTTGCTGGGGGCCTGCCGCCCAGACGGGTTCGGATCAAGGGCCCACTGAGGAAGGGCTAGAAACCCACTCACTTCGCCTCGGCATGGAACCACCGGAAGAAGAGCCGCCGGCGTAGTTAGCGTGGGAAGCCGCGCAGCAAGCATTGGAGGCCTCTGGGCGCCAGGACCAAGAGGACGCACTCATACCTGCCTCCGCTGCGTCTTCAGGAGGATGGCGAGCAGTTGAGCCACACTTGCAGTGTGTGGCCCCCGCCGAAGCTGGTGCAGGTGGCAGGAACTGTTTGTTACGACGGTGGAGGGATGCACTCTACCAGGCAGAGCCTGCCACGGCGTGTTGCTGTTAAGTCCTGTCGCACCGTCACCGGCGCCTTGCAGTGGAGGGCATGGTCTGTCGGGAGGTCGTGGCGCCCTTTGCCGCGGAGACGAGCAGTGGAGCAGAGAGGAGAGCTGCGGGACCCAGTGGAGAGTGGACACTCCTGGGCCGTGGTTACCTCTGAGGCGAGCCAAGGGTAGAGGACGTCCCCTGTGGTTTATGACGCCTGGGTGAGGTTGCAGCTCTGTGTTCCTACTGGTGGGTCTCGCGTGCGAAAAGGAGGGCGGCCTGGTCCGACCTTCCAACACTGCAGTGGCGGCTGGTGGAGGCGATGGAGGGACTTCCAGCTGTAAAGCTTTGGGTGGTAATGTTTGGTATAGGGGTGTGTTTAATGATGAGGAGAGTTGCCCTTCATTTGAGGATTTTTTATTGTGTTCATTTTGTGTTTCAACTACTGTTTCCATATTTTCTTTTATGTACTTTTAGGATAAAGGAAACAGCGGGACGCTGTTCTGGGGAGGAGGAGCATAGTGTTACGCCGCGGAGGAATGTCCGTCTGTCTGTGTGTACGAGTGAGCGGCGTGCGACCTTGGGGACGAGGGGTTGCCGGTTGGGAGACGGGAGAGAGAGCGGTGTGGGAGAGTGGAGGTTGCAAGATGTCTTTGGGAGCGGCGAGGCGGGCGAGCCGGTGTTGTCTGTGGGCAGAAGGGAGGAGACCCTGGCCTGGATAAGACGTATTGGATTAGCTCCTTCTCTCCCGCGCCACCCTTTGTGATCTGCCTATACACCAAAGAGAGTGTCAGTGTTTCGTATAAGTCAGCGTCTCGCTGAAGTCAGTACCCATGTGTGTGTGCCATTCTCACGTAGCCTCCATTGTGTGTTAGAAACCACCATTTAGACAGTGCAACATGTAAGTCTCTCTCCACCATCAGTACAGTGTATTGTGACCTCCGCTAATAAATTAGACTGTGTAATGCAGTGCTCAGTGTCCCTTCCTCCGGGTGTTGATAAAGGCGCCATCAGCGGTGAGATAAGCTACTCGCCTCAGGTATTTCTGCCGACCCTCCGTCAGGAGTAAATGTTTACGTGAGGCGCCCTTGGTGTGATAAGAAAGGTGAGTGGCACTGAGTGCCCTGCGTAACAATATAGCCAGACGGTGGAGGAGAAGGAGGAACAAGCCCTTCATCAACCAGAGTGGAATTTTCAGCAAAGGTTTGAGCGAAGAGTTCAGCTTTAGAAATAGATGAGACAGCTGTGGAGCCATCTGCGTGAAGCATAGGAGGGAAAGATGAAGAAGAAAAATTGTTAGAGATGTTATTTGCTAGATGCCAGAAGTCACGAGAGGAATTTGATTCAGAAAGATTTTGACATTTTCTATGAATGAAGGAGTTTTTGGTAAGTTGCAGTATAGATTTGACATGATTACGGGCAGAAATATAAAGAGCATGAGTTTCAGGAGAGGGAAGGTTACGGTACCGTCTGTGAGCCGCCTCTCTATCTCGGACAGCATGAGAACAAGCAGAGTTAAAGCAAGGTTGACGGGTTTTAGGATTAGATAAAGTGTGTGGA
>JACEEZ010019119.1:52132-154632 GCA_016584305.1 Chionoecetes opilio | reverse complement strand
GTGGTGGGGCCACTTGCATTGTTTCCATACCTGAGGAGGGGGTCCATTTGGCCTTTGGGTATCTTGCCTGTGGTGTTCAGGGGGTGGAGCGTTTCTATGTGTATGTGGTGATCGTTGCCCTCTGTCTTCCTCTGATTTCTTTGCTGGGTTGATAGATAGATAGATAGATAGATATAGATAGATAGAGAAAGAGATACCATATATCTACAATGATTTACTTTATAGATTTTCAAATAATTGTGACGTTGTCTTTATAATTACAATCAAGTAGCTTTTTAATGTCACTATGTTGCACTTTTGACACACACAAAAAAGATGACATGATATGGCATAATTTCCTCTTATCGTAACAAGTCCTTATTCTGTGAGAGAGTTTGGAGAAACGCCAGGTTTAGGCATCTGATAAATATCTTCAAAAATACGTTGCTTCTCACGGATATATTTTTAGTGTTATATATATATATATATATATATATATATATATATATATATATAATATATAATATATATAATATATATATATATATATATATATATATATATATATATATATATATATATTATATATATATATATAATATATATATATATATATATATATATATATATATTATATATATATATATATATATATATATATATATTATATATATATATATATATATATATATATATATATATATATATATTATATATATATATATGTATATATAATATACATATATATATATATATATATATACATATATATATATATATATATATATATATATATATATATATATATATATATATAAATGCTGAGAGAGAGAGAGAGAGAGAGAGAAGGAGAGAGAGAGAGGAGAGAGAGAGAGAGAGAGAGAGAGAGAGAGAGAGAGAGAGAGAGAGAGAGAGAGAGAGAGAGAGAGAGAGAGAGAGAGGAGAGAGAGAGAGAGAGAGAGAGAGAGAGAGAGAGAGAGAGAGAGAGAGAGAGAGAGAGAGAGAGAGAAAAAAAAAAAAGAGAGAGCATAGGGTGAGCGGCGCGGCGATTTATTTAGTTAACGCTAATTTATGCATGGTGATAATTCATTTATCAGAAAACGAAGTATTCAATGGAAAGCTAATAAAATTCCACTTCTATTGATATGTTCGATGTTATAAGCTGTCTGTCAAAATTTCAAATGGCGACGAGTTTAATGTAAATTTTAAGTTCAGGCATATTTCTTCAGTCTCATAATGGCATTCATTTAATGTGTTTTACTGTGTTTTATGTGATAATTTTAGGAACAAACATTTCCAAAAGATAACGTATATCATTTATCCTGTGAACAGTTTTACTGGGGGATCAGCCTTGAAAATTTCCCGCGGGTCTAGAGGAACGGAGGGCCCGGGGCCCCAAAAATGGCGCCCAAAAATCGAGTTGACGCTACCTCTTTAAGGCACCTAAGAGTGATGGCCGTCCAGTGCATCCCGCGCAACTCAAAAGAAGCCCGAGAAAAACTCGGCTACTCCCTTGCCCGAGAATGATCCCGACGAGGAAGCCCCACAGCCATTGTCAGACACGACCAGGAAAACTATGATTAGCCGTACAACCCATTTTACTCGCGTCTCCGCCTGTTTTTACCAGGGGCCTGACTCACACGCTAAAATTTTACATGGTAGATACTTGGGACGTTACGTAAACACCCAGAGGCAGACCTTTGTTCAAGGAAGGAGGCCTCTTACTTCCAAAGGAGGCCTACTCTATCCCAGCTCTATGAGGGTTTTAAAAATTTGGTCTTTGACACGTGGGGAGCAGCGGGGCGGTGGCATGATTCTGTTTTCCCACCTACATCAATGCACTGTTAGAGTGCCCTGGGGCTTTTTTGGGGCTAAACCCCGTGGGGGGGTTGGCCAGTCCCCACCCCCAAAAGCTTCTTGGGGTGTGTTGGGAAAGTCAGCAAACCGTAGGTTTTTGTAGTGAGGGGGCTGAAATAAAAATAAAAAAATAGGAACCAAAAAGGCCGTGAGTTTCTACACGAGGTAGTCCTGTATTTAAAACTTCCCTACATCCACCTCTTTTCCCCCATCCTGAATTTATCCAATCCTTTTAAAGCCCCCTATAGACTGCGCATTGATACGGCGACGGGCCCTTCCAATATTACCACCAAAGCGTTTAAAGCGCGTATATTTGCCCCTGAATCTGACTTTGCGCCGTTTTCCGCTAGGGAACAAGGGGGGGGGACAGTTTCTGCCTTTCATGGGAGTGGGTACTGGAGGACGGATAACTCTGAGATCTCTCTAGAATAACATGGTGAAAATTTCCCTCCAAAGGTTAAAAATGGGCGAACCCATAAGAAAAATCGGGCCGCTGTGCTTCCAAAGCCCTCTGGTAATTTGACCAGGGGCGGACGGGGGGCGGGGGGGGGGGGGCTTGGGGTGTTTCACCCCCACCCTTTTACTAAAAGTCCCTTTCGTCGGGTAGGGAATAGGCTCAACATATAAACATTGTTTTAAAAATTATTTCTAATTTAATCCTTTTTCATTTCTGGGAGGTGGAGCGCATGCCTTTTGGGTGGTGTGTTGTGTGTGTTGTTTGTGTGGTGTGTGTGTGTGTGGTGTTTGTACTTGTCGCCAAAGACCTCCTTTTGAGTTATTTTTCGTAATAAATTGTATCTTTTGCCTTATTTATTATTTTTTTTTTACCCAATCATTTTTTATATTTGCTCTGAGTCGGCCTGTATAGGATAAATTAAAGTTACCTTGTGAGTTTTGGCTGTGTATTCTTATTAAGTGATTGGCATTGTTGTGCGTGAGTGGGGGGTATTGCAGCAGCGCGTTGGGGTGTGGCTCAGATATTCGTGGGTTCTTGCTCAGTAAACAATCCGTCATTTGGTAAAAACTCGTACGCGGCCAATTTGTTCCAGGGCGGAACTTTCTGTAAAAGCTCCCATTTACTTTATTCTTTTTTATAAAAACACCAAGCACCCATCAGTATGCCAAGTACTCTTTTTTATGTGTATTTAGGATTACCAATATCTAAGAGAAAAAAAATTACCTTAATAGACCATTAAAAACTGCTGCACAGTCGTTTTTAAAATGCAGATGAGTAAAAAATATTTTAAAAAGGGGGATAGGGAGAAGAAATATAGAGGGGATGGGATAGAAAAATAAAATAAATAAAAAACGGGAGCAGGTTATGGAAAAGGGGGGAAAAAAGGGGGAAAAACCAGAGGGGAGGTACTTCACACGAGTGTTAGGGAAAAGTAAATGACCTTTTGTTATGTTAGGCTAATGGGCATTATGAGGCCCAATATAGGGGGAAAGGGGGTAGAAAGTCTTTCTCGGGTCGTTAAGATTTTTATTTTTTTCCGTAATGCATCCCGCTGCAAAAACAATATGTTCTCTTAAAATCAATCCTTTAAAAAACATACTTCCCAATAACTATATCATAATATGCATATGGCATAATCACTATAAATTACATTTTCCCTTTTCATCAAATTTTTAAAATGCTATTCCATCATAACAAAACCTTTTCTTTTTTAGCAAGAATTTAAAGATCTAACTTCCTTGGGGGACGAACAATTCTACCCTTTGATGTTCTAGTCCCTTTCATCTAACTTTCATTTACCACAGAAGTCTCCACATTACATCACAATTTTTTTGCGGGTACCCCAAACCTTATTCTAAAAAACTTTTTTAGGTGTCCCTTTTATTTTCTAGGGGCACTTGGTCTAAAATAAAAGGGTCCCTGCGCATAAAAGGAACTGTGGGCTCTACGGGGATTTTTTTGGTTTTGATCAAGTGATGTCTGTTTCTTCAAAATTTGTTCTGTTTATTCCTTTACAGTAACCTCGGAGCCACAACAAAAGCTTCTTTGTTTAGAATTTAACCCCTCTTTAAATTTACTAATCTCCTACTTTAAGTTTTATCTAGCTCCCTTGAAAACCCTGTCTAGAACAGTTTTTGATTTTCTTTTGATCCTTTTGCAGGTCTAATGGCAATGGATCTTGAGTTTAGGGTGTAATGTTTGAGGGCTGTCGGGAGAGTGGGGAGAGTTCTCCCCCCAAAAAAGTAAATGAGAGGGGCTCGCTGTTCCCTGAAAGGGGTATTTTAGAGTCCAACAAACTCAAAAAAAAACATCCTTTCCATCCTTTAGAGCTTTTTTCGTCAACCTTTTCACGTCTGAACACCTTTCCACCAATCCCTTGCTCTTTGGATGGGAAAGGGGAGAAAAAGTATGAAAAATCCATAGGATTTTTCAAAAATTTTGAAACTCTCTAGAATAAATTTGGGGCCCTGTCCTATGCACTGTTTTAGGGGGTTCCTTCTTTAAAAGGGCCTTACAAAACTTACAATGGTACTTGTAGGTAGTTTCTAGTTCATCACACTCTCAAACCTGCTATAAATCAAAAGTAATAGGATGTCTCCCCTGAGCTCAAATAAAATTGCACCTGCTTTTGCCAAGTAGTTGGGCCTTCAGGGGGCTCAAGGTTCCTTTCTTGGTGGTTTCTAAAGGCATTACAGTTTTCCAAGAGCTAATCAAGTAATTTAGTTCCCCACCATTCCAGGCCAAATAACAAGGCCTAGCTAATTTAAAGATTTCTTTAACCCCCGATGAGATTTTTCAGATTCCTGAAAATTTTATTCCCCAACCTTTGGGGGGCAAAAATTTTGTTATTTTTGCAATAAAAGATTTTCTAAAATTTAATCTCTAAAATTCCAATAAGATAATTCCACTGGGGTTTGGGCCTTAAATTTAGGCCCAAACCCCCCATAGTAACCTCTTTTAGAGTGCAAGCTGGTCCTCTTTATTTTTTTCTGACCTTTCAAAGTCAAGCAACAAATTCCCTCAGGTACATAACCAAATTCACTGAAATTTATACTGTGTTTTTAAACCCCCAGACCAAGGTACCCCACTCAAAGCTCAGCGATGTCTTTCTTTTCCTTTTTATACGACTCCAAAAAATACTTCTGGACCTGAGGAGCATTCTTTGCAACCTGGGGGGGTGTTGAAATGGCTTTTTAAAAAAGATTTCCAAAGGGGGTGATCAGACTCAAAAGTGTCTGAGATCTCCCCATACGGTATGAAAGAAAAATTTTTCAGCCCCAAAAACAATTTTCAAAAAGCTCCTTTTTTAATTTTGCATATTTCTGAGTTTTGTAAGGGAACGGCTGTAAAGGTACTGGTTTATCTTCCGTTAAATGCAAGCTCCAACTGCAAAAACTGAGGCTCTACAGTAAGAGGATGGTTTTTCTTACATCTAGAACCCTTGACTGGGGCTTCCTAACAAGTCTCTTTAAATTTATTAAAAAATTCTTCTTGTCGTTTCCCATTTGAAATCAGCATCTTTCTCCATAATCTTCTTAGAGGCTCATTTATGTTGAATTCTAGGTACAAACTTGCTAAATAATTTAAAATGCCCTGAATCTAGCGTTCGTCTGTCTTGAGGGGCGGGGGCTTAGAAATCACCACTTTTTCTTTAAAATCGGTTTAAACCATTTTATTATGTTGCCAAGTAGTCTAAATGATCAGTCTTTTGTTTTGTTTCTGGGGTTTAATTAGGTTTTTTTTTCTACTTCTTTGTAAAACTTGGTCTAATCTTCATCATGCTCCCCATGAGTACGGCCATAAATCAAGATATCATCCATGATAATTTCTTTCCTCTAGCATCAAAAACTCATGCTCCGCCTCGATAGATCTCGGGGGGGTGATTCCAAAAGGAAGACGCAAAAACCTGTATCTGCCAACCCCGCAAATAAAAGAAACCGGGTACGGAGGCCAAAATATGTCTACCGGGGCCCTAGGAAGTGTACGACGGAGGCCCGCTGGGGTTTTGCTCAGAGGTTCACCGTCGGGCCGCTCCAGCGGCCCGACGTAGGACATATGACTACTTGCCGCTGTTACAGTAACCGATTGAGGAATATTTACGGTTACACTTTCTAAGCATATTGCAGATGCAGTAATGTTCTTAGAGGTGTTGCACAGACCATTAGCCGCTAAAGACTAATGGGCCCGTACCGAGAGTCATGATGAAGGGCGAGCGACAACCTTCGTTGACTGAGCAAGGGTACCATAAAGGTAGAGCGATGACCTTCGTTGACAGGAAGGGTACCATAAAAGGGATATTTTTCGGAACGAAGAGCAGCGACGACGGTCGTCAAAGACACGAAGGTGACCGTGTCTTTGTGCCGACCTTCGTCGCTGCTCTTCGTTTCGAAAAATATCCCTTTTATGGTACCCTTTCTGTCAACGAAGGTCATCGCTCTACCTTCATCATGACTCTCGGTACGGGCCATGGACTGTTCAACACCCATAAAACATTACTAAATATGCAATATGCTCTAAGTACAAGCCAAAATGTTTGTATGTCGTTATCCACTAATACGATGAAGAGAACCACAAATCACTTTGGACTTCGTTTATTTTTTATTAACACAAAAAAAATTCCGCATTGGATTTACATGGTTACATGGTGGTTTACATGATGGTGGTATAGCATGAAGAACGAGATGAATGAAGATTGAAGATTTGTCATCGAGATCCATTTCAACATTTAAATTATTTGCAGGCCATACAAAATCATGAACTATAAAATCAACCAGATATTTTTGGTCAACCATTTCAAACACTCGAATTAGCAGGATTTCCTTCCTACTTCATTTACTTGCTGTATACCATCCTTCCCTATAATTCATACCACTCTCTTTTAAAATAAGCCATCCTGGTCTCCATTAAATTAATTATCTATTTAACATAAGAATATATCATGTAATAATAAATATATATATATATATATATATATATATATATATATATATATATATATATATATATATATATATATATATATATATATATATATATATATTATATATATATAGTCATTGCAAAAAAAAAATTGGACATGAATGTCTTCAGATTTTTTGCCCTTCTCAGTGATGTGTTAAAATTTCTCGGGTTTGTCGTATATCTGACATCTTACTGGGCTGGAGGTTAGTCCTCACAGTGCTCCACATCGCTCAGGCTGCACTAAGGTATGTATGAAGGGGAGAGAGTTACCATCTTTCCTCCTTGCGCCTAAATACCCCCCATCACCCCACCTTCCTCTAACCCTTCCCCCAGGTCTACAGATGCATTTTGCCTGACAAATCAATCCATTGTCAAGAAGACGCATATAGTCACTTTGTACAGTGGTGGCAAGTCTATGAACCAGATAGTATGGGAGACGGGAACCTCCAAAAATGCTGTCTCAATCTGGTGCATCAATCAATCAATCATTGGGGGCATACGCCGGGGGGCGCGTCGCCTCGCCCACCCTACGACGCCACTCCCGGGGTTCACCACGCGCGAATTCCCATACAGGCTCCTTTCCCATACCAAGCAGCTCTCGACAAGAAACATCAACTTGCCCCAGCCACGAGCCTTGTGGGCGCCCCCTTGGCCTTCTCCACGCCGGATTGTCTCTTACAGATACAACCCGATGGGAAGGATCCCATCGGGATGGATCCCATCGGCATT
Organism: Chionoecetes opilio; assembly: GCA_016584305.1. Lineage (NCBI taxonomy): Eukaryota > Metazoa > Arthropoda > Malacostraca > Decapoda > Majidae > Chionoecetes > Chionoecetes opilio. Next base: position 147,149 of record JACEEZ010019119.1, on the reverse strand, counting down.
TCAGGGTAGCGTGCCACATGCCCATATAGCTGAAGTTGGCGCTGACGGACTATGCAGATAATAGGCCTCGATTCAGTCTCACGGTGCAATCGCTGATTTGACACGTAATCATCTTAGCGATACCCCATGATTCTGCGAAGACACTTATTACTAAAGGCATTGATTCGTCTCTTCAAGTCACTATTTAGTGTCCATGTCTCACAACCATAGAGTAAGACAGGGATCACAAGCGACTTGAAGATCCGGATCTTTGTCCTCCTGCGCAAGTACCGACAACGCCAAATACTCCCGCTGAGCGAGTCCATAACACCGTGGGCTATGCCAATCCGCCGTAAGACTTCTTGACGTTACCCGCCGTCATTATGGACTGCGCTACCAAGGTATGTAAAACTTTCCAAGATCTCAATGTCCTCGCCACACGCATGAACAGACTGTACTGCTTCATCTAGTAAGTCTCCAAACACCTGGACCTTGGTCTTGAGCCAGGAGACCTCAAGTCCCAAAGGCTTTGCCTCCTCGTGCAGCGCCTCGAAAGCCTTCACCAGGACCTCCAGCGACTCAGCAAAGATTACTGCATCATCGGCAAAAACAAGATCAGTGATCTTGGTGTTGCCGACAGATGCTCCACAATCACTTTGATCTACAACCTTGTCCAATACCCAGTCCATACAAGCGTTGAAAAATGATGGGGCAAGGACGCACCCTTGCTTCACTCCTGTACTCACAGGAAAGAAGCTGGATACACCTGCCCCACACTTCACAGCACTCTCAGTTCTGGTGCATGCAGGCTCTAAATGATGAGTTGGTAACTAGTTTGGTGGAAAAAGAGTTAGAACGACCTCGGAAAAAGTCAAAGACTTGCTTGCTTGGTCTTCTTTGTGTTCCATGTTGCTTGATCTTCTTTGACGTTTTCCGAGGTCGTTCTTAATCTTTTTCCACCAAACTAGTAGTGAGAGATGGGATGGTGTGAGACATGAATTAAGAGAAGGGGAAAAAAAAGTTCCTTTCGCAGGTTTATCCCTGCTCCTTTTCATATCTCACACCATCTCACCACCACCACCACAGCTGTCACTATAACACACCCTCTTCCTCTTTCCCCCCACCACACACCCCTCCCTCCCACGGCATCCACACACCCCTAACTCCCTCCACACTGCATCAAACACGGGAACAAGGAAGCTACAGAACGTGTCTCTAGCTTCCTTGCATGGGAATGAAGCGAAAAGTATACATACACCCAGTTCCTGAAGTGAACAAGTTTTTTTTGTCGGGCCTGCCTCTTATTTTCTATCGGTGTCTGCCTGAAAATCCGTGAAAATGTACTAGTTATGACAGCATATTTGTATGTCTTTGAACCATTTCTGTCGATTTGTATGTGTATTTATGAACGTGTCCTTGTATTATTTCATTCTTTATCTTTTGGTTTCATGTCTGGCTCAATATAAACAGGTATGAGACACTTTAATTCAGGTCAGTTATGCATCAAGTGTGTGGGCCAGCAGACTGATTAACTCCTGCCGCACGGCGGCACGTCGATCGCACGAGCACCACAGGACACCCTTGAGCGAGGTATATTGTTGTAGCGTCTTTGGCGACTTGCCCCGCGGGGTATGCCTCCAATGATTGATGCGATCAGGCTTAAGTGTTGTTCTCCTGAGCCAACACCAGCCTGAGGAGTAGCTGCTCCACGGCACTGTTGTGCGTCTTCTGCTCTACTATCTGCTCCTTTGCCGCCTCCTCCATTCGCCTGGCATGGTTTGTAGGTGAAGTCGGCGCATACACCGAAGCCGCCGCCTACTGAAGATGTTCAGAATCAATTCTACAATATATAGTATGACTTCTACACTGATCATATTGAAAGCAGACGCACAACAAAATATTTTTTAAGTACATGTAATTGATATATGGTACTGTATATGGCAACAGCCACATGTCTGTGAATGAGGACAGATAATGGAGTATGTACTGTAGTACATATTTAGGGCAAATCTTTTTTAATCCAGACAAATTATTACTCCCACAAGGGTCAGGAACCAATAATGGCAGAAAAATAAGGGTTATCCAAGACAAAATACCAATTGGAGAAGAATATTAAAAAAACACTTAACATCTATGTTAATATAATGTGACCCCTCATATTGTCAGTCAAAAATGCATCCCAGTCACAAATTCATAATAAAGCTAAGGCGAGATACTGCTTGTAAACTTTTCTGGTATATGTGATGTAACTAAATTCACCAAAATGTATTCAGTTTATCATTACATGTTAGTATAGGATTACATTCATTAACTGAGAAGTTTGTAGAACCATCTCTCTGTCAGTGAATAGGTGGCATTTCCTCAGAAGGTTAGAGTCACAAAGGAGAAATTTGTGCAGAGGTTAGCAACACAGGTTCCAATGGAGTTGGCACCACACACTATAGGCACAGAAAGGAAAAGTAGGATTGGGCAAGCATTAGTATAACCCCCATGCATCATAGAAGCAATATTATCACCTTGGTGGAAGGGTTGGGTTAGCATTAGTGAAAACAACTCTTCAACTTACTCTTCTGGAACACTCATTCATCTAACTTCCAATGACAAAAAAAATAGAAGAAAAAAAAAAAAAATCCCGTATTACAGTTTCTCAAAGGTGAAGGCCATACTGTTGGGAGTAGGTTTACAAGCAAAGGTGGGCATTCCGCAATTTTAGTCTGCAATTCCGCAAGTTTGCAACTTGCGGAATGATAATTCGGTTGCGGAATTGCGCAATTACGGATGCCTGAAAAAATTGCGGAATTGCGAATTGCGGACCGCCAAAATTTTGAAACGCAATCACAATAACTTGCGGAATGGGTAATTCGGTTGCGGAATTGCGCAATTACGGATGCCTGAAAAAAATGCAGAATTGCGGGTTGCGGACCGCCAAAATTTTGAAACGCAATCGCAATTATTGTGACGGTCACCACCTTCAAAGTGGTAAGTGCCCGCGTGAACATAAGTTCCCACCAAATATTGTGGAGCCAACACTGCCAACTGCCGACTTGCCAAGTGTAGCACAGTCACTCAGTCAGTGCGTGCTGGAACTTGGGATTGAGAGCGTGTACGCTGGCCGTGTGTGTGATTAATTGCCAACCTCCACATGCTGAACCAGAAGAAGTGGGAGGAGGAGGAGGAGGAGGAAGAGGAGGATTAGTAGATTACTTAGATTAGTGATTACTAACTAGCCAGTAGACTGTGAAGTGTAAAAGTAAAGAAAAACACTAAAAGAGACAAAGACTTAATTGTGAAGGACAAGTAACAAGTATAAACAGAAACAGAATAGGAATATAGAAGTATTAAACACTAATAAAGCGTCTAGAGACATTTATTTTTTTAATTGTAGGTGTTTAAGACTCTAGAGATGTTTAAAAGTCTAGAGACATTTTTTTTTTATTGTAGGTGTTTAAGAGTCTAGAGACATTTTTTTTTTTAATTGTAGGTGTTTTGTTTTAATTGTAGGTGTCAAAATTAGTTTGCGGAATTGCGGAATTGCGGAATTGCGATTGCGAAAAGGCTTATCCGAAAAAAATTGCGGAATTGCGATTGTGGACTGGTGCAGTTCGGAATTACGGAATTGCGATTGCGGAATTTGAAAAAAATTGCGATGCCCACCTCTGTTTACAAGTGCATCATGATGTGTAAATTTCTTGAGTCACTTGTTCACTTAAAGCACTCCACATTACATATGAAGCATTCAATAAAAAAATTACTTAGAAAGTGAGTTGGGACATGGTGCAGGAAGTCCACAATGTAGACAGGTGTGCTGCAGTGGCTAAAGGGGGAAGAAAGGAAGACAGATCTGCCTTTCATCGGAGTAGGTACTGTGCAGGACGGGATAACTCTGAGATCTGCTCTGAGAAGATACGACATGGTGTTAAGTTCCCTCCGAAGTGTTGCAACTGTGGGCGAACCCATAATGCAAACTCTGGCCGCTGTGCTTCCAAGCCTCATCTGGTACATTTGACCAGGGGCGTGCACAGGGGGCGGGGGGGGGGGGTGCTTCAGCCCCAGCCCTTTTCACTAAAAGTGCCCTTCTCGTCGGGAATAGGGAATAGGCTTCAATCATATAAACATTGTATTGAAAATATATTTCTAATTTAATCCTTTTATCATTTTCTGGGAGGTGGAGCGCACTGCCTGTGTGTGTGCGTGTGTGTGTGTGTGTGTGTGTGTGTGTGTGTGTGTGTGTGTGTGTGTGTGTGTGTACTGTGTCGCCAAGCACCTCCATTGAGTTATCTTTCGTAATGAATTGTATCTCTTGCCTTATTATTATATATTTATTTTTACCACTAACTCATTTATTTATATTTGCTCTGACGTCGGCCTGTATATGAGATTCAATTAAGTTACCTTGTGAGTTATTGGGCTGTGTATTCTTATTAAGTGAATTGGCATCTGTTGTGCGTGAGTGAGGGAGTATTGCAGCAGGCAGCGTTGGGGTGTGGACTCAGATATTCGTAGGTTCTTGCTCAGTCAACAACTCCGTCATTCTGGTACAAACTCGTACGCGGAACCAATTTGTGTCACCAGAGGCGGAAGCAGTTCTGTACAAGCTCCCTATTCTACATTATTCTTATATTTAGTTATGAACAGCCAAGCATCCATCAGCTACTGCCAAGTACTCTATTTTATGTGTATTTAGGATTACACAATATCTAAGAAGAAAAAAAATTACCATTAATAGACACATTATAACATGCTGCACAGTCGCTTTGCACATGCAGAGTGAGTAAGAATATATTAAAATGTGGATAGGGGAGAAGAAATATAGAGAGGAATGGGATAGAGAAAATAAAATAAATGAAAACAAGGGAGCAGTGTTATGGACAGAGGAGGAAGAGGGAAAACCAGATGGAGGTACTTCACACGACCGTGTTAGGGTAAAGTTAAATGACCGTTGTTATGTTATGGCTAATGTGGCATTATAAGAGGCACAATATAGGAGGAAGGGATAGAAAGTCTTTCTCAGGTCGTGTCCAAGTATTTTCTATTTTGTTCCAGTAATGCATGCCGCTAGCATAACAAATATGTTCTCTTAAAATCAATCCTTTAACTAAACTTATATCTTACCAATAACATATATCATAATATGCATATGGTACATACATCACATATAATATTACATCTTCTTTTTCATCAAATGTTTAAATTGCTATTCCATCATAAACTAAACCTTTTCTTTTTCTAGCAAGAACTTAAAGATCTAACTTCCTTGGGGGACGAACAATTCTACCACTTGATGTTCTAGTCCCAGTTACATCTAACTTATCATTTATATCCACACTGAAGTCTCCAGCATTTACATCACAATCTTTATTTGCAGGTAGCCCTACCTTATTCTCAAAACCTTTCTTAGGTGTCCCTAGCTTTATTTTCTATGGGGCACTTGGTCTGAAATACATAGGTGCCCCTGCTGCATAAGAGGAACTAGTGGGCTCTACAGGCAGATTTTCTTTGGTTTTGATCAAGTGATGTCTGTTTCTTCTATAAATTTGTTCTGTATTATCCTTCACTAAGTACGACCTCGGAGCCACAACAACAGCTTTCTTTGCTTCAGAATTCAACCCATCTTTAATTCTCACTACATCTCCTACTTCAAGTTTATCTAGCTCCTTTGAACTCCTGTCATAGAACAGTTTCTGCTTTTCTTGTGATCCTCTTAGCATGGTTCTAATGGTCAATGGATCTTGAGTTTCAGGCTGTAATAGTTTGAGGGCTGTCGGGAGAGTGGTGAGAGTTCTCCTCCCAAACAGTAACTGAGAGGGGCTCGCTGTTCCTATGACAGGAGTATTTCTAGAGTCCAACAAGCTCAAATAAACATCCTTACCATCCTTCAGAGCTTTCTTCGTCAACCTTTTCACTGTCTGAACACCTTTCTCAGCCAATCCATTGCTCTTTGGATGGTAAGGTGATGAAGAAGTATGAACAATGCCATAGGATTTACACAAATTTTGAAACTCTCTAGAAATAAATTGGGGCCCATTGTCACTATGCACTGTTTGAGGGATTCCATGTCTTGCAAGCTGACGCTTACAACACTTCACAATGGTACTTGTATGAGTAGTTTCTAGTTCATCACACTCTACAAACCTGCTATAATAATCAACAAGTAATAGGTACTGTCTGCCATGAAGCTCAAATAAGTCTGCACCTAGCTTTTGCCAAGGTAGTTGTGGCACTTCACGGGGCATCAAGGGTTCCTTTACTTGGTGGTTACTAAAGGCATTACAGTTTTCACAAGAGCTAATCAAGTAATTTAGTTCCGCACTCATTCCAGGCCAGTACACAAGGTCTCTAGCTAATCTTAATGATTTCTCTATACCCTGATGAGATTTGTGCAGATTCCTGAATATTTGATTCCTCAACACTTTGGGGACAACAATTTTGTTCATTTTATGCAATAGACGATTTACATAACTAATTTAATCTCTAAAGTTCCAATAAGCATGAATTTCCACTGGGGTTTGTGCCTTAATCTCAGGCCAACCCTCCATAGTAACCTCTTTCAGTAGTTGCAAGCTTGTGTCCTCTTTATTTTTTTCTGACCATTTCAAAGTCAAGCAACAAATCTCCATCAGGTACACTAACCAAATTCACTTGAACTTCATCATCTGTGGTTTCTAACTCCTCAGACCAAGGTACCCTACTCAACGCATCAGCGATGTACATTTCTTTACCCTTTTTATACTTGACATCCAAAGAATACTTCTGGAGCCTGAGGAGCATTCTTTGCAACCTGGGTGGGGCTGTTGAAAGTGGCTTTTTAAAAATGATTTCCAAAGGTCTGTGATCAGACTCAACAGTGATCTGAGATCTCCCATACAGGTATGAATGAAATTTTTCAGCCCCAAACACAATTGCAAGAAGCTCCTTTTCAATTTAGCATAGTTTCTCTGAGTTTTCGTAAGGGAACTGGCTGTAAAGGCTACTGGTTTATCATCCTGTTAAATGCAAGCTCCAACTGCAAAAGCTGAGGCATCTACAGTAAGAGTGACTGGTTTACTTACATCATAGAACCTTAGAACTGGTGCTTCACTAACAAGTCTCTTAAGTTTATTAAAACATTCTTCTTGCTCGTGTTCCCATTTGAAATCAGCATCTTTCTCCAATAATCTTCTTAGAGGCTCATTTATGTCTGACATTCTAGGTACAAACTTGGCTAAATAATTTAACATGCCCATGAATCTCAGCAGTTCAGGTCTGTCTTGAGGAGCAGGGAGCTTAGAAATCACCACTTCTTTCTTAAGATCTGGCTTTAATCCATCTTTAGTTAGTGTATGACCAATGTAGTCTACATGATCAGTCTTTAGCTTTAGTTTCTTGGGGTTTAACTTCAGGTTTTTTCTCTACTTCTTTGTAAAACTTGGTCTAATCTTGCATCATGCTCCTCATGAGTACGGCCATAAATCAAGATATCATCCATGATAATTTCTATTCCCTCTAAGTCATCAAACAACTCATGCATCCGCCTCTGATAGATCTCGGGTGCTGGGCTGATTCCAAAAGGAAGACGCAAATACCTGTATCTGCCAACCCAGCAAATATAAAGACAGCGGGCTTACGGAGGCCCAACGTATGTCTTACCGGTGGCCCTACGGAAGTGTACGACGGAGGCCCGCTGGGGTTTTGCTCAGAGGTTCACCGTCGGGCCGCTCCAGCGGCCCGACGTAGGACATATGACTACTTGCCGCTGTTACAGTAACCGATTGAGGAATATTTACGGTTACACTTTCTAAGCATATTGCAGATGCAGTAATGTTCTTAGAGGTGTTGCACAGACCATTAGCCGCTAAAGACTAATGGGCCCGTACCGAGAGTCATGATGAAGGGCGAGCGACAACCTTCGTTGACTGAGCAAGGGTACCATAAAGGTAGAGCGATGACCTTCGTTGACAGGAAGGGTACCATAAAAGGGATATTTTTCGGAACGAAGAGCAGCGACGACGGTCGTCAAAGACACGAAGGTGACCGTGTCTTTGTGCCGACCTTCGTCGCTGCTCTTCGTTTCGAAAAATATCCCTTTTATGGTACCCTTTCTGTCAACGAAGGTCATCGCTCTACCTTCATCATGACTCTCGGTACGGGCCATGGACTGTTCAACACCCATAAAACATTACTAAATATGCAATATGCTCTAAGTACAAGCCAAAATGTTTGTATGTCGTTATCCACTAATACGATGAAGAGAACCACAAATCACTTTGGACTTCGTTTATTTTTTATTAACACAAAAAAAATTCCGCATTGGATTTACATGGTTACATGGTGGTTTACATGATGGTGGTATAGCCATGAAGAACGAGATGAATGAAGATTGAAGATTTGTCATCGAGATCCATTTCAACATTTAAATTATTTGCAGGCCATACAAAATCATGAACTATAAAATCAACCAGATATTTTTGGTCAACCATTTCAAACACTCGAATTAGCAGGATTTCCTTCCTATTTTACTTCCTGTACCTATCCACCCACCTTCATATACCACTCTGCTGTTATACCATCCTGTCTCTATAATTTCATACGCCTTTCCTTTTAACATAAGGGCAGACGCGCTAGGGTCGACTCCACTGTAAATAAATAAATATATATATATATATATATATATATATATATATATATATATATATATATATATATATATATATATATATATATTATATATTTTATATATATATATATATATATAGTCATTGCAAAAAAAAATTGGACATGAATGTCTTCAGATTTTTTGCCCTTCTCAGTGATGTGTTAAAATTTCTCGGGTTTGTCGTATATCTGACATCTTACTGGGCTGGAGGTTAGTCCTCACAGTGCTCCACATCGCTCAGGCTGCACTAAGGTATGTATGAAGGGGAGAGAGTTACCATCTTTCCTCCTTGCGCCTAAATACCCCCCATCACCCCACCTTCCTCTAACCCTTCCCCCAGGTCTACAGATGCATTTTGCCTGACAAATCAATCCATTGTCAAGAAGACGCATATAGTCACTTTGTACAGTGGTGGCAAGTCTATGAACCAGATAGTATGGGAGACGGGAACCTCCAAAAATGCTGTCTCAATCTGGTGCATCAATCAATCAATCATTGGGGGCATACGCCGGGGGGCGCGTCGCCTCGCCCACCCTACGACGCCACTCCCGGGGTTCACCACGCGCGAATTCCCATACAGGCTCCTTTCCCATACCAAGCAGCTCTCGACAAGAAACATCAACTTGCCCCAGCCACGAGCCTTGTGGGCGCCCCCTTGGCCTTCTCCACGCCGGATTGTCTCTTACAGATACAACCCGATGGGAAGGATCCCATCGGGATGGATCCCATCGGCATTTCAGGGTAGCGTGCCACATGCCCATATAGCTGAAGTTGGCGCTGACGGACTATGCAGATAATAGGCCTCGATTCAGTCTCACGGTGCAATCGCTGATTTGACACGTAATCATCTTAGCGATACCCCATGATTCTGCGAAGACACTTATTACTAAAGGCATTGATTCGTCTCTTCAAGTCACTATTTAGTGTCCATGTCTCACAACCATAGAGTAAGACAGGGATCACAAGCGACTTGAAGATCCGGATCTTTGTCCTCCTGCGCAAGTACCGACAACGCCAAATACTCCCGCTGAGCGAGTCCATAACACCGTGGGCTATGCCAATCCGCCGTAAGACTTCTTGACGTTACCCGCCGTCATTATGGACTGCGCTACCAAGGTATGTAAAACTTTCCAAGATCTCAATGTCCTCGCCACACGCATGAACAGACTGTACTGCTTCATCTAGTAAGTCTCCAAACACCTGGACCTTGGTCTTGAGCCAGGAGACCTCAAGTCCCAAAGGCTTTGCCTCCTCGTGCAGCGCCTCGAGAGCCTTCACCAGGACCTCCAGCGACTCAGCAAAGATTACTGCATCATCGGCAAAAACAAGATCAGTGATCTTGGTGTTGCCGACAGATGCTCCACAATCACTTTGATCTACAACCTTGTCCAATACCCAGTCCATACAAGCGTTGAAAAATGATGGGGCAAGGACGCACCCTTGCTTCACTCCTGTACTCACAGGAAAGAAGCTGGATACACCTGCCCCACACTTCACAGCACTCTCAGTTCTGGTGCATGCAGGCTCTAAATGATGAGTTGGTAACTAGTTTGGTGGAAAAAGAGTTAGAACGACCTCGGAAAAAGTCAAAGACTTGCTTGCTTGGTCTTCTTTGTGTTCCATGTTGCTTGATCTTCTTTGACGTTTTCCGAGGTCGTTCTTAATCTTTTTCCACCAAACTAGTAGTGAGAGATGGGATGGTGTGAGACATGAATTAAGAGAAGGGGAAAAAAAAAGTTCCTTTCGCAGGTTTATCCCTGCTCCTTTTCATATCTCACACCATCTCACCACCACCACCACAGCTGTCACTATAACACACCCTCTTTCCTCTTTCCCCCACCACACACCCCTTCCTCCCACGGCATCCACACACCCCTAACTCCCTCCACACTGCATCAAACACGGGAACAAGGAAGCTAGAGAACGTGTCTCTAGCTTCCTTGCATGGGATTGAAGCGCAAAGTATACATACACCCAGTTCCTGAAGTGAACAAGTTTTTTTTGTCGGGCCTGCCTCTTATTTTCTATCGGTGTCTGCCTGAAAATCCGTGAAAATGTACTAGTTTTGACAGCATATTTGTATGTCTTTAAACCATTTCTGTCGATTTGTATGTGTATTTATGAACGTGTCCTTGTATTATTTCATTCTTTATCTTGTGGTTTCATGTCTGGCTCAATATAAACAGGTATGAGACACTTTAATTCAGGTCAGTTATGCATCAAGTGAGTGGGCCAGCAGACTGGTTAACTCCTGCCGCACGGCGCACGTCGATCGCACGAGCACCACAGGACACCCTTGAGCGAGGTATATTGTTGTAGCGTCTTTGGCGACTTGCCCCGCGGGGTATGCCTCCAATGATTGATGCGATCAGGCTTAAGTGTTGTTGTCCTGAGCCAACATCAGCCTGAGGAGTAGCTGCTCCACGGCACTGTTGTGCCTCTTCTGCTCCCTTGCCGCCTCCTCCATTCGCCTGGCATGGTTTGTAGGTGAAGTCGGCGCATACACCGAAGCCGCCGCCTGCTGAAGATGTTCAGAATCAATTCTACAATATATAGTATGACTTCTACACTGATCATATTGAAAGCAGACGCACAACAAAATATTGTTTATGTACATGTAATTGACATACGGTACTGTATATGGCAACAGCCAGCGAATGAGTCGAATGAATCAGTCTGCGAATGAGGACAGATAATGGAGTATGTACTGTAGTACATATTTAGGGCAAATCTTTTTTAATCCAGACAAAGTATTACTCCCACAAGGGTCAGGAACCAATAATGGCAGAAAAATAAGGGTCATCCATGACTAAATTATAAAATAATATTAAAAAAACACTTAACATCTATGTGAATATAATGTGACCCCTCATATTGTCAGTCAAAAATGCATCCCAGTCACAAATTCATAATAAAGGTCAGACGAGATACTGCTTGTAAACTTTTCTGGTATATGTGATGTAACTAAATTAACCAAAATACATTCAGTTTATCATTAAATGTTAGTATAGGATTAAATTAATTAACTGAGAAGTTTGTAGAACCATCTCTCTGTCAATGAATAGGTGGCATTTCCTCAGAAGGTTAGTCACAAAGGAGAAATTTGTGCAGAGGTTAGTAACACAGGTTCCAATGGAGCTGGCACCACACACTATAGGCACAGAAAGGAAAGGTAGGATTGGGCAAGCATTTGTATAACCCCCATGCATCATAGAAGCAATAGTATCACCTTGGTGGAAGGGTTGGTTTAGCATTAGTGAAAATAGCTCTTCAAATTACTCTTCTGGTACTCTTATTACTTGACAAAAAAAATAGAAGAAAAAAAAAAAAATCCCGTATTACAGTTTCTCAAAGGTGAAGGCCATACTGTTGGGAGTAGGTTTACAAGCAAAGGTGGGCATTCCGCAATTTTAGTCTGCAATTCCGCAAGTTTGCAACTTGCGGAATGATAATTCGGTTGCGGAATTGCGCAATTACGGATGCCTGAAAAAATTGCGGAATTGCGAATTGCGGACCGCCAAAATTTTGAAACGCAATCACAATAACTTGCGGAATGGGTAATTCGGTTGCGGAATTGCGCAATTACGGATGCCTGAAAAAAATGCAGAATTGCGGGTTGCGGACCGCCAAAATTTTGAAACGCAATCGCAATTATTGTGACGGTCACCACCTTCAAAGTGGTAAGTGCCCGCGTGAACATAAGTTCCACCAAATATTGTGGAGCCAACACTGCCAACTGCCGACTTGCCAAGTGTAGCACAGTCACTCAGTCAGTGCGTGCTGGAACTTGGGATTGAGAGCGTGTACGCTGGCCGTGTGTGTGATTAATTGCCAACCTCCACATGCTGAACCAGAAGAAGTGGGAGGAGGAGGAGGAGGAGGAAGAGGAGGATTAGTAGATTACTTAGATTAGTGATTACTAACTAGCCAGTAGACTGTGAAGTGTAAAAGTAAAGAAAACACTAAAAGAGACAAAGACTTAATTGTGAAGGACAAGTAACAAGTTAAAACAGAAACAGAATAGGAATATAGAAGTATTAAACACTAATAAAGCGTCTAGAGACATTTATTTTTTTAATTGTAGGTGTTTAAGACTCTAGAGATGTTTAAAAGTCTAGAGACATTTTTTTTTTTATTGTAGGTGTTTAAGAGTCTAGAGACATTTTTTTTTTTAATTGTAGGTGTTTTTGTTTAATTGTAGGTGTCAAAATTAGTTTTGCGGAATTGCGGAATTGCGGAATTGCGATTGCGAAAAGGCTTATCCGAAAAAAATTGCGGAATTGCGATTGTGGACTGGTGCAGTTCGGAATTACGGAATTGCGATTGCGGAATTTGAAAAAAATTGCGATGCCCACCTCTGTTTACAAGTGCATCATGATGTGTAAATTTCTTGAGTCACTTGTTCACTTAAAGCACTCCACATTACATATGAAGCATTCAATAAAAAAATTACTTAGAAAGTGAGTTGGGACATGGTGCAGGAAGCCCACAATGTAGACAGGTGTGCTGCAGTGGCTAAAGGGGAAGAAAGGAAGACATGCTTAGCAATGATCCCAGAAATCACAGAAACAAGCTCCGAAGGGATTCCTGGAAGGAAATGTTCAAGAAAATATACACTCACATGTAGAGGCATTGTTGGCGTTATAGGTAGGACCTATATATATATATATGTGTCTGACATGCTTAGCAATGATCCCAGCAATCACAGAAACAAGCTCCGAAGGGATTCCTGGAAGGAAATGTACAAGAAAATATACACTCACATGTAGAGGCATTGTTGGCGTTATAGGTAGGACCTATGTGTCTGACATGCTGCTCAAGCAATGATCCCAGCAATCACAGAAACAATCTCCTAAGGAATTCCTGGAAGGAAATGTACAAGAAAATATACATTCACATGTAGAGGCATTGTTGGCGTTATAGGTAGGATCATAGACCACTGTATACCTGGACTGCACACGCGACAATGTTTTGTATTGCGGGGCTGCATAGGGGCTTGCGGGCGCCCGACAAAGAGATTAGTGGTCTATGGACTATCATATAGACTGATTTATCAGTATATATGATATACTGTAATCTTTGTAAAGGTTTGTTCTATAATATTATCAAATAAAAAACAGTTAAACACGCTAAGAAATGCCATTACGAGACTATGAAGAAATATGCATGAAATATATATTCACTTAACTCTTCGCCATTTAAAACTTTGCGAGTCAACTTTTATCATGAAGGGTATCAATAGAAGCGAAATTTTATTAGCTGTCCATTGCTATATTTCGTTATCTGATAAATTAATTACAACCATGCATAAATTAGCGTTAAATAAATAAATAAAATCATCAATCGGGTAATTTTCCCGATTGATGAGGTTATATATTAACTTATATATTTCGTTTTCTGATAAATGAATTAGTACCATGTATAAATTAGCGTTGACTAAATAAATAACCTCCTCAATCGGGAAAATTACCCGATTGATGATTTTATTTATTTATTTAACGCTAATTTATGCATGGTTCTAATTCATTTATCAGATAACGAAATACATCAATGGAAAGCTAATAAAATTGCGCTTCTATTGATACCCTTCATGATAAAAGTTGACTCGCAAAGTTTTAAATGGCGAAGAGTTGAATTGAATATTAAGTTCATGCATATTTCTTCAGTCTCGTAATGGCATTTCTTTAGCGTGTTTTACTGTTTTTTATTTATTAATATTACTAGCCGCAAAGCCGCCCTCCGGGCGGACTTTTTGGCTAGCTCCTGCGGAGGGCTATTGGCGGGCCTGTGTTTGGTGGGCCAAAGGCCCACCAAACACAGACTCTCCAGATAGCCCCTTCTAGCTTTCCTGAAATCATGGATGTAGAAATGTATGTATTAACGCCAACCTATTCACATCACCCTCAACCCATTCACTCACCCATTACCCATCACCCCCCACCCATTACCCACCACCCCCCACCCATTCACTCACCCATTATCCATCACCACACACCCATTCACTCACCCATTACCCATCACCCCCCATCTATTCCCTCACCCATCACCCATCACCCATTTACTCACCCATCACCCCACACCCATTACCCATCACCCTACCCATTCACTCACCCATTACTACCCATCACCCTACATCAAGGTTTCCTCAATTCTCGCAACCCACTTTTTTTTCACTATTCTCGCTAATAGGCTGCTAAAAAAAAAAAAAAATTGAGTTATCCCATTACTCCATTGAGTTATCTTTCGTAATGAATTGTATCTCTTGCCTTATTATTATATATTTATTTTTACCACTAACTCATTTATTTATATTTGCTCTGACGTCGGCCTGTATATGAGATTCAATTAAGTTACCTTGTGAGTTATTGGGCAGTGTATTCTTATTAAGTGAATTCGCATCTGCTGTGCGTGAGTGAGGGAGTATTGCAGCAGGCAGCGTTGGGGTGTGTACTCAGATATTTGGGGGTTCTTGCCATGAGTTGATGTTGGTTGCTTTGTCTCTGCCGCAGCGTTGTTCCTTGTATTGTTCAGGCATATTTAATAGTTTGATTGGGGTGTTTTTCCCTATTGCTTTGGCAGCTGCAGTGGTTGGGGAGTGTATGAGCTGAATAGGAGCAGTCAACAACTCCGTCATTCTGGTACAAACTCGTACGCGGGACCAAATTTGTGTCACCAGAGGCGGAAGCAGTTCTGTACAAGTTCCGTAGTCTACATTATTCTTATATTTAGTTATGAACAACCAGCATCCATCAGCTACTGCCAAGTACTCTATTTTATGTGTATTTAGGATTACACAATATGGAAGAATTTATTTTTACCATTGATACACATTATAACATGCTGCACAGTCGCTTTGCACATGCAGAGCGAGTAAGAAAATATTAAAATGTGGATAGGGGAAAAGAAATATAGAGAGGAATGGGAGAGAGAAAATAAAATAAATGAAAACAAGGGAGCAGTGTTATGGACAGAGGAGGAAGAGGGAAAACCAGATGGAGGTACTTCACACGACCGTGTTAGGGTAAAGTTAAATGACCGTTGTTATGTTATGGCTAATGTGGCATTATAAGAGGCACAATATAGGAGGAAGGGACAAAAAGTCTTTCTCAGGTCGTGTCCAAGTATTTTCTATTTTGTTCCAGTAATGCATGCCGCTAGCATAACAAATATGTTCTCTTAAAATCAATCCTTTAACTAAACTTATATCTTACCAATAACATATATCATAATATGCATATGGTACATACATCACATATAATATTACATCTTCCTTCTCATCAAATGTTTAAATTGCTCTTCCATCATAAACTAAACCTTCTTTTCTTTTTCTAGCAAGAACTTAAAGATCTAACTTCCTTGGGGGACGAACAATTCTACTGTGTTGCTGGCAATTGGGGGTTTTAGGTATGGGGGTTTTATAACTGGTCAACGTTACTTGAATGATATTATTTGGGGATGATTTGATAAAAGATTACAACTTGAATGAAGGATTTAAATTAGTCTTCTGACTTCACTATCTGATTGTAGTGCGACCACTTCTCACCACGGAGAGTACTGAACAAGGGGGTATACTTAAGGGGAAGGATAATAAGGTTTAGGTTAGGGATTAGCTGCCACCAGCCCTGGCGAGTATTTCGCTATGATTACTCCCGGGGCACGTTAGATTAATATTAATACTAGATTGATCTTGGTAGTCGGGGTTGGTACGAGGGGTTATACCGAAACAAGGCTTGGACTCTCTTGGAAGTGTGGGGAATTATTTTCCTAACTCAGAATAATCACCTGGGTTTTCATAATAACACAAGAACTATATTTGTAAATGAAATCCTATTTATTTTGGAAACATGGTAAGTCTCTCACTTGAGATCATCTTCAGCATATAAGGGTTAACACTATACCAAGAAAACTCTACTCGGAAATACGAAGCTTGATTTCACACCCTGACGTAGGAATTTCCTTAAGTTATGAGATGAAGCTCTTCTGAGCATAAATCTCCTCCACTTGAATTTCTACTCAGTGCATTGCCCTACACTAGGGAACATATTTCTTAATATTTATAAATCACACATGGAAGATAAATATCTAGTAGAGAAAGAAGATGTTGAGACAGTGTGGTCTGTGTTACATTAAGACCATGTGGCCGTTGGGAGGTTTCGCGTCAAGACCTTGAAGAGCGGGGAGAGAAGACTCCGTTAATATCTCTTATAAGGATGGGCGGAACATCTATGCCTTAGTGACACTGAACTGTACCTATATATTTATATAGAAATATATAGATGTAATACACTAAGGGAGAAAAACCACCGGAGCCCGGGGCGGATGTCTTACCTTGAAGAGCGGGGAGAGAAGACTGGCTCATGCCCTGCGGTTCTCCGCACCAAGAAAAAAAAGAACTTGTTTGGAAAGTCTCACCGTGACCTTAAATGAACAAATTATAATCCCGAACCAACTATTTAAGTAATGAAACTCGCGTATCCCCGAAGAGGCCGCCTTAATACAAACTGGCTACTTTGATGTAAGAGAATTTAATGTCTTTAGTCTAATACCCACGAAGGTTGGTTTTATATGTAATATCGACATTCCGAACACCTATTTCAGAGTGAAGAGGTATTGAAATCTTACGTAGAATTTTGGTGAGCTTTCATTTTAGCGTGGATCCTTACTACAACGCCCATATATGACCATAACCGATAACGATAGGGATTATTTTGAAAGACGGTAAGATTCTGGGAGAGTTTCTTGGTCTGACCAGATAACTGGGGAAAGATAAAAAGAACTGACATCATTAGTTATCACTGATCGCAGAATAATTATCCCACGAATTTGGACTCGCATACGGCATGTGAGGGAGGGAATGGAAGGAAGGAAGAAAAAAGTGACGGGTGAAACCACGAAAGAAGATAGAACAAAATGGCGTCTAGGATGGCCAAATGTTGAGAGAAGATGGCGGAAAGGTAGAAATACGATGAGTCATCCTGAACAAAGAGAAAAAAAATTAACTACTGACAAGACATAGCGCGGAATTTCATAATAATAATTGTTCCTACTATTTCCCGAATAATGGGCATTACACGCGTCTATTCTCCGGAAAAATTAAATTCTATGATATCAAAGTAAATACTTACGGATCAGGTTTCCGTTTTTAAAACTGCGTCAAGAGGAAGTGTGTATGAGACGAATTTAGAGTGAATTTAATGGAAATTCTTCTGTTCTTTGAAAACGGGGTCTGTTTGTGTTTAGATTACACGAAAATCCAATGAAAGGAAATATCCCAGTCAACCTGATACTTGGGTAATGACGTGACCGTCAACCTTGACTTAGTCCATATTCTCGGTGCAGGGAGATATCCCAGAGGCGCACGCCGGCTAACCTCTGGTAAATGATAAGAGCCCAACAAGTCCTGAAATACCCGCCACACCGCAAGCTGGTTGACTGTAAGGTGAGAAGCGTAGTACTACTATCTCGAATTAAAATACTCCTCCCACTGAACCAGGCTTCGCCCGTGAGAATCAGACGCTCCGACTTCTAGACATGAGAAATCTCCTAGACCAAATTGCTTCATCTAGTCTGACACTACACTCACCTTTGACTCACTAAGTTACATTGAACACTTTTCGCTTACTCTCACCTGAATATACCTGGTCGTGTTGATTGTAACTTGAATTAAAATACCTTGAAGACTCACCGAACCAGACTGAGTCTGTTATGAAATTCACCTGAGACTGGTATCCCAATCAACCTCTTACCTGGATATATTACGAACATACTGACCCTCAATTTGTTTTGAATCCTGGTCAATGTTTTCCATTTAACACTTTTCTATTTGATTTCCACAAGAGTAATAACCGGGTGACGCTACAACTACCCTAACCAGAGTAGGTATTAAACTTTCAAGTTCATAAAAATACATTTTCAATGTTCATAAAATAAATTTTCAATGTTCATGTTCAAAATACTTCTTCCTCGATTTTCTAACATTTAACTAATTCATAACTAACACTGCACTGAACACACCTGGATTAGTCTTCTAGGAGGTCTCCGTAGGTCGGGTTGTGAAGCTTGAGAGTGCGGAAACAGATGTCGTCGAGCTCCTTGCTATCGATGCAGCAAACGTCGCTGGCGTCCTTGTTCAGCCGGTGGATGGAAAGTATGGCGCTGTATGATTCGGCTACCTTAGGCGACGGGACAACCGAGAAGGTAACCATTTTCTTGTCTGGAAACTCCTCTAGGATCTTGGAAACTAAGAGCGTATCCTTGCTTGAGTCTGTGTCTCCATTCTTGGAGGTGGCGTCCACGATGTCGCTCACAGCGGCGATGATGTAGATGTTCTTAGCGCTGGGGTTATTAGCGTAACTCATGACGACGTCGGTGGGTAGGCTGAGAGAGATCCAAGACTTCCCTCCCGACGCGGCTTCACGTCCTTTCTTTGCCATGGTGGTGGTGTCGAGGCGTGTTGGTAGCGGCTAGATGCGGCTACAGGAACAGCTATCAAGGGCGGCGGACTGTGATGGGCGGCGGAGCTGCTAGGCGCGTGGCGGTGATGAAGGGTGGCCGAGTTGAGGCGAGCGGGGTGTCGAGGCGCGTGACAGGCTCTAAGGGCGTGGCGAAGGGCGCGGCGGCCGGGACGCGCGGCATGTGTCGGTGAAGGGTGGCGGCTGGCTCGCTGTCCAGGTTGGCGGAGTTGACGGCTAGATGCGGCGGCTACGGCTTGCTTCTTACAGCTCACGCCACATGGTCATGGTTCATGTATGTATTGTGTTTGGTTTATAGGGGGAGAGATCTAATAAGTCTACTATAATGATCGATTACTATATGAAAATTTACTGAAATTTGACTATCTTGCTATTTATTTTTCCAGGTGCGATTCTGTTGCTGTTATTTTTAGGAAATAATATACCACCGCTATAGTCACCAGTGTGTCGCTGGAAATTGGGGGTTTTAGGTATGGGGGTTTTATAACTGGTCAACGTTACTTGAATGATATTATTTGGGGATGATTTGATAAAAGATTACAACTTGAATGAAGGATTTAAATTAGTCTTCTGACTTCACTATCTGATTGTAGTGCGACCACTTCTCACCACGGAGAGTACTGAACAAGGGGGTATACTTAAGGGGAAGGATAATAAGGTTTAGGTTAGGGATTAGCTGCCACCAGCCCTGGCGAGTATTTCGCTATGATTACTCCCGGGGCACGTTAGATTAATATTAATACTAGATTGATCTTGGTAGTCGGGGTTGGTACGAGGGGTTATACCGAAACAAGGCTTGGACTCTCTTGGAAGTGTGGGGAATTATTTTCCTAACTCAGAATAATCACCTGGGTTTTCATAATAACACAAGAACTATATTTGTAAATGAAATCCTATTTATTTTGGAAACATGGTAAGTCTCTCACTTGAGATCATCTTCAGCATATAAGGGTTAACACTATACCAAGAAAACTCTACTCGGAAATACGAAGCTTGATTTCACACCCTGACGTAGGAATTTCCTTAAGTTATGAGATGAAGCTCTTCTGAGCATAAATCTCCTCCACTTGAATTTCTACTCAGTGCATTGCCCTACACTAGGGAACATATTTCTTATATTTTATAAAATCACACATGGAAGATAAATATCTAGTAGAGAAAGAAGATGTTGAAACAGTGTGGTCTGTGTTACATTAAGACCATGTGGCCGTTGGGAGGTTTCGCGTCAAGACCTTGATGAGCGGGGAGAGAAGACTCCGTTAATATCTCTTATAAGGATGGGCGGAACATCTATGCCTTAGTGACACTGAACTGTACCTATATATTTATATAGAAATATATAGATGTAATACACTAAGGGAGAAAAACCACCGGAGCCCGGGGCGGATGTCTTACCTTGAAGAGCGGGGAGAGAAGACTGGCTCATGCCCTGCGGTTCTCCGCACCAAGAAAAAAAAGAACTTGTTTGGAAAGTCTCACCGTGACCTTAAATGAACAAATTATAATCCCGAACCAACTATTTAAGTAATGAAACTCGCGTATCCCCGAAGAGGCCGCCTTAATACAAACTGGCTACTTTGATGTAAGAGAATTTAATGTCTTTAGTCTAATACCCACGAAGGTTGGTTTTATATGTAATATCGACATTCCGAACACCTATTTCAGAGTGAAGAGGTATTGAAATCTTACGTAGAATTTTGGTGAGCTTTCATTTTAGCGTGGATCCTTACTACAACGCCCATATATGACCATAACCGATAACGATAGGGATTATTTTGAAAGACGGTAAGATTCTGGGAGAGTTTCTTGGTCTGACCAGATAACTGGGGAAAGATAAAAAGAACTGACATCATTAGTTATCACTGATCGCAGAATAATTATCCCACGAATTTGGACTCGCATACGGCATGTGAGGGAGGGAATGGAAGGAAGGAAGAAAAAAGTGACGGGTGAAACCACGAAAGAAGATAGAACAAAATGGCGTCTAGGATGGCCAAATGTTGAGAGAAGATGGCGGAAAGGTAGAAATACGATGAGTCATCCTGAACAAAGAGAAAAAAAATTAACTACTGACAAGACATAGCGCGGAATTTCATAATAATAATTGTTCCTACTATTTCCCGAATAATGGGCATTACACTACCACTTGATGTTCTAGTCCCAGTTACATCTAACTTATCATTTATATCCACACTGAAGTCTCCAGCATTTACATCACAATCTTTATTTGCAGGTAGCCCTACCTTATTCTCAAAACCTTTCTTAGGTGTCCCTAGCTTTATTTTCTGTGGGGCACTTGGTCTGAAATACATAGGTGCCCCTGCTGCATAAGAGGAACTAGTGGGCTCTACAGGCAGATTTTCTTTGGTTTTGATCAAGTGATGTCTGTTTCTTCTATAAATTTGTTCTGTATTATCCTTCACTAAGTACGACCTCGGAGCCACAACAACAGCTTTCTTTGCTTCAGAATTCAACCCATCTTTAATTCTCACTACATCTCCTACTTCAAGTTTATCTAGCTCCTTTGAACTCCTGTCATAGAACAGTTTCTGATTTTCTTGTGATCCTCTTAGCATGGTTCTAATGGTCAATGGATCTTGAGTTTCAGGCTGTAATAGTTTGAGGGCTGTCGGGAGAGTGGTGAGAGTTCTCCTCCCAAACAGTAACTGAGAGGGGCTCGCTGTTCCTATGACAGGAGTATTTCTAGAGTCCAACAAGCTCAAATAAACATCCTTACCATCCTTCAGAGCTTTCTTCGTCAACCTTTTCACTGTCTGAACACCTTTCTCAGCCAATCCATTGCTCTTTGGATGGTAAGGTGATGAAGAAGTATGAACAATGCCATAGGATTTACAAAAATTTTGAAACTCTCTAGAAATAAATTGGGGCCCATTGTCACTATGCACTGTTTGAGGGATTCCATGTCTTGCAAGCTGACGCTTACAACCTTCACAATGGTACTTGTATGAGTAGTTTCTAGTTCATCACACTCTACAAACCTGCTATAATAACAACAAGTAATAGGTACTGTCTGCCATGAAGCTCAAATAAGTCTGCACCTAGCTTTTGCCAAGGTAGTTGTGGCACTTCACGGGCATCAAGGGTTCCTTTTCTTGGTGGTTACTAAAGGCATTACAGTTTTCACAAGAGCTAATCAAGTAATTTAGTTCCGCACTCATTCCAGGCCAGTACACAAGGTCTCTAGCTAATCTTAATGATTTCTCTATACCTGATGAGATTGTGCAGATTCCTGAATATTTGATTACTAAACACTTTGGGGACAACAATTTACTGTTCATTTTATGTAATAGACCATTACATAACTAATTTAATCTCTAAAGTTCCAATAGCATGAATTTCCACTGGGGTTTGTGCCTTAATCTGCAGGCTAACCCTCCATAGTAACCTCTTTCAGTAGTTGCAATAGTTTGGGTCCTCTTGATTTTTTTTTCTGCCCATTTCAAAGTCAAGCAAAATCTCCATTCAGGTACACTAACAAATTCACTTGAACTCATCATCTGTGGTTTCTAAACTCCTCAGACCAAGGTACCCTACTCAACGCCAATCAGCGATGTACATTTCTTTACCCTTTTATTACTTGCATCCAAAGAAATACTTCTGGAGCCTGAGGAGCATCTTTGCAACCTGGGTGGGTGTTGAAAGGGGCTTTTGAAAAGGTTTCCAAAGGTTCTGTGATTCAGACCCAACAGTGCGAATATGAGATCTGCCCATACAGGTATGAATGAAAATTTTTCAGCCCCAAAACAAAATTGCAAGAAGTACCCTCAACACCGAGGAAATGGACACTGAGCACGCATACACAGTCTAAATTTAATAGCGGAGGTCACAATACACTGTACTGATGGTGGGAGAGAGACTTACAGGTTGCACTGTTAAATGGTGTTTCTAACACACAATGGAGGCTAGTGAGAATGGACACACACATGGGTACTGACTATAAGGAGACGCTGACTTATACGAAACACTGACACTCTCTTGGTGTATAGGCAGATCCACAAGGGCGGCGACGGGGATGAAGAAGGAGCGAATCCAATACGTCTTATCCAGGCCAGGCTTCTCCTCCCTTCTCCACAGCAACACGGCTCGCCGCCTCAGCCGCTCCCAAAGACATCTTGCAAACCTTCACTCCCACACCGCCTCTTCCCGTCTCCCAACCGGCAAAAACCCTCGGCCCCACAGTCGCACGTCGCCACTCGTAGACACAGACAGACGGACAACTCCTCGCGGCCGTAACACTATGCTCCTCCTCGCCAGAACAGCGTCCGCTGTTTCCTTTATCCTGTAAAAGTACATAAAAGGAAATATGGAAACAGTAGTTGAAACCACAAAATGAACCACAATAAAAAATCCTTATATGAAGGGCAACTCATCCCTCATCATTAAACACACCCCTATACCAAAAATTACCACCCAAGCTTTCCAGATGGAAGTCCCCTCCATCGCCTCCACCAGCTGCCACTGCAGTGTTGGAAGGTCGGACCAGGCCGAGCCCTCCTCTTCGCCACCGCGAGAGCGCACCAGTTAGTCAGGAACACAGAGCTGCATACCTCCCAGGAAGTCATAAACCACAGGGGAACGTCCTTACCCATGGGCTGCCTCAGAGGTAACCCACGGCCCAGGAGTCCGTGTCCACTCTCACTGGGTCCCCGCAGCCCTCTCCTCTCTGCTCCACGCTCGTCTCCGCGGCAAAGGCCGCCACGACCCTCCCGACAGACCATGCCCTCCACTGCAAGGCGCCGGTCGACGGTGTGCGACAGGGACTTACAGCAACACGCCGTGGCAGGCTCTGCCTGGTAGAGTGCATCCTCCACCCGTCGTAACAAAAACAGTTCTAGCCACTGCACCAGCTTCGGCGGGGGCCGACACATGCAAGTGTGGGCTCAACTGCTCGCATCCTTCCTGAAGACGCAGCGGAGGCTTAGGTATGAGTGCGTCCTCTTGGTCCTGGCGCCCAGAGGGCCTCCAATGCTTGCTGCGCGGCTTCCACACGCTAACTACGCCGGCGGCTATCTTCCGGTGGTCCATGCCGAGGCGAAGTGAGTGGGTTTCTAGCCCTTCCTCAGTGGGACCTGGATCCGAAACCCGTCTGGGCGGCAGGCCACCAGCAAAGGCCTTTCACCGCCTTTACGCCGCTCGCCCAGCGCCGCGAATCGGGCACAAAACGCCTTCCACGGCACGCGCTTTTAAGCCGCTCGCCCGCGCGCGAATTGGGCCCGTCAGGCCGTCCACGGCACGCTGTTTACGCCGTCGCCAGCGCCGCGATATTGGGGCGCAGGCCTTCCAACGCACAAGCGCATCCAGCTCATGCGGCCTGTGTCGCAAGTCGCCACATTCGCTGATGTGCATCGGGCCCGAAAAACGACGAAGCGGAGACTCGCGTGAGCTAGGTGCAGGGCAGGTAGTACGGTACGGCCGATAATATTTTTCGTAATTCGTACCTCAGTAATACAGTACCGTAATTTCGTTCCGTACCTGAAGATGTGATCGTACCGTACTAGTACGATAATTTCCGTACCGTAATTACGAAAAACTCTTTTCGTACCCAAAAACATTGACTTTCGTAAAGAAAATCAATAATGACAAAATTACTAATAATTCATTGCCAACAAAGTTTTTTCATCAGAGATAAGTTTGTGTGGCTTGGATAGCATTTTTGACGCTGATTTCAAAACTGCCATTGGATTTTCTCTAGCACGTTAAGTTTTATTATGAAGGCATATATGTAAATACACAGATGTACCATTTATTATGGCCAAAGTACTACTTTTTCAACAATATTGGGTTTATCTTATGTATTATTAGGGTAATATGAAGGGTAAACGGGTTAATATATGGGCAAAGTTATAAGTTTAAATATTTGATAGGGTTTTATCTGTCTAGTCGGTCATTTGGTCATGTATTAATTTATCTATTTATTTTATCTGTTATTTATTTCTTATGATTTCAGGTATCTTATCGTACGTTCTGGCAACATGCGCAATTGATACCTCCCGTCTCTGAGAACAGCGGTGCCACATTCTGCCTCTGCTTACTGTCGTTGTGAAGTGCTGTTGCTGATGTAATTCGTTTCGAATCATTTGCTCAAATCAATCAGCAGCCTCGAGAATGTAAGAATCCACCCAGACAAGTTTTGTTCTGTATGTGTAATTCACCAGAATAAAAACTACAACGACGAAAATATTACAACCGACCTAAGAAAATATACAAGCTATACTTGATGCCACCTAGTGGACCAAGATTAAGCCATGGGCGCCACATCAAATCAAATTTGTTCTTGTTCAAACGGAGTACGCGATTAGGGTGAACAAAAAGAAAGCTTCAATGCCGTTTGCCATACCATGATATGGAGGGAGTCGAGGAGATCATCATGAAGACTGTTATTGTTGGTAGTGTAAAATTTGTGTTAATAGGGTTTTCTACAAAGAGACAAAAACCAGATTGTTTATCCAACCATGGATTCAGCACGTAGACCAGTGCAACATGTTGACAGAATTGCCCATTCAATTCCCCAGATGCTGGTGTAGAGTCTATCGAAGATGACATGGAGGGTGATGAAAGGTGCAATTGGTGGCGTCTTCCCGGACCGTCTAAAGATCCTAGGATCTACACATCGGAAGGTATAAATTTCGAGCCCAAAGATTATTCACCAAGGACATTTGAATGATCGTGTTAGAGAATTATCACTGTCTAAAAGAGAGAGAAAGCAGAGCTTCTATGCCTCAAAGACTACAGGAGAACATTTAATTGAAAAAAATGTTCGTGTCAGTTACTACCGAAAGCGGAACTTTAAATTTAGCAAACATTCTTACAGTAGATGGTCCCTCTGTTATTGCCATTTGGATATACATGGACTATTCACAGACTTGTCTCAGGACGTATGTGGCATCGACTGGGGTCTCTTCATTTGATTCAGCGCAAGAAGCCTGAAAGCTGTTCTTTTGCATAATGGAAATGTAAAGCATCCATCCCTATTGCCCATTCTGCCATCTAAAAAGAGGGACATATGCAATATGTATATACTACTTAAAGCAACCAATACGACAGTCATCAATGGAACCTTTGCAGAGATCTTTTAAGTTATAGGTATGTTAATGGGTATGCAAGCAGGATTTACAAAATATTGTGTTTACTTGTGTGGGGAACAGTGTGCCACACAATCGGAACACTACAACAAACGTGACTGGCCACAAAGGTCCAAATATGTCCCAGGAAACATGCAGTGTCCAGTCTGTCCCTTGTAGTTGATCCCCAAAGATCTTCCCACCACCTCTCCACATTAAACTTGGTTTAATGAAGAATTTTGTAAAAGCAAGTAGTAAAGTCAATTCACAAGGGTTCCAATACCTTCTAAGAAATTTCCGAAAGTTTAGGGGTGCAGCAAGAAATTGAAGGGGCCGGGAATTTTTGTTGGGCCACAAATCAGGGAGGTTTGAATGGATATGGAATTTCAACGGGCCCTCAGTCGCTGGATGGAATTGAAAGCTTGGCTGGCTTTAATGATATGCGCAAAATTTCTGGGAATAACAAGTCTCATGCATATAAGATGGAGTTGAGAAACTCCTCGAGCTTATAAAGAAGATGGAGTGTCTCGAATGTCTTTAAAAAGCACTTCCTGCATCCCATTTAGATTTCTTCCCGAAAACTTGTGGTTGCAGTGAGTGACGAGCAAGGGAACGCTTACACCAAAGCATTCAGGACTATGGAAGTTCGCTACAAGGATTTTTGTGGAACGAAAAAAGGATGATGGCTGACCATTGTTGGATGTTGTATTCGTGAAAATACAGACCAAATATTTAAAAGAAAAGCGTACTCCTCAACGCTTTTATTTAAGATCTTGTACTGTGTATATTCTTACTTTACAAGTTATGGTTCAATGACCTTTGATGATGTAAATTTGATGCTTACAATTCGAGCGTTGTATAATTTAGTGTAGATGTATATTTTAGTTTCTTCCAAGTAATGATTGCATGAAATGTAATTTAGTACACCCGTTAGAGTTTCATAAAATACCGAAGATTTTCATAAAGTAAAAATAAAAAGAATTAAAAAAATTATACGTGCTAGAAAAAACTGAACCAGATTGGAGATCAGCATCACAAAAAATACGTCAGAAAAGCTTATTAATGGTCGGTGGATGTGAAAAAAAAAGTTTGATTTTGTTAACCATGTGTAATTTTCCATTGTGATTAATATACACATATTTTACAGTAGAAAATACATACTTTTACAGGTACATACAACACCACAGTAACTCTACCCATTTATCTCTAATACTAAATTACATTATTCATAGTACCTCCTAAACACGAGACTTACAAAGCATTAACTATATAGATATTATAATATATATATATATATATATAATATATATATTTAATATATATATATAATATATATATATTATAATATATATATAATATATTATATATAATATATAAATAGGAGGTGCTTTTACATTTATGTATTGCAATGGTAAAAGGCAGATGGCATCAACAATTATCTTCCTTTAATCTCACGCCACCTGTACTTATCTCTTTGACTGAGGAGGCTGAGGGATAAGCTCCATGCCACGTCCACCCCAGGCAGCTGGGCAGGAAATCTACCTAGTAATGTGAAGTTCACACGGGTGGTGTTAATTAATGGGAGTCAAAATCTCGCTCACTCTATTCCCCCTACCCGCCCATTCCACCCACGCCACGCCTCACTTCAATCATTCATCTACCCGACC
Source organism: Chionoecetes opilio (assembly GCA_016584305.1). Classification (NCBI taxonomy): domain Eukaryota; kingdom Metazoa; phylum Arthropoda; class Malacostraca; order Decapoda; family Majidae; genus Chionoecetes; species Chionoecetes opilio. The sequence goes on along the minus strand of JACEEZ010019119.1, from coordinate 119,317 downwards.
ATTCACAAACTCCCTCTTTTACGTCACTAACGGACTAACCCATCCACGCGCCTCCACTCATTTCTTCAACACCCTCCAACCCACTCACTCCCTCACTCCCTCCTTCACCCACCCAACCCCTCACTTCACTCACTATTCACGAATCCACCCGCCTTCACCTTACTCACGCCCTACCCTCACTCATCACTCTTCCATCACAGTGACCAGGAACGAGGTTGAAGTGGAGGGCGTTATATATATATAGATATATATATTTATATATATATATATATATATATATATTAATATACCCTATATATATATATATATATATATATATATATATATATATTATATTATATATATGCAGTCTATTATTAAGGTAGAAGGGTAGGACCACCAGAATGGCCTGATTGAACTATTAATCTATCCCTAAGAGTCCAGGACCCCAGGTCAACACCCAGGCGTGGATGGAAAAATTCCTCCCTTGTAATGAGGTCACACGTTGGTGTTAAATGGGGGGGGCAACTCCGTTCCTGATTCCCTGACTCCCTGGACGACCCTGGTCCCTGAGCTTGGGCTGTGAAGTCAATTGATTTTACAGAGAGTATACATGAATATAGATTGGACATATGGATCGTAGCTACCATCCATACTGTTGGGTACGAAAAAGGTTCGATATAAGTACGGAAATAAAAAATCAAACTTGTACCGTACCGAACTTGAAGAAATATATCACGCAACCGTATATCGAACCGTACTTTTAGCTCCTTAAATGAGCCGTACCGTACCGAATTTTCCCGTACCCCGTCACCGTAACGAAACACAGCCTGGCTAGGTGGAGTGGGTGGTGAGGGGGGCAGGGCTACGTTTCCCTTTAAAAATCACAAGTCGGGGCCCGGCCTCAACCCCAAACAATCACCCCAGCCAGTATGCCCCCCACGACACTTTTCCTCAAATTCCGAGGGTTTTCCCCTCCGCCCTGTGGCTCCTACGGGGGAGTGCACGTTTCGTGGAGGAAATTCGGGGCTAGTAAGGCGTGAAGAAACCAGGCGGGGCGAGTGGGGTTTGGCAAGACGGGGGTGTGTATAGAAATGGGGGCCAGCCACATCTCCCCGCCTTCCCATGGGAACCAGTGTGGCCTGCGTGTTGCCAGGTTCTGTTCATGAACCCTGTGGCTTCACTTCCGAGGCTCCTCCTTCACGCCAGCAAAACGATGCTAATCCTGTCATTTCCAACTGTCCTTTTTGCAGTGATCCCTCGTTAGTATCTTCCCTCGCGTCAGGTTGTACCTCGGTAAGCCCTGCTCATGTGTCTCTCACTTCATTTAAATTCGTTTCATTTCACTTAAATTTTTCATTTTGGTTCATCATTTTTTTTCATCAGTTTCTCTTTTTCACTTCTATTTTGGGTATCATTTCTTTCAACATGGCCATGATCCTGTTCGTGCCCTCTTTCTCGCTATCCCCCCATCCCCAGTCCCCCCCCTTTTTTTTCCTCCCCCATTAGAAGCGCCCCACTTTCTTCCTCAGTGCGTCACAAGGCACCAGCTCCCTTTCCCCCTTCCTCCTTGCCGCCATTTTGACGCGGTTACACGCAGGGCCACATATTTTTTTTTTCTACAATAAACCCCGAAACTACTAACCCCAATGTTACGCAGATCATCATTTTCTTACCACACCAAGGGGCGCCCCACGTAACACACTACCCTTTTTACGGGGGGTTCGGCAGAAATCCTGGGGCGAGCAGCTTACCCACCGCTGTTGGCCCCCCTTTTTCCCCCCCCGGGGGAAGGGACCTGGCACACTCATTAAAACCAATTTTTTTGCGGGGGTCCAATACACGTACTGGGGTGGAGAGAGACTCACATGTTGCACTGTCTAAAATGGTGGTTTCTAACCACCATGGGGCTACGTAGAAGGGCCACACACAGGGTTTTTATGACTTCATGTGAACGCTGACTTATACAAACCGACACTCTCTTTGGTGTATGGGCAGATAAAAAAGGGCGGCGCGGGAGAAAAGGAGCTAACCAATACTCTTTCGGCCGCGTCTGCCCCCCTGCCACAGAAAACACCGGCTCGCCCCCCGCCCCCTTCCCAAGACCTCTTCCCCACCTACACTGTCCCACACCGTTCTCTTCCATTTCCCCCCAACCGGAAACCCCTCGCCCCCAAAGGTTGCATCCCGCTAACTCGTACACACGCGACGGACTTTCTCCGGGGGCAAACAAATTATACCTGTCTTAAGATCCTTCGTAAGAGTTTTTTTTGCCTTCGGGCCTAGCCCTGGGGAAGGCTTCGTCCTGACGGAGTCCCCCTATTGTTCCAAAACTGGCTTCTGGCTGCACCCTGCCTGGTCAAATTTTCCGTCATTGTCTATCTATTTCCACCTTTTTTCTTGCTGGAAGTTTGTCACATCCAACCTTTTCCAAGAAGGGTCCCGTTTAATACTAAAAAACTACCGTCCTATAGCTTTGATTTCCTCCCTTTCTAAAGTTTATAAAATTTATTTAAATAAAAGATTCTTAACCCCTATCTGCTCACAATCTTCTATCGATGTCAGTACTTTTACGTACAGGGCGACTCGGGCGATCTTCTAGCTTTCCTAACAAAATCTTGGCATCCTTCTTTAGGGGGTTTCGGTGAAGCTTTTGCTGTTGCCCTTGACATATCAAAAGTTTTTGATAAGTTGGCACAAATTTTTATTTAAAAACTACCCTCATTCGGTTATCGTACTACTACTACTACCTACTATCCTCTTCTTCCCTTCTCTTAATTTTTCCTTTCAAACCATTTCTTTGCAGTACTGTAGACGGACATTGTTCTTCTCCTTAATCTATCTTTTTGGGGTGTTCCCCAGGGTTTGTCCTATCCCCACTCTCTTCTATTTTTTCTTTAAATATCTTCTTTTCTAACTAAAACCCCTACCCACTCCTAAGCGATGATTTACCCTGCTTTTTTCAACGTCTTTTTTTAGAGTCCAAACTAAAGGGAAAACTAATGTTTTACGGAGAGATGCCACTAAGCGCCTAACTTCTGATGTTGCTATAATTTCTATTGGGGCTAAGCAAACCTTTTTTGTTAATGCCAAAAAAACCCAATTTTTTCCCTATGTACTCGACAAACCTACCAATAACACCCCCTCTTTTTCAATGACCTCAACTATCTCCTTCTACAATGAACTTTCTGGGCTATCCTTTATAAAATCAAAATGGAAATCTCACATCTCATCTCTTGCTAAAAACCTTCTAAAAGTTAGGTGTCCTGGGTGTCTGCGTCCTTTTTTTCCCCCTCCCATTTGCTTGCTCTGTAAGGGGCCCTTTATCCTCCCATGTTGGAGTATGTCTCACATGTTTGGGGGAGGACCCACTCATATAGCTCTCCTAAACGGGGTTATCAAAAGCTTTTCGGGCATCAACTCCCCTCCCGACTGACTGTCTTCAATCTTTAAATCACCGACGAAAATTTGCTTCTCTTGCCTCTTCTCCGTTTTTTAAAGCTCACTGCTCTTTTGAACTTGCAACTGCATGCCTCCCCCCTCCGCGGCCTCGCTCCCAAAAGTTTTTCACCATTCTCATCCTATTCTGTCCTTTTCCCTAATGAAAGATTTAACCCAGTATCTTTCCCTTGCATCCCTTTCACTTGAAAAACTCGGGAAAACTCTTTCCTGTTTCTTTTTTTCCACTTTCCTAGGACTTACATTTTTTCAAAGAAGATAACAAGACCCCTCCCGAAAAAAACTGGCTCCCCCTCTTTTTTAATTTTTCCCTCTTACGTCTTCCTTATAGGAACGGCAACTAAGGGGTTTTTGTTTTACCCTTTTTTTTTTGTGCCCTTGGCCGTCCCTTTGTGATTTAAAAACATAAAAAAAAAAAACGTGGGGCAAAACTGCGGCAGGCCGGCCAAACACAGGGTGCGGGGTGGGGGGGGTTTTCCATTGCATTATTTGAGTATAATTTTAATACGATAACAAGATATTGTCCTTTATTCTGTTTGGTTTTCACTTTGCTGTTGACTTTTTAAAATTTTTTTCTATATACATCTTTTTCGTCACCCAACCCTAAGTCACCCCCAGTGATTTTATTTTTTCCCAACTAAATTCTGTTTGTCGCCCTGAAAATGTTTTGCTTTTTTTTGCTTTTACGAATTTTTGTTGCCCCCCTGTCCTGTATGGGTAAGGAACAACGTTGTTTCTTTTTAATTTTACTTAACATTTTAAAAATTTTCCCCCCAAATTATTTTAAAAAAGCTAATAAATAATGGCCCTCCTTTTACCAACATTTCCCTTTTTCAAAAAGGCTCCGTACCCCCTAACAAATCTACATCCTCCCCAAAAATTCTAACCCTTAGCTTCTCCACTAAATTGGGGGCTTTCTACCAAAAGGCTCCCTCACAAACCCCCCCACTTTTTTAAAACCCAGGTTACAAAGAATTTCCTTTTTCCCAAAAGGGGTTTTTACAAAGGCTTTTCTTTTTTAAAAAACAGACATTTTTTTTTTTTTCTTCCCTTTTCCAACCCCTTCCCCCTTTTCCCCAAGGCCCGTTTCTAAATATTTAATTTCCCCCAATTTTCAAACCCATTTTTTAATATTTTTGAAAATTTTTAAGGGGGTGTTAGGATTTTTTTTTAGAAAAAATTTTTTTTTCCCCCCCCTTTTAAACCCGCCAAAAAATTTTTTAAACAAAAATAAAATTCCTTGGGGGAAAGGGAGAAAACTTTTTTCCCCTCCCCCTTATTTTTGGCCCTTAAAAATTTTTAAAATTAGCCATAAAAATTTAAAAATTGTAGGTTGTTAATTTTTTTAAAGGATTTTTTTAGGAAAATTTTTTGTTATCTGGAGTTAATGGACAAAAAAAAAAAATACTTGGGCGCCGGCTTTTTTCCCCCTCTTTTTCCCTAACGACAACCAAAAAAAAGTGTGGGTGTTAAAAACCGCCTTTTCCTTGAAGGTTTCTCGGGAAAAAAAGTTTTTTCCGATTTTGATTCTTCGGCCGGGCCCCCCGTGAGAAAAAATGATTTATTGGCTCCTTCCCCTTCCCCGGGGTTTGGGAAAAGTAAAGTTTTCCAAGAGAAAAAACCTATTAGGAAAATGAAAAAAGATTAAAGAAAATGATTCGGGGGGGAAAGGGGGAATTAATGGTTTTTTTTTAAAACCCTAAGGGTGGTTAAAAAAACTTTTTGGGTTAAAAAAAATATGTTTTTTTAAAACACCCAAATCAGCAGCCAGATGAGTCTTTTAAATTTTGTCACAGACCTAAGGAAGAGGGCTAAACTTTGCAATTGTAGCACACAACTCTGCAGCAAACCCCAAAAAATCCTACAGAAAGGCTAAGCCTAAGCCTAACCAGAAAAACCCAAAGTCGGGCCCCGGGGGGGAGTGAAGCCAAACAAGGTGCACTTTTCTGCGTTTCCCCACTGTTTACGTCGCGATCTTCCCTTGCTGCTGATAGGACTGTATGAAGTGGGGGACGCGGGGGACATTTCCAGAGTAATGCAGTTAAAAGGACGCAGAAACCCCCCTACAAGGAATATCGGCAAGCCTACAGAGAAATGAGTCCATCAAGTCTGACGGGGGGGCTTGAGAACAGTGTCACCCTCTACTCTGCGGAAGGATTGTGCCCCCAAAGGTTTAAATTTTCTTGTATGTCACACAGGAAGGTAAAGATGATCGATTGCACTTAAATTTCCGTTTAAATTTGTTTCATTTACAGCCCGGTGGATACAGGAGCAGAATGAGTTTTAATGCCCCATATATTTACAACAAAAAACAAAAACCCGACTCTTTAAAAAAAAGGACTGTCCTTGTAGCTTTTACAGGGGACAAAGAAAACAATTGGGAAAAATTTAGATTTAGGCAACCCGACTCAAGAAATACAGTTTGTTTTTTTTGTTTTAGATATTTAGTGTATGCCATTGCGAGTAAAATACCCGTGAAATGCTAGGTGTGGTCAAGTTAGTAAGACAGCTTGTTTGGGGAATCAACTTCACTCTCGAGCAACATGACTAAATATGCTGTGTTTTACGGGTCTGGGGTTCTTTATGGTGAATTCATTTAGATACGATCCTAGTGAACCCGGTGGCCCTCCTCCTAGAAAAGTCCCCGTGGCCTTAAGAGATGTCTCAAAGCTGAATAGATGAATGGGGAAAGGGAAGGGCTTAGTCAAAAAAAGTAGTCCCACGACGGGTAAAAAATATGGTTTGTGGTAAAAGAAAAGGGGAAAACAAGGGGTTCTGGACCCAAAGGCTTGAACAAAACTTTGAAAAGACAGCATTACCCCCTACCCACCATTGAGGAAGTACCCCTAACTTGCTAAAGCTAAGGTTTTTCTGTATTGATGCAGCCAAGGGTTTTTTGGGAATACTGGGAATGAAGGTCTTCTAAAATTTTGAAAATTTTAACACATGCTTTTGGGAGAACAGGTATTTGCGTCTTTCCCTTTTTTAATCAGCCCCGCACCCCAGACTATCAGAGGCGGATGCACGAGTTGTTTGATGACTTAGAAGGGTTTTAAATTATCTGGTGATATCTTTTATTTTTTGCCCATGATGGGACTGAGCAAGATTAGACCTATTTTACAAAGAAGTAGAGAAAAAACCCTTAAATTTAAAACCCCCAAAAAACTAAGCTAAAGCTGATCATGTAGACTACTTTATCATCACTAACTACAGATGGATCTTAAAAAAGTGAGGTGATTTCTAAGTTCCCTGCTCCTCAAGACAAACTGAAATGCTGAGATTATGGGCATGATAAATTATTTAGCCAAGTTTGTACCTAAATGTCAGACATAAAAGACCTCTAAAAAGATTATTGGGGAAAAAATGCCTGATTTCAAATGGAAAACGAGCAAAAGAAGTTTTAATAAAATTAAAAGACTTGTTAGTGAAACCCATTTTTTAAGGTTCTATGATTAAATAACGTCACTCTTCTGTAGATGCCTCAGCTTTTGCGTTGGGGCTGCTTTAACAGGGTGTAAACCCGTAGCCTTTACAGCCAGTTCCCTTACGAAAACTCGAGAAACTATGCTCAAATTGAAAAAGGGGCTTCTTGCAATTGGTTTTTGGGGCTGAAAATTTCTTCTACCTGTAGGGAGATTTATTCCTGTTTAGTCTGATACAGACCCTTTTGGGAAACCATTTTCAAAAAACCCCTTTTAACAGCCCCACCCCGGTTGCAAAGAATGCTCCCTTTGGCTCCAAGTATTCTTTGGATGTCAAGTAAAAAAAAGGGGAAAAAATGTACATCGCTGAGCGTTGGTGGGTACAGGGTTGTTGTGTGTAAGGGGGTTTTTGTGTGTAAGGGGTTTTTTTGGTTAAGGGGTTGTTGTGTGGAAGGGGGTTGTGGTAGTGGTTGTTGTGTTTAGGGGGTGTTTGTGTAAGGGGTTGTTTATGTAAGGGGGTTTTTGATGCCCCTAAAAACTGTTCGTCGCCCCGATTTGGTTAAACTGTAGGGGTTTGGGGTCCCAGCACAATCTGAGGTTCGTTTTTCCCCAAGTTACGCGAGCAGCGTCATTTTTTTCGGTCTCAGATTGCATCGTACTCTAGACTGTAACACCGACAGATTTACTTCTACCCGAAGAAAAATCGCTCACTCACATTTTTCCGACAGGTGTCACGCAGGGAGAAACTTTTTTTTACATTCTCCGCTCCTGCGTGACGTCACAATAAAATTCGTAGCCCCTGTTGGGGGAAAAAAAAAATCGCACTTTTACAAAAGTCTGTTTTTACGGAATAAGGCCTGGAAATCAATTTTTTTTGGGGGATTAGGGGTTTTTAAAGTCATTCAAATATTAGGCAAAAAAAAAGGGCTGGACGATTATTTAAGGGAAAAAAGGGATGGGTTTCCCTGAGGGGACATCTTTTTAGTAGAAATGCACCAATTTCAAAGTGTTAGAAATTTTAAGTGGAGGATGTTATGAATTTTGTCGTATCAATCAGTCAGGGAGTGACGCTGCCTTATATGAAGCTTTGTCTAATTGGTTTTTGAAATAGGGGGTGATCTGTGCTAGATATGCGGTTTTTACGACATTATTTTTTTAGGTAAAGATGGGGGATTAATTGGAAGGGATTTTTAAGTAATAATAAAAGAAAATGCAATCGTTGTTCCTCTAAACCCCACTATTGTCGGTCAGCCCCGGTCCGAAATTTTGCCACCGTATCAAATTTGGGCGAGAATGTAAAAGGTTTTTTTTTAGAAGGGATAAATGCCTAGAGTTAAAAACATGTGATAGCATTTTGGGGTGGCAGCTTTATATGAGTTATCTCCCCTTTTTTTCCAAAATGGCCCCCAAATACACCCAAAATTATGAAAATTTTTATTTCGTTTTGCTGGTTCTTGTGGTGGGCAGATACCCACAAAATTTTTGAGATTGTTTTTTGGTCCCTTGTTTTGATATTTAAAACCCGTCCAACTTGGGGTTGCTGAGTGGTTTTGTTTGTCTTGCAAACCCAGACCAGATTTTTGTTCCGGCGACCTACAGACTCTTGTGCTTCTAGGATGTGGGTCCGTTGGTTTTGGGAGAGGGTGTGGGCCTACCGTGCCAGGCTAAAACTTCAAGCCTTTTGTGTTCAATGTTTTACGACTTTTTTTCAGTTTGCAAAAGCGTGGGAAATTTTGGCCTGGGTGGATAAGGTCCATAAAACTTAGTCTGGACCGTATTCCGTTGAATCGATGTATGTACCTTTTCCAGTAAGTGTCTCCCCAGTCTGTCTAATTTTCCCCGCAAGATTTGGAAGAAATGGGCTTGATGGGGAGGGTAGAACAGCTCTCTGGGTTTAAGCCCCTTGCCAACTTCTGCAGACACAGAGCGGGATCATTCTCTTCCCGCTGGTCATAAAACACCCCATGTCCAAACTTATTCATATCCGAATGACCTCAGTGTTTTTCCCGTGAGGTTTTCCGCTAAGGAAACGGAAATGTTTTGGTGGTTTTTACTGCCCACTTTTAACAGCGTATTCATTCCTGGCTAAATGACCGACAAGAATAGCAGCCTTTGGATTTATTTTAGTACTAGTTGTATCTCCAGGAGGGGCCCCACCCGAAAAACGCTGTAACTATTTTTGGAGGCGATATAGTAGCTAATCAGACGGATGATAGGCCACGGGGGGAAAATCATGTCTTCTTTATGGGCCCTTTTGGATAGTGACGAAGTCTGATCTTGATCTTGTTTTATATCTGTAGACTTTGCCTTTCCAAAGCTTGACTCCTAGTAGATTGATTTTCCAAGACAAAATCCTTTAATAACAGCATGGAACCATCAAAAACTTTCCCCTTGTCGTCGGAAAAAATTTTTACGCACCTCCAAACCGGGTTTTTGTCTTTGTGCTATTCTTCTTTGTTGAATCCTTTGAAGATTAACTCCCCCCCAACAACATTAAAGATTCCCAATTTTGTGGGCAAGGAGGGATGGTATATTTCCCCTTTTTGGGGATAATATCTTTTCTGATGTATTCGAAAAAATTCTTGGTAAGCTTCTCCTTCAACCTTTTGATACAGTTAAATTTATCTGTTTCTTTCTCTTCTTCATTCTCATTGCTGTCCTCTTTTTTTCCAGTGAATTCCTTAAACTGAACGTGGTAGTGTGCCTCTGCGGCAACAATGTCTCTACTGGGGAGTGCTATCTCCTGCCTCCTGCATTTTTGACGGACCTCTCTTAGTGTTTTATCTACTCTCAGTTGTGAAACTAGGAAGTTTTTCACTGTATTGGAGTGTTTTTGACTTGACCTTGCTACGAAAACCAGATCGAGCATAACTCTTATTCATGTTTGATGTTCTAGAGACTTTTTTTGGGGGCAGTCATATACCGATAATCACTACTACATTTCCCCGCTTTTCTTTCAGGTTTTTAAGTCTCTTTTCATGGTGAACATGCTTTTACATTTTTTTTGTAGAATTAATTTGGAACTTTTTGTCCTGAAACGTTTTTTTTTAAAAGTCTAGAAGGGGACATGGTTTCCCGACTTTGGTGGGTTCAATAAGGTTAAACCCGGGGCATGGGTTTGAGGACTGACAAAATGTTCATCTCCGTCGGATCTGCCTGGTGTATGAAACACAGTTTCTTGCGGGTGCCTGTGGGGTTTCCCTGTTAAAGGGGCATTCCGGCCTCCCGTTGAAGTTTTCCCCAGCTACCACGACACCGGATTCTGGTCCCGGATTCTTCTCTAATTTACCAGCCTTCAACAATAGCTTCGAGAGGTTCGGTGCACTCTACCTCTCACTCCAAAAACCCGACTTTCTCTGAACGCCGACCTGCGGGCCGCTGGTCTTCCGGCAGTGGTGGTCTCCTCGAGGGTCTCCAAAGTCCCCCCATCGTGTCCGGGCCGTCTCCGCCGATGAAAATACGACACCCGAAAAAGAATTTTTTTTTAAATATAGTTTTGTATATTTATATAAAAAAATTTTATAAAATACATTTGGGAAAAAGGGGGGTAACTCCCATAAAGCTGCCACCCGCCACAATGCTATCACATGTTTTCAACTCTAGCATTTTTACCTTCCCAAAAAACCTTTCATTCTCGCCCTAATTTGTACCGACCAACCCCCCCGGCTGATCGCCTATATGCTAAAAGCGGGGAAAAAAAAGGTCGTATGCAATAAGCAACAGTTGCAGATACGACATTGGTGGCAGCGGTGGGATCGAATTGCAATGTTGCAAAGTTATAGTCCAAGTTTGAGAATATATAATGCGTGCAATAAATAAATATTGCAAATTGCAAATGAGATGTTGCACTGGAAGTGATACGCACTGGATAGTGTGTCGGTAATTAATGCAAGGTAGATATTGTGTAGAAGGGAATGATTATAGTGAAAATAACTCCAGTCATTTAACGTATGTGCATATCCCGTAGATTTTCTTAAGTGCCCACAGAGTTTTTTTGAAGTGAGAAATAAGGACGCTGATTTAGAGGCGGAGAAAAAATATGTATATTATATATATATATATATATATATATATATATATATATATATATTATATAATATTATATATATATATATATATATTATATATATATATATATATATATATATATATATATATAATATATGTATAATATTTTTATTTTATATACATAATATATATATATATATATATATATATATATATATATATATATATATATATATATAATATATATATATTATCACATGAATTAAGTGAATGAAAAGAATAGCTACAAAAATACAGTCAACTTACGTCACCGGGGCGACATTTAAGCCCTAAGAAACTTAATTCCTTTGATACAATGCCTTTTCCGGAGTTGCCCGCGACTAGCAATGCTCCATGCATTTCTAGTGAAGAGATTGCAGAAGCGATAACAGATAATGCTAGAAATAATCTCGCAAAGGTTATCGGATTGCCATATTTTTGTGGGGTGGAGGAGCGATCACAGTCCTCACCACAATTAAAATGTATCACCAGGGCTGCGTTTGAGAAGAAGAATTTGAGCGGCTTGCGCCGTTCGGGTTTCTGCACCCCTCTATCAAACGCTTTTGGGCGCCTCGCAGTGGTATGTAAACAAATCCCCGCCGTTACCATGGAAACGACGACGCCACAGCTCAGACTGTGGGCTTTTGACCTCACCATTTCCTCTACTGCCCTCTATCTGCCCAAGCACAGTACGGAAGTGTAATGGCGTACGCTGTAGCTACCTGACGACTATTTGATTATTGTTGTAATGGTAATTGTCGCTGAGAGAGGTGAAATGCTATGAATCTTGAGAGGTGAAATGCTATGAATAGACTTGTATGTGCCACTGAAGACAGGTACTTAATATAAACTACTGTGCATGCCTCTTTAGTGGCACATACAATTATGTATCTGTAGTGATGATAAAATTCGTAATATATGGCGCCTGACGACATATATGTGCAGTGGCGACTTTAGTGTTATTGGCGGTAGGGTGTAGAGATACGTGAACAGGTTTATGAAACTGTCGCCAATAGGAATTCTCGCAGAAACACCAACTGAGACCTGTCGCCGACGTGGTACACTCGCCGACGCGGAAATTTTTGGTAACACTTGGAATAAATAAAAATGAAGAATAAAGTGTATTTCATTGTTGGATACCACCATACCACCTGGTATGTAATCTCTGAATGCAGAAATACTGGTAAAAGCTTATTAAATGTATATATTGTGTACTGTAATTCATGCAAGATCAAGAACTGGAACTGTCGACGAAAAGAGGCAGATGAAATTAAATGAAAATATGACAGTGCTAATATGATTTGACTAATGCTTCAAGTTCGCTTATAATGTCAGATTACTGTGATAAATAATGCTGTTATGTATATGCATGTTGTTTTCTCCTCTAACTCAGAGTTATGTACACATTTATATAGCTAACCTGCCACTTATAGAGATAATCTGAAGGCATATTTTTACAGCAACAGGACATTCTGAAACAGAACTTTCCATTGTTTATATTTTTGTTTTGTCAAACATTATTATTTTCAACTTAACTAATTCAATTTACCTAAACTAAATCAATTGCTAAGATAACCTAGCTTTTCTAACTAATGAAATCTGGATTGTTTAGTAGCTGTCTATTAAATTATCAATCTTATTATCACATATCATTGCTGCCACATATTACACATCTGGAGCTGAAATACCTCCTCCGCCACCCTAGCCCGGGCCCTGTATATGCATCCTAATTAGTAAAAATATAACCAATAAAATTCCATTCTTACCTAATAACCTAACCTACCCTAACTGGTGGGTGAAAAAGGGGTATTTAAGATTAAGGGGTATTCAGTATTTCTGTATAATGAAAAGGTATAAATAATTGAAATCACAGCAAAAGAAATGGTAAATATGCATTTTCAACCAATACTCCCTATTGACCAATACTCTTCTGAAATAACTGGCGGAACATCTTAAGAACAAGGGCTCCACGTTAAGCTGACCCAAATGTTGGCTCTACGTATTATACTTACTGTCCTTAACATATCTGTTAATATTTTAATGAGTGCCGATCCTTACTTTGCCTACATGGCCGATATTAAATTTCAGGTTCCTGAGAAAAACTAAGTCCAGCGAGATGCGCAATGGACGACGAGTTTGAGAAAGTAGTGCGAATCTAAGTAGTAGGTATAACCTAGGGGTTGGTCGAGGGGGGACGGAGCCCCCCCCCCCCCCCGTTAGGTTAGAGTAGGTTAGGCTAGGTTAGGTTAGGGCAGGTTAGGTTAGTGCACAGCACGAGGGGCTCGAAGAGGGGTGCTAGGTTAGGTCTGTAGAGTTTGTCATCTTTAGAATAAAGGCTCAAACTCCTATCTTCTTGTTATAGCCAACAAGCTTGGGGACATGGTGGAAACCGGGGTTTTCGGGCGTGGGAGCACACACATAAGGGAAATATGGCCCCCCACAAAAAGAAATCCTTAAACTAGGGAAATTTCCCTAGTTCATGGACTTTATCGGGGAAATATTTACCTTATATGTGTGCTCCCCCACAAAAGGAGCACACTCATAAGGGAAATATGGCTCCCAACAAAAAATCCCTAAACTAGGGAAATTTCCCTAGTACATAGACTTAATCGGGGAAATATTTCCCAGATAAAGTTCATGAACTAGGGAAATATCCTAGTTTAGGGATTTTTTTGTGGGGGGCCATATTTCCCTTACGTGTGTGCTCCCCCACCCAAAAACCCCGGTTTCCCACCATGTCCCCAAGCTTGTTGGCTATAAGAAGAAGATAGAGGGTGGAGCCTTTGTTCCTAAGATTTACCTAACTAGCGGGGCTAACCAGACCTAAACTAACCTAGCTAACGTGGGCATTGATTACATAACCTTAGCTCACTGAGGCAGGGGGTTTCGCTCACCCCCAGACCTTTCTTGTTATTTTTTATTTTTTATTCCTGCCGGCGGTAAATGTGCAGTTTCAACCAATACTCTCCTGGCATAACTGGGGGAGCTGTTCTCCCCAGAACCCCCACTAGTTAACAAACCTAACCTGGGCATTGATTACGCGCAACCTTACCTCACTCCCCCAGATCACCTTGTGTTATTTTTTGTATGGGTCATAAATACTCCTTAGCGATGAGAACGAAACGTGCAGGATATTTAACCAGCGATCGTGTATTGGTTTAAACTGCACATATACCCTGCCGGCTATTGTAGGGGTTAGAAATACTCCTTATGAGAATGAAACGTTCAGGATATCTAAGACCACCGATCTTGTATTGGTTTAAACTGCACATATATTAAAAAAAATACTAGGAAATACCTAATGCTTATATAAGGGGATGTAATGTGAACTTTAATAAATTTATCTCCCTCCACTGTTCATTGGACCACTATAATATCGTAAATTATCACTCCAATTTACTGTATTTTCATTATTAATTATAAGTAGGCTCCAGTACAGTACTTAGCAGTGCATTTCAATGCATGCTGCGGGATAACATTGTAGTCTTTCGACTGTAATTGGCAGGAATAGCATAAATTTGTCTCAAATTCGTCTCTGTTTGGGCGGCCATTGTTGTTGTCATAACGTCACACCTCGCAGAGCGCCCAAGGTTTTGGCTTGGGCGCTCGGTGGCAACTCGAACGGCCCGCCCGAGTCGCGCACAGGCGTTTGAGAGAGAGTTTGAGCGGCTCGCACCACTCAAATCCTTCCTCTCAAACTCACCCTGGTAAGCTCAGTATCTCACTGTGAAATGGCCTTGGGAGGCGAGGCTTGGTACTGTAGGGTTGCCAGTACGGACTCGTACATATCGGACTGCCATATCGCCAGTTCCCGCTTCGAAACTAGCCTAAAACTAGCCAACCGAACTCCTCTCCCAGCCAAAAAAAATTGCCTTTTTTTTTTTTTTTTTTTTGTCATTATGTGAAAGCACACAGGTTGATTCACGACACACTATACACTAGCGTTCTATCAACAGGAAAATTTAACATGACAACATGTCTGATATTAATTATACATTACACCACGTGAATTAGTCATAATAGGTATGAATACGCAAGGGAGATATAACACGCACATATAACAGCATTAATCTATTCAAGTTAATTTTATTCATGTTAAATTATACGGTAGAAAAAAAATATATACAATAATATCCCGTATGGATTATTTCGGATCACCTGAAGATCCGTCACCCCAGAATGTCCACCTGAAGATCAGTCACCCCAGGATATCCCACCTGAAGAACCGTCACCCCAGGATATCTCAGCTGAAGATCCGTCACCCCTACATACAGTGAATGTAATAGCTATATAAAATTAGTATTAACAAATATATTCCTTTGTGTTATGCATCTTTTTGTGAAAGTTTAAAGAAAAAAAGAAAAGTAATATACAGTGTTCCAAAATACAAAATACATTACACTTTACTCAGTATTCTAAAATACAGTACATTTATTTCGTGGATCTATACTTCAGGGATTCTTTTGTTTGGCATTTCCACAGAAAACCATCCTTCGATCTTGGAGTATTTTGTCCAATTCTTTACAACTTCTTTACCAATTCTTTTAAACGCTTTAAAAATTTGTTTTGTTGAAGCCACCGAATAACTATAATGGAATCATCACACAACAGTGGTAGGACGCTATAGTTTGGAAGGTATTGCGTGCCATGGTCGACTGACTCCTATCACTAAATTTCTTTTAGCCCACTTACTTTTATATAGTACTCTTACCTGACTGGAGGCTCATGACTCCTCCCTTTTACCCATTTGACCTAACCTCAGTTGGAAGGTGAAATCAGGTCAGGTCTTGACCCCACCTGAAGAACTGTCACCCCAGGTGTTGCCACCTGAAGAACCGTCACCCCAGGATATCCCACCTGAAGAACCGTCACCCTGCCAAACTCTGGGGTGACGGATCTTCAGGTGATCCATTATTTCTACTAACTTGAACTATAATATGAAACATGTAAAATTAACACAATGCAAAGACGAAGTAAAAACAGTGAACATTTCCACCTCATCTACGAAGGCTAATTATCCCTCAGCCTTCTTAATTCATAGTCCTCTATCTCATTCACACTAGAAAAAAATTGGAGAGCTAGAAAAAGAGAGAGAGAGAGAGAGAGAGAGAGAGAGAGAGAGAGAGAGAGAGAGAGAGAGAGAGAGAGAGAGAGAGAGAGAGAGACTTTGGTGACCTAGGAGAGATCACGTTCAAGGATAAGGATTAAAGAGGCATATGTGTGAAGAGGGGGAGAGAGAGGAAGGGGTGACCTTAGGTCATATTTGAGGATAAGAAGGCATGTGTGAAGATGGGAAGAGAGAGAGAGAGAGAGAGAGAGAGAGAGAGAGAGAGAGAGAGGAGAGAGAGAGAGAGAGAGAGAGAGAGAAAGATGACCTCGGGTGACTCACCAATTGTGAGTGGGGTCACGCAGGTGACCCCAGCCCACAATTGGTGAAAATAAGACGATCCACCACTCATACGCTAATCCAAGGTTAAGGGAGTCCCTTGGCCTTGCGCTAATCCTTATCAGCTGCCCTCGTTAGGCCTCATCCTCTCGCAGTTTTATTTTTTCTAGAGTTTTAACGTCAAACAAACGTTTTGTTTGTGCCAACTAAATAAATATGAACGTTAATAAAGTATATATCCTTACAGAAATTAACATGAAAAACAGCCAAAAAAACAGCCAAAAAAAATGTAAACTAGCCAACAAATCCGCCAAGTCGCCAACACGAAAAAATTCTCGCCGGAAAGTATAAAAGAGCGCCCGATTTGGCGTGAAACTCGCCAACCTGGCAACTCTGCTTGGTAGAGAGGCAGCGCAGGGGTCATTGAGGCAGGATGAGCTGTGGCGGGAACTGGGAGGGGTGGGTAAACATTGCCAAGTGTCGTTCACGAGGCAACCTTCTACAACGCCATATTAATCACTGTTCATTAACATCCCAATATCTTAATGCAAGCAATAATTAGAATGGTTATTAATGTACGCTAGCAGAGGTGGGAATGTGTGATAATTGGATATTTCGTAAAACTATCACCATCAACAAAAATAATTCAAGATTTTTGTTCTTGTATGCATAAGAAAGGGAACATTTTGTCCTGACTTCATAGAAGTATTGCGTAACAGATACTCATAAAAATTATATACATACCATTATTGGAATTTGAGACTCGAGCAAAGCTAAAGAATACGCATCAAAGAAGCCAACGATGCTCAAAGGCATTGTTTTGAATCCAGTGATGATATATTTTCATCTGGTAATCGTCGTGTCCTTCAAGCTTCATTTCCATCCCACCCACAATATTTGAACATTTTGACTTTGGCATAACAATGTAAAGGGGAATCAAGTGTAATGTATGTTATCATATTTATCTTAGTAAGCATTTTCTATAAAAACAAATTACTGAATGAAAGCCAAACAAACTTTCCCAGTTGCCATAAGATTTAAATTAATCCCCAAAGGGCAAACAAATTGTATTTCTGTATATGTAGTCTTTATTATATTGTAAAATATATTGTAAAAACTGCTACAAATCATTGGTATATGTAATATGATATAGACATGAGAAGCAAAAAATTTCTATATTCTACCAAGTATAAAAAATATTCACTATGTTATATTTTGTCCAACATGTTTTACGCTGGGTTAGAAGAGTTAGGGTGATCACATTATTAACATGTGCAATACATGTTATTTTATTGAAATCGTACATGTATGCATTTATTAGGAAACCAATGAATAGCATATTCTACATACTGAAACCAATAATGAGTGATTTCTATCAAACTTATTCAGTTGGAAACTTAATATAGTGTTAAGGAAACACATGAAGCCCTCTTCTTTACTTATAGAAAACAAGTACTGTCAATACAAGGCAGAACACTCCTGGGGCAATGGAGAAGGTGACATCTTTCATGTCTTAACCTGACGAATAACGCAAGAATGTTTTCGAATCCTGCTTCCAGCACAGGTACCCATGCCTCCTCTGCAGCTCTGCTGTGCGTGAAGGATGCAGGATGTTAGTGTGCTATGAGAAGAGGACATTCACAAGTCTTGCAGAGGAACCGAGGCGGAATGGCGGGGCGGCAGCCACCTGGCTACCTTCTGCCGCAGCTCCTCTGTTAGGCATATGACGAGGATTGCGTTGAGAACTTCCATGAATGATACCAATGAAAAAACAATAGGATTCATGATGAATGTTACGTGCGAATGAATAAGATTGCTAAATAACAGGGTGAGCCAGTAAATGCCTTGTAACACGGTGAAATTAGAGGCCAGTCCCAGCATCAGGCGGCGGTTTGGGCCTCCTTCCCCCGTCCCACTGGGCTCCACCAAGGCCGCACGCATGGAGCGTGGCGGAAGGGCTACACTCACAAACACCCACACCACGACTAGCGGTATGATAAAGCTAATGGCCATCTGCATGATGATATCATTCATTGTAAAGGAAAAAAATAATGGGTTAGAGCTACAATAGCCATGAACAGTGTGACTGAGCAAACCTGCTGCAACGCCTGCAGCAGCAGCCAAACCCCATGCCGCCGCGGATGTCAGACGTATTGTCTTGCGTCTGAGGGGTTGGAGTGGTGTGTAGTGCTGAGGATGTGATGCTTGGTAACTGTCTAAGGTGAACGCCATCAGGAGAACATGGCTGGCCACCACACCCACATGTAGGATGACACTGGACAACTTGCAGACGGCTTCGGATATTTTGTATGATCTGTTGGCCCTGGCGTATATAAAGAAAGGGAATGGAACAAGCGCAAATACGTCGGCGATAGCACGTTGAAGAAGCAATATGCTGGACACACTATGTAGGCGTGGAGGAGTGACGAAGAGGACAATCAGGAAGGCGTTAGCGAGTATCCCAATCACTGTCGCTAGACCTTGCAGTACACTCATCACGATCACTGGCCAGGATAAGGAGATGGATATGGGCTCCTCTGCCTCCCACACCTCGGTCGAGTTAAGATAGTCGTCGTAATCCATGATACAATCCTTGGAAGGCACGGGTACTGTACGTACTTTTCCTTATACCCGAAGAGCAGCAGCAGTTTGACCTAAGGGCTGGACGATGTAGTTGGAGAAATCGCTAAGCGGTTGAAAGTCAGATTTGTTACTGTTGCCTCGTGTCATGGGTTGTGTTCACGTATTGCTTGCCCGTGCTGCGCCTTACATGTTATAGTATGACTGTATGAAGTGAGACTGCAGACTGCCACTGGCCTTGAAGCGTTGAAGGAGCTGGGTGGCTGGCTGCTGCAGGCAGTGTTGCCACCCCTTCAGTTGGGAATTATCGTACTGGGTCCTTAAAATTATGGGGGTTTTCAGTAGAATTATCGTACGGGCTCCAAAAAAAATTTCGTTTTTTGATCGTACATTATTATTAAATGTATTTCTTTATGCTTGCTAATTAAATGCATGTATTGACCCAATACCGTATTGGTATTCAGACCCAGTCACTAAACAATCCATATCACTCCCAGCCACACCACATATATATCACATATGTGCCACTGACAACAAATTATTCAAACATCAACATCAACATCACCCACACAACAACCCATATCACACACAGTCATACCACACCAAACTGCACATCACAGCCAGCCACACAACCCATATGACACAACCATACGACAAAAAAAGAACCACACTACACATCACTGCCAGCCACACAAGTGACACAACCCATATCACTCCCAGCCACACCACATAACCACATCACAACCATGGAGGTACCTCCATGATCACAACACACATCACACCTACCGTAGATAACAGTTAAGTCGCCAGGACAACTTTTTTTCTGTTTACAGACGTGTGGTGGCGTTAATACTTATACATTTCTACATCCATGATTTCAGGAAAGTTAGAAGGGGCTATCTGGAGAGTCTGTGTCATTTTGTGTCTTCATCCGTGTCATATTATGGCTATAAATGAAGAAATGACAAAAATATCTACAAAGTGGCTACCAACAGTAGAGTCGCCATCTAGTGTTTATTTACTGAGTGTCGTACCGCTGTCGTCGTCGCCCGAAAAAAAAATACGTAGCGAAATTTGAAACCGTCTATACTTGCAGATACAAAGCATAAAACAACGCTGAAACATGGTAGATTATACAGTCATGATATAAACTACTGTGTATCATCTTCAGTGGGACATAAAAATCAGTAGTAATGCTATAATTCGTAATATTTATTCGTAAGGGAAATATCCTAGTTAGGGATTTTTTTTGTGGGGGGCCATATTTCCCTTATGTGTGTGCTCCCCCACCCAAAAACCCCAGTTTCCCACCATGTCCCCAAGCTTGTTGGCTATAAGAAGAAGATACAGGGTGGAGCCTTTGTTCTTAAGATTTACCTAACTAGCGGAGCTAACCAGACCTAAACTAACCTAGCTAACCTGGGCATTGATTACATAACCTTAGCTCACTGAGGCAGGGGGTTTCGCTCACCCCCAGACCTTTCTTGTTATTTTTTATTTTTTATTCCTGCCGGCGGTAAATGTGCAGTTTCAACCAATACTCTCCTGGCATAACTGGGGGAGCTGTTCTCCCCCAGAACCCCCCACTAGTTAACAAACCTAACCTGGGCATTGATTACGCAACCTTACCTCACTCCCCCAGATCACCTTGTGTTATTTTTTGTATGGGTCATAAATACTCCTTAGCGATGAGAACGAAACGTGCAGGATATTTAACCAGCGATCGTGTATTGGTTTAAACTGCACATATACCCTGCCGGCTATTGTAGGGGTTAGAAATACTCCTTATGAGAATGAAACGTTCAGGATATCTAAGACCACCGATCTTGTATTGGTTTAAACTGCACATATATTAAAAAAATACTAGGAAATACCTAATGCTTATATAAGGGGATGTAATGTGAACTTTAATAAATTTATCTCCCTCCACTGTTCATTGGACCACTATAATATCGTAAATTATCACTCCAATTTACTGTATTTTCATTATTAATTATAAGTAGGCTCCAGTACAGTACTTAGCAGTGCATTTCAATGCATGCTGCGGGATAACATTGTAGTCTTTCGACTGTAATTGGCAGGAATAGCATAAATTTGTCTCAAATTCGTCTCTGTTTGGGCGGCCATTGTTGTTGTCATAACGTCACACCTCGCAGAGCGCCCAAGGTTTTGGCTTGGGCGCTCGGTGGCAACTCGAACGGCCCGCCCGAGTCGCGCACAGGCGTTTGAGAGAGAGTTTGAGCGGCTCGCGCCACTCAAATCCTTCCTCTCAAACTCACCCCAGTGCGCATGCCTGGATCATAGACTTGGAAAATAGGACACAGGCAAATTGGACTGATGAAGGCCGTATAGAACTTAGTAAGCAGTACGCCTTAGATAGTGCGTATACTCATATCACGTTCTGTGCGTCAAAATATCGGAATAATTGGATAGAAATAAAGAAATCCTTTCTAGATCTTTATCCTGAAGTGATCATTCGATCACTTCCTAGTTTGATGAGTGAATTATCATCTGTGACACGTAAACCCAGAGAGACAATTTCGGAGCTCTACATTCGTATTGAAGGAATAGTAGATAGCTTGGAGGCGTTAAAGCCGACAGGCAAGAAAGTCTACAATGATCTTTTTGTTTCAATCATTATAGGCGGCATTACCGAAGGACTTTGCATATATCTTATCGGATGCGGACATGAGAAGTCCACTAACTGTCTATAAAAAGGCCATTAAATATGTAGCATCTCATCTAAGTTTACAATTATCGGACGTGGCAATAAGGAAGGAAAATAAAATAATTCCTGTCCATGCCATTGCGGTGAATCCAGGCCCGATGAATCCAGTCACCCCACAAGAATCCTCAATTCCTCGACCTCAAATGAATCGAGCTAAATATCAAAGATGTGGATTCACAAACCATACTACTCAAAATTGCAGAGCCATCGAGTGTTTTCAATGCCATAAGTTTGGTCATATGTCAAAGTCGTGCACGGTGAGACTTCCACAAAGGTTACCTTCCACCAGTAACTTGCTTCACCTGTGGGATTCAGGGACACACAAATAGAGAATGTAGGTCTTCTTACTATGTAAAAAAAAAAACGCCAATGTACCAGCTGAGAAGACCAACAATGAATCGGTAGTGTTAGCGGCAACTGGCGTGACAGGAACAGTTATGATAGAAATAATGCTCGAAGGGAAAAATGTACTAGCTTTATTTGATACAGGGGCAGGAATTTCTATAACATTGCAGGACGAAATAAATCAAATAAAAAACAAGAAAATCTACAAAAATAGCACCGTTATTAGAAATGCCAGTGAGGACATCATGTCAACGTCAGGAAAGAGTAAGCTGGATATAATGATAGGAAGTAAAAATTATTCCCATGACTTTATAGTCTCCGAGGAACATTTGCCATCGAAGTTAATTTTGGGCTGGGATTTTATTCGTAAATATAGGGTACAATTAGATACCAAACCTCTAACCTTCCATGTGGAAGGTGTAAAATTAAATGTTGCAGAGGTGCCGATAAAAATTGCACTTCAAATGATAAAACATGAAGAGGTGAAGTCAGTAGAAGAGATCTCCGAGGGAACCGTGAAATTTAAATGTACCGTAGCACAAGCAACAGTGTTAGAAGGAAAAAAAAGTAAGTTATGTCACCTTAGAAACCAAGTTAGTGGATTGTAACAGCTATCTATGAACCAGTGGCAGGAAATATAGGAGCGGACATGTTATGCCCGGGTATAGTACACCTGCAAAATGATAATCGAAACAACAAATCACGATTTGTAATAAGATATATTAATACTTGTAGCGAGGAAAAATATCTAGAACCAGGCAAGACAGTAGGAATGGTTCAGCCATGTTATAAAGAAAACTTATCAGCGACTAATCCTTATGTGGTGACGGCTATAACGCCTGAAGATGAAACAGATAGACTGGCAGGCCTTTTTAGAATTGCGGATAACATGTATCCTGAAGGTACGGAGGAGAGCAAGGTCTTAAAACATTTAATTATGAAATATCCGAATGTTTTCGCCAAAGACGATGACCCTCCAACTATCACACCATATTTTTTGCATACTATAAAGTAGCAATCAACACCTAAACCAAGGAAACCCTATCAAATTCCAGTTTGTTTTTATGAAAGAGTGACAAATCAAATAAAGGTCATGGAAAGTCAAGGAATTATCAGGTCTTCAAGATCAGCTTTCCACTCACCCTTAGTGCCAGTAGTAAAAAAGAATGCAAAAATACGTCTCTGTATTGATTTCCGTAATCTTAATAGCCACATCGTAAATGATTCTTACCCACTACCGTAGATAACAGTGAAGTCGCCACCTGCAGTGAAGTCGCCAGGCGCCAAATATTACGAATTATAGCATCACTACTGATGTTTATGTGCCACTGAAGATGTTACACAGTAGTTTATATCATGATTGTATAATCTACCCTGTTTCAGCGTTGTTTTATGCTTTGTATCTGCAAATATAACTGTTGCGCATTTTGCTTCTCACGTTTTTCTTCGCGCGATGACAGACAGTAAACAGTAGCTTTTCGGGCGACAGGACGCAGACTTGCCAGATCTTTCAAACTTTAATAGAATTTATTTTCACGTTGGCAGAGGAATTTTTATATATCCAAGCATCTTCCGCAGCTAATATATATAGAGACTTGTTTTACTTTACCTCTAATATCCCTGAATTTCCCAGAGTGGCGACTCAACTGTTGGGTTAAAATACTAGCTGGCGACTTTACTGTAGTAGGTATAGTGAGGTCGCCACTCGGTTTTATTTTTGTCATTTGTTCATTTATAGCCCTAATATGACACAGATGAAGACACAAAATGACACAGACTTTCCAGATAGACCCTTCTAACTTTCCTGAAATCATGGATGTACAAATGTAAGTATTAACGCCACCACACGTCTGTAAATAACAAAGAAACGTAGAACTGGCGACTTCACTGTTATCTACGGTACCAAATATAAATAATATTCTGTATAATTTAGGCAAAGGGAAAATATTTTCTTGTCTTGATTTGAAGCAAGGATATTTTCAAATACCATTATATGAGGAAAGTAAATCGTGGACTGCCTTTGTAGCCCCACAAGGATTATTCGAGCACAATGTGCTTCCAATGTGGTTAAAAGATTCCCCTGCGGCTTTTTGTAGGATTATAAGTCAGGTATTGATAGGATTAACAGGTCATGATACCCATGTGTAGCTATATGGATGATATTATCATCCAAGGATATGATTTTGACAACCATATAATAAATATGGAACAGGTGTTAAGACGCCTACAAGAAGCTAAGTTGACTATCAACTTACCTAAATGTGCATTTATTAAAGATAGTGTTAACTACTTAGGACATATTATCTCCGCTGATGGGTTAAAACCCCAACCAAATAAAGTGGGGACAATAATAATTAATATGCCAATACCAACAACAGTAAAAGAATTACAGTCCTTCCTGGGTATGACGAATTAGTATAGGAAATTTGTCAGAAACTATGCTGACACGTAAGCTCCTCTTACTAAACTGATTGTGGGTATGATGGATGGAAAGAAAAATAAGTCGAAAGTTCAGTGGAATGATGAAGCTAATAAAGCATTTGTAGCATCGAAAACAGAACTTGCTCAGCAGATAACATTGAAATTCCCTGATTTCACCCTTCCATTCCAATTATCTACGGATGCATCTAACAATGCAATTGGAGATGTTTTGCAGCAAATGGATAAACAAAATAATCTCAGGCCAATAAGTTTTTTAAATAGGAAATTAAATAAAGCTGAGCTGTGTGTTGCCGTGGAAATCCGTCTGGGTATGATTATTACTTTACTCCTCCAACTGAAACCCAGCCGTGTTACGACAACAAAGGATGGATAATTTAGATTATAAGTAGCTGCCACCAGTTCAAGGTTTAGGCTTAAGGTCTAACTCTTGAACAGAATGTTAATGTTTATCATCAAGATAGTAACGTGGATTTGATATTTTTCATATAAATATTTTATCGAGTTAACACGGAATTAATTTCGGAGGTCTGTGAATAAGTATTTCCGCCACACACTGTGTATGTCACCTGGGTTGATTAAGCTACATAGAATCAGTCATATGAATTCAGATTTATTAATAGTAAGCACGTCTCCATGGAAGATTTTACTATAGACTAATGGAACATTTGACAAATACTAGGAGGAAATATTATATGAAGGTAACTGGATCTAAAAACTAACACATTTGGAGAGAATGATTTGATACTCGGAAACTACACGTACACTTCGAGTAAGATTCTACCACCTCCGATCACTACAAGGGTTTCAATGTCCTTTCACAAGACGAATTGTCGTGGATGAACGCAACGCCGTTTCACGAAACAGTTCTGATTTTTCCGTGGCAGTCACTGAGGGACACACCACTGTTTCTTCACATACACTATGAGGTATTACTCATCTTAATGTGGTGTTTTTCCTATTCTTTCCACTTAACTACCACCACAAATAATCATAACAGCCTGACTAATTAGGAAATAAGGAGGAAGTGTGAGAATATCGTATGTCTGTGTTAACCATGTGGCCGCCGCTTCAATGATGAGTTGCCGAGAGTTGCCTGCATGGACGAGAGAGGTGAAGTGATGTCTCAATTAACACGGCAATGATTGATACGCGGACTACTCAGTAATAAGTAGCTGTCCTAGTATTTGAAATTACACCAAATATATAAAGCGTAAAGGGTGGGGAGGGAGAAAAAAAATATTACGTCTTACCTGAATAGACGAGAGATGATAAGTGAGTCTCCTGACTTGGAACAGTGTTGCGGTGAGGGCCGCGCGGGAAAGGGAACCGGCGTTCGTACGATATCTCACTGAGTTAATACCATTGATATTGAACGATCATCACCCGGGGCGGAATGTGGGAGCAAAAGGAACACTTTATGACTAACAGTGTATTAAAGACTTTTACTTGATGAGAAAAATTTGACTGGCAAGAGCAATTTACCTCTCGTTATTAATTCAAAACCCAATGGCGTATTCGCATCACTCTCTCACGGTGAAATGGTTCAAGAATGTTCTAAGGAAAGAAAAGGCGTTCATAATGTTAGCGTTATCACGTAAAACTTCTGAGGTCCACTGCTTATGGATGGTCTGTACTCTGAACTCTCAAATATTCTAAGAATTGGATGGGGTTGACCAATAGATTGACGTTGTTATTGGGCTTCGGGGAAATGTGTTCTATGATAAAAACACCTTCCGCGAATTTAAATATCCGCAGAGATAACTGGTTCGAGTTGGTTTTACCGGGGGGGGGGGAGAACGAACGATGGAAGAGACTGAAGGAGGGAAGGAGAAAGAAAGAAGGGGGGTAAAAGAAAAAAAGAACACGAAAGAACTGTTATAAGAAATAAAATTCACCACCTAAACCACTGTACCTATGCTCACTTAGCCTAGAATAAAGAAATAAATTGTTCTTAAGACATTTCACTACACTGTATGGGACAATGTATCTCGGGGTACATTATAAGTAGTTCTGGCATTATAGCTGAACTAGTGAGTAGTCTCTAGTGTTGTAGAGAAAGAACCACTAGCGATTCTGTATGGACTGTAAATAGAATGTCAATGGAATATAAATTTGTGCTTAGGATATCCAATTATAGTCCTCACAGACCCTAGACCCTTAAGTGTGGCTAGTGACGACGTCTAATTACCAATGACGTCTAATGCTCAACTTACCAAAAACTTTTTCATTCATAGAAAATGTCAAAATCTTTCTGAATCAAATTCCTATCGTGACTTCTGGCATCTAGCAAATAACATCTCTAACAATTTTTCTTCTTCATCTTTCCCTCCTATGCTTCACCCAGATGGCTCCACAGCTGTCTCATCTATTTCTAAAGCTGAACTCTTCGCTCAAACCTTTGCTAAAAATTCCACTCATGAAGGGCTTGTTCCTCCTTCTCCTCCAACCTCTCACTATATTATGCCTGTCATTAAGATCTTTCGTAATGATGTTTTCTTTGCCCTTTCTGGCCTAGATCCTCGGAAGGCTTACGGTCCTGACGGAGTCCCTCCTATTGTTCTCAAAAACTGTGCTTCTGTGCTTGCACCCTGCCTGGTCGAACTTTTCCGTCTTTGTCTATCTACTTCCACGTTTCCTTCTTGTTGGAAGTTTGCTCACATCCAACCTGTTCCTAAGAAGGGTGACCGTTCTAATCCTTCAAACTACCGTCCTATAGCTTTGACTTCCTACCTTTCTAAAGTTTTTGCATCTTTACTTAATAAGAAGATTCTTAAGCATCTATCTGCTCACAATCTTCTATCTGATCGTCAGTACGGTTTCCGTAATGGGCGATCTACTGGCGATCTTCTAGCTTTCCTAACTGAATCTTTGTCATCCTCCTTTAGGGGTTTCGGTGAAACTTTTGCTGTTGCCCTTGACATATCAAAAGCTTTTGATAGAGTCTGGCACAAATCTTTAATTTCCAAACTACCCTCATTCGGTTTCTATCCTTCTCACTGTACCTTCATCTTAAGTTTCCTTTCAAACCGTTCTATTGCAGCTACTGTAGACAGACATTGTTCTTCTCCTAAATCTACCAATAGTAGTGTTCCCTAGGGTTCTGTCCTATCACCCACTCTCTTTCTATTATTCATTAATGATCTTCTAAGTCTAACTCAAAGCCCTATCCACTCCTACGCTGATGATTCTACCCTGAATTTTTCAACGTCGTTTATTAAACGTCTAACTCAACAGGAACAAAGTGATTCACGGAGAGATGCCACCGAGCGCCTAACTTCTGATCTTTCTATAAGTTCTGATTGGGGCAAAGCAAACCTTGTTTTGTTCAATGCCTCAAAAACCCAATTTCTTCACCTATCTACTCAAAAAAACCTACCAGATAACTATCCCCTCTTCTTCAATGACATTCATCTGTCTCCTTCTTCTACAATGAACATTCTAGGACTATCCTTTACTAAAAATCTGAACTGGAAATCTCACATCTCATCTCTTGCTAAAACAGCTTCTGAGAAGTTAGGTGTCCTGTGGCGTCTGCGTCCTTTTTTTCTCCCTCCCAATTGCTTG
This sequence comes from Chionoecetes opilio, assembly GCA_016584305.1. NCBI lineage: Eukaryota > Metazoa > Arthropoda > Malacostraca > Decapoda > Majidae > Chionoecetes > Chionoecetes opilio. Next base: position 91,365 of record JACEEZ010019119.1, on the reverse strand, counting down.
CTCTCTACAGGGGCCTTATCCGCCCATGTATGGAGTATGTCTCACATGTTTGGGGAGGATCCACTCATACAGCTCTCCCAAACAGGGTTGAGTCAAAAGCTTTCGTCTCATCAACTCCCCTCCTCTGACTGACTGTCTTCAATCTTTAAATCACCGACGCAATGTTGCTTCTCTTGCTCTCTTCTACCGTTATTTTCATGATCACTGCTCTTCTGAACTTGCTAACTGCATGCCTCCCCCCTCCCGCGGCCTCGCTGCACAAGACTTTCTACTCATTCTCATCCCTATTCTGTCCATCTTCCTAATGCAAGAGTTAATCAGTATCTTTACTCTTTCATCCCTCTCACTGGTAAACTCTGGAACTCTCTTCCTGTTTCTATTTTTCCACTTTCCTATGACTTAAATCTTTTCAAAAGAAGAGTAACAACACACCTCCGGAACTAAACTGGCTCACCCCTCTTTTTTATATTATTCTCTTACTGTCTTCTTTATAGGGACTGGCAACTAAGCGGGCTTTGTGTTACCCATTTTTTTTGTGCCCTTGGCCAGTCCTTTGTGATTTAAAAAACATAAAGAAAAAAAAACGTTTGGCAGAACTGCGGCAGGCCGGCCACACAGGGGTGCGGGGTGGGAGGGGTTTCCATTGCATTATTTGAGTATAATTTTAATACGATAACAAGATATTGTCCTTTATTCTGCTTGGTTTCACTTTGCTGTTGACTTATTTACAATTTTTCTATATGCATCTTATTTCGATCAGTCCATCCTAAGTCAACGTCAGTGGATTTTTTTTTTTCCCAACTAGAATTCTGTTTGTCGTAGCTACCTGCAACTGTTGCTTATTGCATACGAACTTTTTGTTGTCCCTGCTCTTCTAGCATAGTAGGTTAGAGGAACAACGATTGCATTTTCTCTATTATTATTACTTAACATATCTCCTACCACATTACATCTCCCCATCAATTACCTATAATAAAATAATGTCGTAATACACCGCATCAACTAAGCACAGATCACTCCCTATTTCACAAACATATTAGACAAAGCTTCATATAAGGCATGCGTCACTCCCTGACTGATTCATAATTCATAACATCCTACCACGTAAACATTCTAACACTTAAGCATTCTAACACTGAAATATGGCTGCATTTCTACCTAATAAGATGCTACCTCACGGAAACCCATCTCCTACTTAACTTAAAGATGCCCATGGTTATTCAGAGGTATATCTGTACATTTACCTCTGTGTTTCGCCTTATATAGGGCATTTTTACGGTAATTGGCATTTATCAGTTTTCCTCACGAACTTATTTCCTAAACACGCCTACATAATTTATATTGGTCTTTTCTTCCTTTAGACACACCTTTCCATCTTCCATAGGCTCCGTATTCCTAAAACTCCACCTCCTTACATGCTACCCAATATTTTTAACCTTCATTATTGGCTACATATTTCGCACATACAATTTGTAAGGCGTGTTAGACTTTCTTCTCTTGTCATTCGACAAAAGCTACTTTCAGCCACACCCACACTTTCTAAACCACGCCTACACAGATTCTCCTTCATACAAAGGAATACAAAGGATCTCTTGCTTGGGGGTTAAGGGGAGGACAGGACATCTGTTTTCTCTCTTCCTCCTCAGTCCTGGTACTGTTTACACAACGGCCACGGTCATTTAACTTTACCCGAACACGGTCGTGTGAAGTACCTCCATCTGGTTTTCCTCTTCCTCCTCTGTCCATAACACTGCTCCCTTGTTTGCATTTATTTTATTTTCTCTCTCCCATTCCTCTCTATATTTCATCTCCCCTATCCACATTTTGATATCTTCTTACTCGCTCTGCATGTGCAAAGCGACTGTGCAACAATGCCCCTTCCTCAAGAGCGCGTCCCAGCGCGATGTGTTGAGTGATGAGGGCAGGCCAACGGCTGTAGAGGACCATCATCAGTCAAGGGCTCCAGTGGAATGGGCCCGGAAGTCGGGGCTGACCTCCGTCGGCAACCAGAGCCACGCAAACGAACCGCGCCGTACAGACCCCCGAACACCGCGAAGATCCCGACCAGCAACAGCATCCAATTCCAGGCAGACCAGCCCGGCTCAACCAAAGGTGTCGGCTTCATCAATAGATTCATGGTCTCTATAAATTTGGGGAGAGGCCAAGGGTCCAAACAAAAACTGCTGGGGAGGGTCACATTAGAGGAATTCACGAGAAAATCATGTTCCCAAGACGAGAATGCAAGAGGCTTGGAAAAGGGGAACGGTTGTATAATCAAAAGTACTTCCTTTATAAATGTTGAGGAAGAAGGAAGTGAAAACTTATCTCCGTGCAGAGTACAACCCTGACTAATTTCCAACATTCCAGTACCATTTAATCATTTTAATGTGTGCCTGGAGGGCGAAATAGAGGTGTTTCTACAAGTCAGCGTAACATCAATTGGAGCACTTGTGGCATAAGCCCAACCGTTTAATTTCTCAAGGAAAACTGGCTTAAAAGATTTCACTATCAGGGCTTGACATAGTTGGGAGACTTTCTCCTCAATTAAAAAAACAGCCACTTCGCAACAATCTGCGTTTGTGGTATAGATCGGGCCAGTAGGAGGACATATCAACAGTTCATCAGTTTTCCTACACACGGAAAACTCATTAGCCAAAAAGATTTATTCCTAGCCTTATTTATAATTAAAGAGTTTTCGAGAGCTTATATAACAAGAAAGCATTTGATAATGGAATGGGGTAAGGAAGGGAGGTCATCCTGAAGACATCAAAGGTGTCAGCTGGAATTCCACGTAATGGAATCAGTAAGTAGAAGCTTAAGTCTCGGGAGGTAGTCATCTTATGTACAACACGAATGGCAGCTCTATGTAATCCAAAAAATTCTGGTTTAGGAGGAAATAACAATTCACGTGTCGCTGAAATATCATCTAAAAGGGACAATAAGAATATATTCGTCACAAGATGTGAGGAAACATGTGATTCCATCATATTCTGAAATCCTATTCTCAAATCAGTCTGATCTGCTGCAATGGATGTGAGTGCCAACTGGACATGTAGCAAGGTTTCTAGCATCAGTAATGACTCTTCATTATGTTCAATCTTCAGTCTCACTTAATTTATAAGTCTTTCCGTAATTCTCGTAGCCGTTTCCAATTTTTCATGGGCATGATGCACATTATTAAGATCTTTCAAAGTCACATTAATTACTCGCGAATGAACATTTAGGATTTTCCTTTCCTCTTCAGTGAAAGTATCTAAGGAATGCAACCGATCGTGTATGAAATCAATCTGAGACTGTGTTGCTGTGCCAAAGAGAGTGTTTGCAAGTGATCCGACAATATTTAAGGCACCCCGTGGTTTTCGTCTGTTTCTAGGATCATTGACGTTATAATTAACAATATGCATTAAAAAATAATTCATTTTGGATTGCATTCTCTCAAAGCGTTTGCTAAAAGAGATTATATGGTCTTGTATTAAACTAAACATGTGAAGGTGTCCTTCAACTTGAGCTACGTTATATTCTACATGTGACGTAATATTCCTAGCTTTCAATATTGGCTCATAAATGTCGCTGATTTTGAGGATAAACGGAGCAATATATGTGTTGCCCGTCACTATAAGCTTGATTTCAGGGTTGAAACGTAATCCTTGATGGACCGGCAACCCATAGTGAGCACCCAGGGCATGGATGACCCCCAGACATAGAAAGACAACCTGTAATGAAACATTAATTTTGTATTATATGTGCTACGATATTCTAATGGTTTAGTCATTACTAAAGGTAAATCAGGAACACTTGATTTAAACCGTAAACTGTATGGCTGACGAGTTGGACTATCTGTTACTTGAGAATTATCATCTTCTTCCTCAGATAAAACATTATCATCCTGTTGATGATCAGTATAATTTAGCTGTGATGTTGAATCATCATCTGTGTCAACATAATCATTTGAGACATCATAAAAAAATGAGAACGGATCATTTTGTTGGAACGCCAATTTAGTTTCCCTTGATTCACCTGAATTATGCACCGGATATGCTCTCCTTACATTGGGATTGATGTGTGGCGGAGCATTGTTTTCCTGGATGACCCGTATTCTATCAGTATGTAGTGTCTGTATTTTCCCTGTCCTAATATTTCTTACTTTTCTTACTACATCACTAATCTTTCCTAGTACCCTAAAAGGGCCTTTGTAAGCTGGTTGCAATATGGATGGTGTTCCTGCAGTCTGGCACTCTGCACTCTAGGTACTCTGCGAACATACACCCTATCTTCTAATTCAAGTGTTTTTATTTTAGCACGTTTTGTTTGGCTTCTTTCCGCCAATCCTTTAGCTTCTTCTAAATATTTCTGACATCTCTCATATACCCTATTAGCTTTTATACTAATTTCTGTCCTAGAATCATCTACATCATAACAAATGTTTGCCTGCTTTTCTATTTCAAATGGTAAGATACATCAAATAAAATGGGCTATCTTGAATACTCCTATGAAATGCACAATTATATGCAAAAGTGGCTATGGGCAACATAGTATCCCAGATATTCACATTATCTTCCACCAAAGTACGCAAAATATTTATTAGTTTAGAGTTAGATCTCTCTATGACTCCACTTGCTTGAGGATGATACGGAGTAGTCTTCAGGTGTCGAATATTTAGTAAGTCAGCAATACCGGCTTAAAACCTGATTGATAAATTCTTTACCTTGGTCAGTGACCAGTCTCAGGAACTCCTTGTTTACAAACAACTTAATACAAAAATACTCTAGCTACTTCTGTAGCTTTCTTAGTTTTGAGAGGTTTAGCAATCAAATATCTCGTGAGGACATCGATGCAGACTAGACAATAAACATAGTTATTGTCTGACTGACCCATCGGTCTTATTATGTTCATGTGGACTCTCTCATATGGTAATTGCACATCCGGGTAACGGCGAAAAGGCGCTGGGGCGTCCTCCGTACGCTTAAGACGACCGCATACCAAGCAAGATTAGCAATACATCTCAACATCTTTGCTCATTTGTGGCCAGAAACAAAATTTCTGACATTTAGATAAGGTAACTTGTATTCGTCTATGCCCCGCGGTTGGCAAGGAATGTCCTAAGTGCAAAGCAACATTGATATAAGAATCCGGTATTAATATCTGACATGTCAGTTCACCGTAAGTGTTTTGATTATCGTAGCTCATCCATTTTCTGTAGTTATGGTATTAGATCCCCCTATAAAGGGATCAAAGTCATATCAATACCTCAACTATTATTGTTTATAGTGCCGACCGGGGTAATTTGGTCCTGGTTTTGACAAACTTTGATCTAGTTTCCATATCTATTGAAATAAACAAACAAAAAGTTAATACAATCATAGGAGGGTCACTACCTATATGTCATTAAAGTTTGAACAAATTTCCATTATAGCTCTGTTAGCAATACACTGCGAAGTGTGGACCGCATTGTTACACTAAATGGGGTAAATCGGACCTAACTCTGCGGTAAATTGGTCATATATATATAAAAAAAAAAAAAAAATCTTAAAAATTTGACAAACCTCCAAAAACTTAAACAACATGTCATACCATGCCCATGGACACTATCAAACATTCTGTGAGCTGTTCTTCACATTCTCTGGGGAGGCGGAAAAGATGACCAACACGCACACGTTTGGGTCCAGTCTTTGAGTTCCTAGTCTTTCTTCTTTTTCTAGGTCTATGTTAGTTTTTCTTTTATAATTTCTAAGCATTGTTACTTAATTTAGTAATACTTTACACTAGGGCCAGAATTCCCTACACAATTGGGAGTATGGTTTCTGTTTACCTTATTGGATTCTAGGAAACATTCTCTCTATGAGCTTCCGTCACAAAGCACTTCTTTCGGAGATATAAGATGTTTTTAATAGGAAGGAGATCCGAGTGTATAGGAGATATGAAAATTAAACTAACCTAACCCCACCTTTTGACTCACTAACCTAACCTAATCTAACCTAACATACGCTTTAACCTCCAAACTAATGTCAAATCTGCATTAAAAAAGTGTCCGCGGCAAGGGAAGAACAGAGGCGATGCAGGTCACAAGAGGAAGAAGAGTCAGGCGCACGTAAACACTTGGCTCTCGCCTCCCTATGAACATGTCATTATCTTCGAAAGTAATGATTTGCGACGGAAACTCATAGAGAAAATGTTTCCTAGAATTAAATAAGGTAAACAGAACCACACTCCCAATTGTGTAGGGAATTTCGGTCCTAATGTAAAATAATACCGTTAGGTTACGTAATCAATGCCCATGTTAGGTTAGTTAACTAGCAGGGAGGTATGGGTGGGCATAGCCCCCCAGTTATGTCAGGAGAGTATTGGTTTATAGGAAGTATTGGTTGAAACTGCACATTTACCGTATCCATTAAGGTAAACAGAAATCATTCTCCCAATTGTGTAGAGAATTCTGGTCCTTGAGTAAAAATTTACCCTTAATTTATATACCAGCACCCTTAAACTAATTCCATATTAGCATTCAACAATCTGAAACAAAAGAAACAAGTGCAAATAAGCAGTTAATCCTCACCGTGATGTGCCGTGAGGGGTACATTACACTGGGTCCAATTTACCCCGTGAGTGTTTTTGTCACCGGGGTAAATACGGACCCAAACTGAGCATTGATCATACGAAAATGAGACAAGATAGAGCATTTTTTATATTTTCATGTTAAAGTAGAGGAAAAACACTCTATATACGCTTATTTACAAGAATGTACTCCGTCTCGTATTTGAATCCCATGAAAGTTCGCCAAATCAGCTGATTTTGTAAACAAACTTTGCCGCAACTTTTTTTTGCTGTCATTTTACTCATTTTCTATTTTGGTTTCTGGGTTCAGTTACATATCGATATTTATATTCATATTAATACTAGAAATGTTAAAATGGTTTCATACTACATGGGATATTCAAAACTGTTACACTCTTATTTATATTGAAACAAACACCAAAGCAGAAATGGCGGTCCGAATAGAACCGGTCCGTTGGAAGGACCAAATTACCCCGGTCGGCACTACGTACTTATCATATCACATAGAAGCCATTTTGTAAACAAGTCATATACAGGCCTACTTCTTCCAACAAATAAAGGATTATAAGGCATTGTGGCTCTCCATCTCCCCAACACTTCACCGAGGATCCAGCGAAGAGTATGGGATCTATATAACATAACCATATTATGTACTGCAGACAGACAACTCAACTCTGGTAACTTATTACAGGTATGTCACCAAGGACGTGAACATAACAGTGGCGACGAGATACGGGCAGCGCAGACCCAAGCAGGCGTGCAGCACGGCAGTACAAGATGCCTTTGGACTTGTCACAGCCTTCATCATTTTCGGCGGCTGAGGAACCATCGTCAGTGGGCACCAGGTGGAAGAAGTGGGTGAAAGGTTTTGAGTTTTACCTTTCAGCCACCGGTGTCAACAACAACGACCAGAAGCGTGCCTTATTGCTTCATGTGGCAGGACCAGAGGTACAAGAGATATTTTCTACTTTGCCTCCTCCCTTGACTACAGTAGGCTACAGGAGGTGCAGACAGCCCTAGATAACTATTTCGCCCCTCAAACAAATATAAGATATGAGCGTGTTTTGTTTAGACAAATTTAGCAGGAACCACAGGAATCAACAGATACTTTTGTTACTAGACTAAAAAGATTATCAGTGACCTGTGAGTTTCAAGATGCTAATGATGCCATATTAGATCAAGTGATAGAAAAATGTTCATCTTTACAGTTAAGACGTAAAGTACTCCAAGAGAAAGACTTGACTCTGGATAAACTTTTACAAACAGCTAGGGCTATGGAAGCAGCAAACAAGCAAGCAAATGTCATTGAAGGTAGTAGGTCTATTAATGCAAGTAACAATAATCCGCAGCAGATATGCCAAGTCACACATAAAAAACTTTAGGCCCAGAGATAAAATAATCAAAGAAAGCCAAGGTTTCCACAAGCTGAGAATAAACCAGTAAAACCTAGCAGCAGGTGTGGTAACAGAAATCATGCCTTTTGGGAGCTTGACAAATGTCCTGCTAACAACCAAAAGTGTCAAGCTTGTGGAATACCTGGGCATTTCAAGCAGTACTGTAGAACTAAAAAACATGTATACACTGCCACATAATTGTCTGAGCCAGATTCCTCACACAGCAACCCACCATCAGAATATGTACGTACTACCTCAAGGCCATGAAGTCACTCAGGATTTTGCTTTCAGAGTAAATTCAGTGGGAGAGAATATTAAAAGAATTTTGCTTGATGTGAAAGTAAATGGTAAACCAGTTGAAATGCAGTTAGATACAGCTGCAGATGTAACAATTGTATCTGAGGAGGTGGCTAGATCAATTCCTAATTTAATGATTAATGACTGTCACAAAGACTTGAGAGACTATAATCACAAAAGCATAGATGTTAAGGGGACAGCAAAAGTAGATGTAAGGTATAATAACCATGAATATAAATGTATGCCCATTACCATAGTTCAAGGACAAGGACAATCTCTGTTTGGGTTAGATTGGCTAAATACCATACCTCTGAATTGGCATAGCATATTCAAAGTAAATAAGTAAGCCAAAAGAGGGTTTAGCTAAGTTAGTAGCACAGTATGAAGACATATTTAATGAAGGGTTAGGCACAGTTAAAGGGAGGACTGCCACTTTGTTCCTGCAATCGGATACCAAACCAAAATTTTGTCCTCCTAGACAGATTCCTTTTGCCTTAAAACCCCAAGTAGAACAAGAAATTCAGAGATTTATAGACAACAACAAGTGCTTGTGGGCCCTTCAGACCCATGTATTGATGTTTGTAGTAGTGGTATATATTAGACAACATGTGATTGCAAACCCCAATCGTGTTGTTGCTGTCGTTGGTCATTGGTCTAAGTGCCTCGGGGTAGACCACGTTCCGTGTGATTCCAACCCTTTGTGTTCCGTGTGATTCCAACACACACACACTCACACACGCACACAAACGTCCATGAGTCAACTGAATTTGTGGAATGCGGTAAGACATTACCGTAGAGTTTTTCCGGTAATCTAGTACTCATAAAGTGTTTTAAGCCCAAAATCCCCCTTCAAAATTATTCAATCGACATGGGACGAGCCGCTTACCCCCTACGAATTATTTGCGATTTTTTGAGCCTATAGACAGACACATGGCTACTCCTATAGTATATTACCCAGCAAACACAAAGACGGAGGGCCTCCGGAGGCCCTCCGTATGTCTTATCGGCGGCCCGACGGAAGTGTACGACGTAGGGCCGCTGGGAATTTGCTCAGAGGCTCACCGGCGGGCCGCTCCCAGCGGCCCGCCGTAGGGCATATGACCATTTGCCGCTGTTATATTAACTGATTGAGGAATATTTATGGTTATACTTTCTAAGTATATTGCAGATATAGTAATGTTTTAAGGGGTGTTGCACAACCCATTAGCCGATTAATAGACTAATGGGCTGTTCAACACTTATAAAAACATTACTATATAATGCAATATGCTTAGAAAATTTAACCAGAAATATTCCTGTGTCATTATCCAGTAATACGATGAAAAGGAGATTGCTAGGATCATAATTGCTACGGACATTGTTTATTTCATAAGTACAAAAACATTTTCGTTATTGAGTTTACATGCTGGTGTACGTGGAACACTGAACGGCGTGAACAGCCATGTAGAAGGATATAGGTTGCGGCGAACAACATAACAACATCCACCCACTCGTGCGTTTTCCAAGTAACTGATTATTTTCACTCAGACACAGCGCTAGGCGCCGTCAAGGAATTCCTAAAAAAACGTGTCGTATTGCAATTATTTATATTATTCAGTCTATTTCGATATAATGAAGGAGCGAAAACATGTTATAACTAAGTTCTCATTATGTTATCGAGTGGTTAAGGGTGACAATTTAGGCCTTTTGTGGGTTTTTAACCCTTTGTAATGGCTATCGTACGTCTGGCAGTTTAGTACATTGATAGCTGGGGAAAGATTTCAGATAATATTCTATTCTAAATCATGATATTATTCATATGTTAACTCCATCATCTACATATTCCTTATTAGGTGTACCGTTGAGTATTGATATGTGTTGATAAATAATATGTCGGAAGTTATTGAAATTAGGGAAAATATGACCTTGTGTTATTCCGTAATAATCTTCGCCGAGGTTAATCAAGTGTTATTTTTATATGATACTAGCTACACACACAGACTAACTGATAACCTTTTTCCATGTAAACTCCTTCCTATGTACGTATCTCATCTTTATTTCTATGTATCTCTGGGTGTTCCTGATAAAGCTGGAAATATTTGAAATAAACTGATATATGATCATTTCTATAAATTATTATAAAAACTTTTATAACAATTTTTAATAGCTTGAACAGGCCTAATAATAGTGATGGTACCGATATTGAGATACTATGTATATTACTGAGATAATATATATAATTTGAAATTAATATTTCCCACTTACAAATACCTACTAGCTGGCCTCCGGAGGATTGACGTCAAGTTGCCGCTGTTTGTCACTACTGATGTAATACTACATCAAGATAATCATATAACTGTTGTTTCAAAATGTTTACACATAGAAATATTCAATTCTTGAAATTCTGTACATTAATTTTCAACATAGTAAATTATCCCGTCTGAAAATACACCAGCGGGCCTCCGGAGGGCCTCCGGAGGTAAATTTGCCGCCGGCGGCCGCCGTTCGCCGCTCTACGGCCTACGTCGGCCCGCCGGTGATGGTTAGCTGGGTAGATACATTGGACAAAGTTACCTACTCGGAATGGGGAAACCCTATAGTACCTGTAGTCAAGAGTGATGGTGCCATTAGACTGTGTGGGGATTATAAAGTAACAGTGAACCCTCAGTTGCAAGTAGCACAGCACCCACTTCCCAAACCAGATGACATGTTTGCTGCTCCAGGAGGCTGTAATATTTTTTCCAAAATTGATTTGAAACAGGCATTTCAGCAACTGGTTATGGACAAAGAGTCTCAGGAAATATGCACACTCAGTACACATTTAGGCTTATTTCGTCCCAAGAGGCTGCCGTATGGTGTTGCCAGCAGCCCGGCTTTGTGGCAACAAACTATGGACAAATTGTACACAGGATTGCAGGGTACCTTATGTTTTGTTGATGACATTTTAGTTGCTGGCAAAGATGAAGTGGACCACTTAGATAGACTCAGGGCAGTATTACAAATCATAAAGGAAAATGGATTAAAAATCCGCAAGGATAAGTGTCATTTTGCAGTGTCCTCTGTAGAGTATCTGGGGTTTAAAGTAGATGGAGACGGTATTCACAAAACCTCAGAGAAGATAAATGCAGTAAAAAGGGCTAAGGAGCCCCAAAATGTAGTAGAACTGCGAGCATTTATTGGGGTAGTTACTTTCTACGGTAGATTTGTTCCCAACCTTGCTATAGGCCTCTTCCATTTGTGCCCAAGTTCCAGGAACCAGTTCTTTCAGTTCAGGGTTGGGTTCAGTTCCAGGTTCTGGGTTCGCGTGTCACAAATGGAACGCAAAAACCCCGTTTTCTTGTTTACAAACAAACTCAGCTGGCGAGAGAGAGAGAGAGATTGATTAAAAGTGGTAACTCCGCTAGCTGTGATGTGAAGGGATCATATCAAGTTTAAGATCGCGGGACAGCTTTCCTCCACCAGTGCCCCTTAATTGTAGGCTGTCTGACATCCTCTCCGACTCGTGCATGCGAAAAACCCTTCACGATAAGAGAAATAGGGCCCAAGGCGACCATTGTTTGTTATGAACTGGATGAACTGAAAATTCTATCCACCAATGGCTGTGGGTAGAGAAAGTTCAAGGGTTATGCTGAGTCACTACGCGCGTCGCCTCGGACCCAGGTTTTCGTGCGCAAATGGAACGCCTGAATTCTTGGGTTCCGTGAACTGGTTCCTGAAATGTCGCAAATGGAAGAGGCCTCTAACCAAATCTAACCTAACCAAATGTAACCAAACCTAACCTAACCAAATCTAACCTAACCAAATATAACCTACCCTAACCTAACCAAATCTAACCTAACCTCCTAGCCTGCCTAGCCTAGCCTAAAGGCGCTATTACACGGGCACTTTTCTGCTCAGGGAGCAGCTGCTCACTGAGCAGATTTCACTGAGCTGCTCAACGAAACTATTACACGGTGATCTGTGTTTTGATGAGCAAAATGCATACAGACCTGAGTGCGGTTATGATACAAATGATCATAGCGCTTCCTATTAAGCGGTGCTTGTTGTAATGGAGATAGCTTTATTTTGCGAAAAAGAAAAAAAAAAAAAAAAAAAAAAAAAAATATATACTTAAGGTTAGCTTAGGTTATATTTGGTTAGGTTAGGTTAATTTTGGTTAGGCAAATTTCTCTAGATATAAGGTAATTACCCTAGATCTAGGGAATTTGGTAAAATTCTAGTGTTTGCCCATACACTCCCACTTCCCCCAAACAAGTTTGGGGACCTATGGGAATGCGGGGTTTTCGGGTGGGGAACAAATTATGCGCCGGAAACACATAATTTATGAGTTGTGTATGGGGGGTAAAATTCCCGGTATTATTCTAGTGATAGTATATCCGGTGATAGTTAGCTGGGTTTCTTAACCTCAGCCATTCGCCAGAATCTCCTCCAATAGCCTTTACTTCTCTGTCTGAAATTAGAGAGTATACATATTACATAGTAATTCATACACCTCCTTACACAAACACCAGTGTTAAACTTGATAGGATAAGAGTGATTATAGCAGGATTCTTTTAACCCTAACACAGCGTGCTCCCACAAACATTATTATATTATTTCTTCTCCACTAATAAAAAATTACATTGACTTTATGTACCACGTGTAGAGGTAGGTTCGCTAAACAGTACTTTGATCTAGGTAACATGGTTAAATGCCGCTTATGTGTTATGAACGCAAAACTTCGTAAGTATCAAGATGTATACCCCCACAAACTAGTAGTAGTTAGCCATAGATTACAGCTTTCAACTTTCCTCACAAATTCCATGAAGTTTTTCTACATTGCATGTTATCACTTCATTACCGACCAGCTTCGGCTGGAGGGATGGGTGGGTGGGGAGGAGACTTCTACTTTCCTATCCTTTCTCTCTTATTATCTAGTTAGTGTATTGTAGTTAAAGCAAACAGCCTTGTACGGACCTATTGGTCTGTTAAGCCGGCCCCACACACACCGGCGCGGCCTGTCCGGCCGACAAAAAGTGGCGGGGCATCGTTCGCCGGACGAGACCCACACACACACCGGCCGCCTCATGAAAATATACAGTACACGTCGGACCACCGTGATGACAACATGAATCCGCTGTCCGACAATGACTTGTTGGTGATGACTGCATGTGCAGCCATATATAATACTCATATATAATACGTCATACTATATATAATACGTCATATATAATACCTATATTATCATAAATACAATTATAACTGGTACAATTAGTCATTATCTGGCCGAGCGAGGGGCGGGCCGCGCCGGAAGGCATCCACACACACGCAGGCGGCAGGCCGCGCCGGACGGAATTTTCAAGCGCCGACTGATTTTCATCCGGCCGCTGCGACAGGCCCCGCCGGATGAAAAAACCCCCCACACACACACCGGCCGCCTCTAGCCACGCCCCTTTTTGTCGGCCGGACAGGCCGCGCCGGTGTGTGTATGGCCGGCTTTACTGTTTGTGTTTCCTTTGTAATCCTTTGTAATGTCCTTTCTTTTCTGTTGTTTCTACGGAATCATCTCCTTCAAGACCGCCTCAGAGGTGTCTTCGCCACGCCTGCTTGATAATACTGATGGTTATGATGATAGGCATGGTTTTCCCCGCATCTGTACGGCATCACAACAAAGCCACGCGGCGCCGAAACTCCCGTTTTCTAATGCTTGTTCTCTATCTAGTAGACTAGTAGACTAGTCCCGTCTTCGTACCAAGAAGACTGCGCTCAAAAACAGCAAATCTTGGGTTGGTCTTCGTAATCCAGGACGGTGCTTGGACGACAAAAACACAGTCTCTCTGTGTGAATACCAACTCCATCTCAAGTTCAAGTGTTTAGTCATTTGTTGTTGTTTGTTGCTGTAAGTGAGGTTCACGTGTGGCGGAGGTGCACGATGGGTCTGGTGGAGAGGAAGCTGAAGGTGTTCTACCGGAAAACCAAGAAGGGGAACATCATTAAGGTGAGTGTTTGTCACTATTAGTATTACTTAGCGTCTGGTGAAGGAGAACTAACCTGTAGTCGTAGAAATAAGATCTTACCGGTGGCATGTGTGGGAAGGGTGGAGTGACGATGGTTGTTGGATCAAGTGCGTGTAATGTGGTCGCCAATACCCCTTTTTTTCTCTTTATATTCCTCGTTTATGGAACTGTCACCGATAGGAATTCTCGCCGAAACACCAACCGAATACTCTCCAACGGTGGAACACTCGCCGACTCGGAAATTTTCGGCGACAGTTCTACTTGTAACAGATGAAAACATAACCTCACCTAACCTGGGGTATTAACCTCCTAGTCTCCTGGACACCCTCCCCCCCCCTTCCAGTTATCCCCTCTATGAGTGCTTGCCTTTGGACTTAGAATTTTTGGTAAATTTTATAACTAGGACCAGAATTCTCTATACAATTGGGAGTATGGTTTCTGTTTATTTTAATAGATTCTCAGAAACTTTCTCTCTCTGAGTTTCCGTCGCAAATCACTTATTTTCGGAGATATAAGATGTTTTTAGTAGTAAGGAGGGTGTATAGGAGATATGAAAATTAACTAACCTAATCACACCTTTAAACTCACTAACCTAATCTAACCTAACCCCACGTTTAAACTCCTAACTAAAGCCATATCCTCATTAGAATGTGTCCGCGGCAAGGGAAGAACAGAGGCGATGCAGGTCACAAGAGGAAGAAGAGTGAGGCGCACGCAAACACTTGTCTCTCTCCTCCCGATAAATAACTTGTTATATCTCCGAAAGTAATTATTTGTGACGGAAGCTCATTGAGAGAAAGTATCCTAGAATCCAATAAGGTATACGGAAACCATACTCCCAATTGTGTAGGGAATTCTGGTCCTAGTGTAAAAGTTTACCGAAATTGGAGACCTAACTTTTGAGGCAGCTGCGCTCCCCAGAATCCCCTGCTTATTCACTAACCTAACTTGGACGTTGCTCACCTAACTGATCAAGTTCATGCGGGTATTTAATCACTGAATGCAGAAACACAGGTAAAAGCTTATTGAATGTACAGTATGTATTATATTGGGTACTTTAAAGTAATCGTCCAGACCATTTCATCATTCCTGATTTTATGTAGTTAGAGTATAGCCATTATCGAGTGTATCAACAATATGTTGTCACTTTTTGCATCCAGTCAGCCGTTTTTTAATAGTCTGCAATCAAAATCTGTAAATTCCCCGAGCTTCGAAAACGCTGCTGGCAACTGGCAGACGACAGCACCATGGCTCGGTGACGTCATCCCAGGCGCTTCCTCCCTCCCGCGCTTATAGAAATACACGTAAACCTAGGCAATAAACATAGTACTTGAAGAATTTTGGGTGTTTCTGATAGATTTTTTTTTGCGATATGGTATACATATGCATCCTTAATGGGTGCAGCAAGAAAGCTATGTCTTTCCAGAGAAGTTTGCACACGTATCAGACCAA
The DNA here is from genome assembly GCA_016584305.1 of Chionoecetes opilio. Classification (NCBI taxonomy): domain Eukaryota; kingdom Metazoa; phylum Arthropoda; class Malacostraca; order Decapoda; family Majidae; genus Chionoecetes; species Chionoecetes opilio. Next base: position 75,698 of record JACEEZ010019119.1, on the reverse strand, counting down.
TAGGCGAGAAATGTGTAAAAAATGTTGGTGCGTTGGGGTGAAGGTAGGGAAACGGGGATGGGTGTTGGTGGTGGGGGAAGGGGATGGGTGTTGGTAGTGGAGGAAGGGGATGGTTGTTAGTGGTGGGGGAAGGGGGGGGGTGTTAGTTAGTGGTGGGGGAAGGGAATTGGAGTTAGTTGTGGGGGAAGGCGGTGGGTGTTGGTGGTGGGCGAAGTGGGGGGATGTGGTGGTGTGGTGTTAGTGGTGGGGGGATGTTGGTAGTGGGGAAGGGGATGGGTGTTAGTGGTGGGGGAAGGCGGTGGGTGTTGGTGGTGGGGAAAGGGGTGGGTGTTAGTGGTGGGGGGATGTTGGTAGTGGGGGAAGGGGATGGGTGTTAGTGGTGGGGGAATTGAGGGCATGTTGGTGATGAGGGAAGGGGGTGGGTGTTGGTGGTGGGGGAAGGGGATGGGAGTTAGTGGTGGGGGAAGGAGGTGGGTGTTAGTGGTGGGAGAAGGGGATGGATGTTGGTGGTGGGGGAAGGGGGTGGATGTTGGTGGTGGGGGAAGGGGGTGGATGTTGCTGGTGGGGGAAGGGGATGGGTGTTGGAAGTGGAGATGTGGGTGGGAACAGAGGTGGGTGGGGGAAGGGGATGGGTGTTGGAAGTGGGGTGGGTGTTGTGGGATGTGGGTGGGTGTTAGGGATGGTGTAGTGAATAATAGCAGATTCTTGAAGGACTCCAGCATCCCCCTCTCTCTCTCTCTCTCGGTGAACACCTGCAGTGACGTCATCAATAATATTCGCGGGCCTGTTGGAGGGATGAAACATTTTTTCCCGCGCTTTTTACAAGTCGTGTTTTTACAGAAATAAGGCATGGATTTTTTTTTTTTTTTGTGGATTAGGAGTTTTGAATGAACATTCAACATATTTATGCAAAGAAAAAATGGGTCTGGACGATTACTTTAATATCAAGATAATAACAAAATGGAAATGTCAATAAAAATTGGAACACTTGCCTTTGTCGGCGCTAATTCCGATCGGCGAAAGTTCCAGGTACCATATGCCTGTCTTTAGCCTAAATCTAGAAAAAAAAGATGGTCAAACGATGTCCTTACCTTGACCTCTTTATTTCTGGTCCCATATCTCCGTCCTTATGTCCATAGCCAAAGACAGCATTGTTCTCCCTATTGATGACGCATTATGCCTGTAGATTGTGCGGGAACACTACCTGCGCGATGATGTGTGGTGTGGCTACGAGGGGTGCGGGGAGTGTGAGTGTGACAAGCCCCTCCTGGACATGTCAGACGTCACCGACAGCACTCTGGTCCCCGAGTCTCACCTCATCTTGATTGATACCAATGTGGCGCTGCATCAGGTATGTACTTGACACACAAAACAGCTCCTCCAGCATATTCCTGGAGTACGCTTTAACCGTCTATCTGTTGTCCATGAACTCTCTCTCCTTTGTTACTCTTTAAGATATATATAATGTTCTTGCATATATTTATTATTTCATGGAGGTTGAAAGAGAGATTTTCCGAGTTTTCCATCTCAGAAAACCTTCCATTGGTCATCAATTAATTATGTAATGTGTGCATGTATTTACTGCGGGAAGAATCCCCAAGAATAAATAACATGTCATGGAATGATGTTGGAATGTGTTTGATGTTAATTTTTCCTCAGATTGATGTGTTGTGTGATGACAGCATAACCAACGTAATTATTCCCCAAACTGTGGTGGGAGAAGTGAGGCACCGATCTCTTCCTATTTACAAGAGACTCAGAGACCTCATTGAAACACCTGAAAAAAAGTTTTATGTCTTCACCAATGAACATCACAGGTACACACTCTCTGGCTATGCCTCTACTGATAGATATGAATGTCTCAGTGTCGTGTAACTAATGACAATTTAGTTGATGCCTTAAACTTTCCATATAATAGATGTGTTAATATTTTCAAAGCATTTTCTCCTTGACCGTGACTTCCAGCCTTGAGATTCTTTGAAGGATATGAGTTGGGTGACCGTTGTATTCTGAGATTTACAGTAACTCCCTATTTAATCATGGTTGTCCTTCTCATATAGATCACTTATCTCCTTATCAAAATAATGATGCCTAATATAGCATTTCCCGGTGTCATCAATTTTTTATGGAGGAGACAGTCAACGTGAACAGTAGCCATGAGCAGTTACCCTAAATTTCTGAACATAACAATACACCATGCTATAGCTGTGTGTTCACCTTCATGTTAGGTGTGTGGTAAGGTTTTTTTAAACTCTCAAACACTGTCCCTCAAAACACCTTATCATTGCCATGCCCTCCAGTGAGTGTTACATTGAGAGGGAAGCCGAGGAGTCAGCCAACGACCGCAACGACCGAGCCATCCGGGTTGCCTGCTGGTGGTACAAGCAGCACCTTCGCCCCTGCAACCAGAAGGTGATCCTCATGACCAATGACTATGCCAACCGTGACAAGGCAAGACTCATGGAACTGGAGGCTTATACAAGTAAGGGATCTTTACTCTTGGTTGTATTGTCATATACAGTAAACCCTCTGTAATTCGAACGCGTATGATTCGAACTTCGGATAATTCGACCTGTTTCAGGCCAAGTTCAATTTTTTCAACAACTTTCCATAATCAGAACTGAAGTTTGAATTTTCAGAGTTTTCTACACTATCTTCCACCTCCTCTGTGCCATCCACTTCGTTAGCCAGCCTCCACATCGCCTCCAACACATAAAGCACTTCAAGCACTGGAGACCTGCCAGGGCTGCATTCGGTAGCTGTCAACCCCCCCTCCCCCGCACTCTCCCTACTGAGCGATACTGAACACTTCACAATTTACATTGCTACCAAGATAGCAGCTGCCGAAATTTATCTCTGTGGCTATTCTTATTGTTGAAGAATAACTTGCTGATGACCCTGCATTTGATGCAGCAGAAGTTATAGCAGCAGGAAATTAAATATTAAGGAGGCAAGAAGAGGAGAAAGAAGAGCAGAAACTTTCTTTTCCCTTTGTTTACATACCCTTATTGTGGCGCTAGCTGGCAACTCAGTAGCGATCCACCTCCCAGCTGGGCTGTAGTGCGGGGGTAGCTTGCACTAGCCATACTGTATACTGACGTCACCGTGCGCCTCCATGTGCACCTGTGCGCATTGCTTTACTGAACGCAGCCTTTGCCTGAAGACACTATCAGTGACGCCTGAGTGCTCAGTGTATAATAGTACTTCATTTCTAGACTTCAGTATTAGCCATGTTTTGGAGAGTACAAGTAATACAATCTGTGCTATTTTGGCATGTTTGAGTGAGTTCTTATTGTGTGGGGGGGCTAGAGGTAACCACCGGTAATTCGGACTTCCGGCTAATTCGACCAAGGCCTCCTCCCAATTAGATTATTTAGAGAGGGTTTACTGTACATTGTTTCTTATGCCAATTATTAATTTTTTAATATGCAGTTTCTTATGCCTTTTTTTTTATATGCTGTTTCTCTTATGCATTTTTTTGTAATATGCAGTATTTCTTATCCATTTTTTTGTAATTGCAGTATTTCTCATCCATTTTTTTGTAATATGCTGTGTTTCTTATCCATTTTTTTGTAATATGCTGTTTCTTATCCATTTTTTTGTAATATGCTGTGTTTCTTATGGTTTTTTTATGCCCCATTCACAACTAGCATAGGTAACTCACTAATTCGTGCCACATAACACCGATCTCCTCCTCGCCTTCATTCCTTTTTATAATATTTTATGGTCTTCACTCATACTAAAAATAATCTATTGTTTTATTTGTATACCCTTGACTTCATTCATAAACATTTTCTCTCTTACTCAGCCCTCATAAGTTCTCTGGATAGCTAACTAAAAGCAAAATATGTTGTGATGAAAATGAAAGTGTAATAACTATTCACGTCTCAAGAATCCTGTGACAGTACTTTTATATCTTCCTGGTCATTTACTTGCAGCGAGGGAGTACGTGTCCAGCCTGAAGAACCGGCCTGGTCTGCTGGACATCGTGGCGAGTGGGGAGGAGGACAAGGGGGAGGACGTGATAAACCAGCGCTGCCTCTATGCCCCCCACTGGTCCATGGAGCAGATACGCCTGGCTCTGAAGGTGCCGTGTTAGGCTTTGTAGGCTGGGGTTAGGGTGAGGGAGTCATTGCTTCTCTGATATTATGACCTCAAATACCATACACACTTTCATGAACAGGTTTTCCTAATTATTTTTATATTAAATTTTATCCCCTCTTGTTTTGCTTTCTTGGCTGCGTCCCTAATTTCCTGTGATCCTGCTTGTTAGAAGTTACTTTTTTTGGTACCTTCTCAGGCCACTAAATCATATTACACAACTTACTCATAATGACATCATTGAAAAGATGTAAGTTTGACTGCAGAGTTCAAGAGATCATGAGACAGATGGTAGGGAGAGGACCTTTTAGTTAAGTAAAATAGTAATTTCTTTTATTTTGCATCAACCAAAGATATTAGAGAAATTTTTACCCTTGTTTTATTGACCTATATTTAGCCACAGCACATATAAGCATAGCTGAATACCTAATGCTTCCCCAGACTGGCAAGCTCCGCCAGGGTCCCCTGAAGACCTCCCGGAACAACTTTTTGGAAGCCAACGTGCTGTTGGAGGGCTTGGAGAAGTCCGTGCTGATCCAAGGCCGCCTCAACATCAACCGTGCCCTCAACGACGACACCGTGGCCATAGAGCTGCTGCCGGAGGACCAGTGGTGTCGCCCGGCCAACATGATCATCGACCAGGAGAAGCAGGAGGAGGAGAACAAAGGTGGGGAGACAACAGTGTGAAAGTGTGACTAATTAACATGTAAATCAGAAATAGAGCAATGATAAAACAAAGCAATACAGTAACAAAGCCAATGAATTAAGAGTCACCATTGTTGCTCTTAGCCCTGTTTGAGCATGGCCACCGAGATGATAAGGCCTGGTGGATCGCCCGTGACGTCACACCATAAGGATCCCTGTACAAGTTTACCTACCTAATATAATGTTTATCAGTATAAAAGATATACTGTTATCTTCGGAAATGTTTGTTCTATAATATTATCAAATAAAAAACCGTAAAACACACAAAGAAAAGGCCATTATGAGACTTTCAAGAAATATGCATTAACTTAAACTCTTCGCCATTTAATATTTTGCTCGCAAACATTTTACATGGAGAATATCAATAGAAGCGGAGTTTAATTAGCTTTCCATTGATATATTTCGTTTAGTGATAAATGAATTAGCGGCATGCATAAATTAGCGTTAACTAGATATAAAAATCATGAAATCGTATAATTTCCTACCTAATATATGTTTATCAATATAAAATATATACTGTTATCTTCGGAAATGTTTGTTCTATAATATTATCAAATAAAAAAACCGTAAACACACTAAAGAAATGCCATTATGAGACTTTCAAGGCAAAAAAATTTGCTTTTAATTTTTTAAAACTTTTTCGCCATTTAATATTTCCTTGATATATTTCTTTTTATAATGAATTAGAACATGCATAAAGCTTTAATTACATTTGATCTGAATTAGATTTCTTTTTTTAAAGTAATTATGCATACTAATTATTACAAAGAAATATCAATGGAAAATTAAATCGTTCTATAATTCTCCTAAAATTTTTTACATTATATAATAGGGAAAAGTTTAAGTTCACATATTTTGTTCATAATGGCATTCTAATGTTTTGCCTTTATTTTATTGAAATATTATGAACTAAACTTTCCCGGGCAGTTTATTTTATTGAAAAATTTATTAAGGAAATTTACGGATGGAAGCGGTAATTTAGGACGTCACGCGTTCCATTACTTGTCTCTCTTCTCGGTAATGTGTTATGTATTGCGTGCTTAATAGTAACATCTAAATTATAAATTGTCTTCAGCACATTTCTTGGACAACGCTCACATCTAAATATGATGTACTAACCTTTTACTCAGACAAACGCAGAGTATTATGAATGCTTTGGATATTACTACTATCAGTACCAACATTTTGCAACAGACATGATTAAATCGGAAAAGTTTAAGTTGGGGCCAAAATACTCGAACCTGTGATTTTATGTGATAACGATGTGAACCACCATTTCCGCATACATATTCTTTTCCCCTTGACTACACCCTTTTTATATTGGGTAGCTGCATAACTTGTACAGGGCAGACAAGAGCATAATATCTTTATGTTTGTGCCACGGCTAAAACCCAACCAGGAGTGTCTATCTGGTCAAAGCAGAAAAGTCTGTGGATGTCTTATAGGGATTGTCTCCGATAGGAACATCTGAGTTACTTTGTTTGTGTAGACGCACATTACTGTCTTGACCAGCCCCCTTTTGTGTTGTCCCATACTCAAGACCAAAACAGCAGTATTATTGGCTTTGTCAAATACACCATATTTAAACTTTTATATTTGCTTAACAGCTGTACTGATGAGATTGTGCAGTTTGTGGGTGGCCCTAAATTGCCAGGCGTGGAACTACGTTTGGGGATTGGTGTGACTGTGACGCTGATGACGTACAATTGCTACCATCACTTCCACGCATTCACACCATACATCACCACGCGGCGTGTTTATGACAAGACTGCCATGTAAGCACCCAAATGTCCATTTCCCAGCATCAGGCACATAATATGTTTCTTTTGGCCAAGTCTGTTGGAGACCCAATTAGTAGTGCTTCTTATGTGTGTCGCAAGACACATATACTATGTGCTCAAACCATGTATGTGTACTTACCTAGGCTTTGACTTTCCCTATGATGGGCAATAAGCTGTTAACACGTGGGTGTGTGTATTATTCAAGGTCGTACACTTCACGTGCGTCTACATGACCAGCCTGGTTGGTCCCGATCCCAAACGACGTAAACTAAGTCGCCCATATAGTCTCAGTTACCAAATTTATTTAACTTTTTTAGGTAAGGTCTGCTGGGTAACTACTCGGGTTACCCTATGATGGAATGCTTACTGCTGGGGCCTTTGCCAGGGAAATGGTTAACACAGTTTGGCAATTGTGATACTTTCTTATTATGATGATAGACAATGCCCTTACTCAACATAACGGTCAGCCCAATACAACACACGCGTGGCCTGGAAAAAATGCTGCGGATGTGAAGTTCCTAAAATTTTGGGCATTTATGGCACTGTGTTCTGGTTTTTCGAATGTTCTGCCGGGTTTGAGTGCCCTTTTTTTTAATTGACAGTGTGTTTGTGAAAAGGACAAAACCTATATCATATTACTCATAACCCATAATGTGTAAATAATGGTGAGTAACATTTGTACGGGCGCTCATCCTTACCCTCTATATGCAGTTGAGAAAGTATTAAACACTGTGTGTTGGGTATGATATTAAACAAGTTACACTTAATTCTGTCCACTACTAGGAACAAAAGATGAGAAAAAAAACCAGAAAACCAAGAACACCCTGGGCTCTGCCACTCCCAGACGCAATTAACGCCTCAGTACGAGTGGATTAACTTATATGTTTTGAGAATGGTCTGAGCGGCTTCTAATCAGGTCACACACTATATGTGCTAAATACACCAGCACAACATACAGGAAAAGAGCTATGCTCGTACTGTCCCGTCTCCAAATCTACTATTATCCAGTTTGCCTTTGAAGTCCTGAATACTTCTTGCATTAATCACTTTTGCATCAAGATTGTTCCAGGCTTCTATGCTTCTATACGGGAAGCTGTATTTTTTTATATCCCTCTTGCATGTTGTCCTTTTCAATTTCTTCTCATGACCTCTTGTACTTCTGTCGTCCCACACAAACAGATCATTTCTATCAATTTTTTCAAGACCCATTGATGCTCTATACACTGCTATAAAATCTCCCCTTTCTCTTCTTTTCTCAAGTGTTGGGAGTTTTAGTCTTGAAAGTCTTTTTTCATATGTTAAATCTCTCAGGCTTGGAGCCATTTTTGTGGCTGCTCTTTGTATTCTCTCAATCTTCCTTATATCCTTCTTTTTATGTGGTGACCAAATCACTGCCGCATATTCCAACCTTGGTCGAATCAGAGATGTTATCAATTTCTTGATCATCTCTTCATCCAGATATTTGAATGCCATTCTTATATTCCTCAGCAACTGGTATGTATCTCCTGTGAACTTGTTTATATGCTTCTCTGGTGACAAATTGTCCGTAATCCATACTCCCAGATCTTTTTCGACCTTTGTTTTGATTATCCATTCGTTCCCCATCGAATACTTTCCTCTCTGTCTCTTTTTGCTACTGCCCATTTCCATCACTACACTTTTTGGCATTAAACTCCATTTCCCATAGTTGACTCCATCTAAAAATCTTATCTAGATCCTTCTGTAAATCCTCACAGTCCTCTTTACTTTCTACTTTTCTTAGTAATTTAGCATCATCAGCGAATAAACTCATATAACTGTTTACTCCTTCTGCCATATCATTTACATAGGCCAAGAACATCACTGGGGCCAATACTGATCCTTGAGGAACTCTACTTATCACACTGCACCATTCTGACTTTTGATCTTTTATTACTGTTCTCATCTCTCTGTTGCTCAAAAAGTCTTCCATCCACTTCAGGAAACCACCCTTCAATCCTCCTACATGTTCTAGCTTCCAGTGCAGTCTCTTATGAGGTACCTTGTCAAATGCCTTCTTTAGGTCCAAGTAAATGCAATCGACCCACCCTACTCTTTCCTGTGTCACATCGATCACTCTCGAGTACAAGCTCAATAGATTTGTTGTACATGACATTCCTCCTCTAAATCCAAACTGGCCACCTGCAAGTGTGTTTGTCTCTTCCAAATATTTCAACCATCTGTCCTTCACAATTTTTTCACACATTTTTGCCACTACACTTGTTAATGATACTGGCCTGTAATTTAGTGTTTCTTCTTTGTCTCCTCCTTTGTGAATTGGCACAATATTTGCTCTTTTCCAATCAAGCGGGAGTCTGCTCTCCTTGAGTGAACTCTCAATTACACTATGTAATTTTCCTGCTAGTTGGTTACTGCACTCTTTCATTATCCAGTTCGACACTCCATCTGGACCCGGGGCTTTTCTCACATCTTGACTTTCCATTAGCCTTTTTACTTCTATTACGTCTACTTTTATGTCTTCCATTATATTTTCTTTGCTAATATATTTTTCTTTTTAAATTCACTTTCTCTTGTAAATACAGTCTGTAAGCACTTATTCATCACCTCGGCCTGTTGTAATGCATCTTCATACACTATGCCTTCTACCTTCAGCTTATCTATTCCTTCCTTGTTTTTCATTTTTCCATTAATATATCTATAGAAAAGTTTCGGTTCATTCCTACATTTTTCTATTATATTCCTCTCATAGTTACTTTCCTCTTCTCTTCGGATTCTTACATATTCATTTCTAGTTTTTTTGTACTTCTCCCAAAGGTTGATACCTCCTTTTTTCCTCCAACTATTCCAAGTTTTTTCTCTTTCTAGTCTTGCTAATTCACATTTTCTGTTAAACCATTCATTTTTTTTCTTTTCCCTGATAACTATCCTTGGAACATAACTATTTATTCCTTCGGTGTAAATTCGGATGAACTCATCCCATTTTTTCTGGGTACTCGTTGCTGCATGGAAACTACTCCAGTCTGTCTCTCCGAAGAATGTTCTTAATCCGTCAAAGTCTGCTTTTCCATAATTGTATCTTCCTTTTTTATGTTCTTCTTTTCTCCACTCCTTTTTGCTATCATTTATTTCAAATTCAATAAGTACATGGTCGCTCTTTCCAAGTGGGCACTGATAATTTAATTTACTAATTACTTCCAGTTCTTTCGTCAATAGTAGGTCTAGTCTTGATGGTTCTTCGCTACCTCTGAATCTTGTGCTCTCTTTAATCCACTGAGTCATGATGTTATTAATTACCAAATCCAACAATATACCACCCCATGAGTCTTCTCCTCCTTCAGTATACCATTCTTCCCAGCAAACTTCTTTGCAGTTAAAATCTCCCATCAAAATTATGTTCTCACTATTTTCCATCGTATTCTTTAAACATTTGCTTGTATCTCTTATCATGTCTCCGTACTCTTCTCTCCCCCAGGAATTTGTCTTAGGTGGAATGTATACGATACTAAGTCTCTTATTCTTCCTTTTTTCATCACCACCTATAAAATCTTCCTTTTCCCCACAATTTCTCTACCTCTATGTACACCATTACTATCCTTTTTCTTCTTTTTTCATCCCCCAACTTATTACCCTCTGCCATCCTTCATCCACTCCACATGTTTCTACTAACCAATCCTTCCCGTTTTGTGGTTTGTTTACACTCATTAACCCCCTCCCTTTTTTGGTTTCGATACTCCTCCATTACATTTATTGGCCCTCCCCTAAATCTTTCTCTTTTAGAATACCACTTTCGTTTTTTGTCTAGACCTAATAAATTTCTGGTTTCCCCTTTGCCTCCCCAGTTCGTTTACTTCTGTTATGTTGCTTCTTTATAATGTATCAACTGCCTCTTTCATTTTCCTTTCAACTGTCTTATCTTTCCTTACTTTTTTTCTCTTTTAGCTAACACTATTCTTGCAGTTTTGTCTAAAACTTTCTCCATATATTTCCCCGTTGTATCTCTTCTATTTCTGTCCTCATCACCGTATTTTTCTTTGCTTACTTTAAACATTACATTTTAACACTTGCTTTCTTCCTCCTTCATATTTTTCTTTCACATTTTCCTTCCTATACACTTTTCTTTTTGCCCGTTTCCTCTTACAATATATTGTCCTGTATTTTGGATTACTTAACTTTTGGCGCCCCCTCTTCTTTTCCAATTTATTCTTCTATTTCTTATTTGACACGTATTTTCTTTTCTTTAATTTCTTTGCTTTTCTTTTTTTTTCTCAAATTTTTCTTTGCGTTCATCCCTTTTTTTCCTTCTTATCCAAAACATTTGACACATTCTTTTTTCTACCGTATTCTCTCGTTACCTTAATTCCCTTTTTTTTTACTTGTATTACTTTTGGACAATATTTTTTCTTTTCAAATTTTTCCTTGATCTTACCCCAATTTTGCATATGCTTCTTTGGTCTTTTCCCTTTTTTTCCAACCTTCCATGTCTTTCACTTTCCATCTTTATTTTCTTGTGTCATTTTTCACTTTCTTTAGCACAGAACGACATTTCTGCATAACTTCTTACCTGTCTCAGTCATTTGTTAGTTAACCTCATCACCACTCCTATTTTTGAAACTTCTATTTCTTCCCAGGTACGAATCGTGTTTTTTATCTTACTCTAATTGCCAGTGTGCTCGTGACCAATTTGTCCAGAAGCCTTATTTTACCTTCTTTGGTTCTTTTCCCTCTAAGTATTGGTTCTTTCCTGGGTTGCACAACCATCAAACGGAGTTCATGGCACTTTCCCTGTTTACTTTTTTTAGTCTATTTTTTCACTAGGCCTAATCCTTGGAGGGGATTAATTTACTGCGTAGAGGTCTACCTGCAGTATACTGTGGTCCCATTTGACAACTGCGGTCTGTATTTGACGGCTTGAGTCAAAATGGGCCAGTGTTTGGGAGCCTTTCCTGACTTATTCCCTTTCACTGCGGACACGGAATCATTTTACATACGTCCTTGTTGAAGGGGTGTGTGTTCACAGATTTCATTTTCGTGGAATAGCGCAGGTTCTCTTGATCAGATGGTGGTGTGCTCCCGGGGAAAGGCGCTCTCTTTCTACCTGTTCTATTCTTCTCTATCTGTCTCTCCCTATCTCTTGTAGTTCATCTTGCTCTTTGTAATAGTTCGATTCCTCACACTTCCTGCTCCTGACCCTACTTGTCTCTTCTATTCATCTTCTTCCCCTTTTACTCTCTTTCTCTCTCCCATCTCCTCTCCTTCATTCTTCCATCTTCTGTCTAATCATTAAATTTCTGTCCCGCTCGTTCATGTGTTCTCTTTTTCGTCTTATGTCTCACTCGCCTCGTTCTGGGGCACAAATTCTCCTTATTACCCTTTCACTGCTCACGTATTTCTCGCTCCTTCTCCGGGACCATCGTTTTCACAGCTCTTCTTAGGTCGAAGGTCTCTTTCTCTTCTCTCTCTCTCTCTCCTCTCTCTCTCTCTCTCTCTCTCTCTCTCTCTCTCTCTTCTCTCTCTCTCTCTACTCTCTCTCTCTCTCTCACTCCTCTCCTCTCTCTCTCTCTCTCTCTCTCTCTCTCTCTCTTCTCTCTCTCTCTCTCTCTCTCCTCTTCTCTCTCTCTCTCTCTCTCTCTCTCTCTCTCTCTCTCTCTCTCTCTCTCTCTCTCTCTCTCTCTCTCTCTCCTCTCTCTCTCTCTCTCTCTCTCTCTCTCTCTCTCTCTCTCTCTCTCTCTCTCTCTCTATATATATATATATATATATATATATATATATATATATATATATATATATATATATATATATATATATATATATATATATAGATAGATAATAGATAGATAGATATAAAATATAGATAGATAGATAGATATAGATAGATAGATAGATAGATAGATAGATATATAGATAGATATAGATATATCTATAGATCGATATATATATAGATAGATAGATAGATAGATAGATAGATCTATATATATATACAGTACTCGTCAAAAGTATGCGGCGCCCTGCTCTCGCCCCCGCACAACAAACAATACATAAGGAAATTTATAGAAAATATGTATTATAATTACCTTTTAATACTTGGTTGGGTGGCCTTTTCTCTTCTTCACGGCTTGGAGACGTCGGGGTAGTGAAAGAGCTAGGTTTCTTAGGTGTTCAGGTGAGTTGTTTGCCCAGGACTCACGGATGGCCTTCTCGAGCTTGGGTATGGAGCTGACATCTTTCCCCTGCAGATCCTTCTTGACCATGTGCCAGAGCTTCTCAATTGGGTTGAGGTCTGGGCTGTTACCTGGCCAATCTTTTATGAAGGGTACCATGCAGTCATCAAGCCACTGAGTGACAGATTTGGCAGTGTGAGCAGGAGCACCGTCCTGTTGAAACACACTGGCCCGTATGAGCTCGAAAGAATCTGCCAAATGTTCACAAAGCAGCTCCAGGTAACAGCTTGATTCACTTTAAGGTTTTTAGGAAGCACAACAAGCTTGCCTAAACCTCTGCCAGAGAAACAACCCCACACCATAAGTGAATATGGGTGTTTTACGGTGCTCTCCACATACCGTGAGTCGTGACCCTGCCTTGTGTTTTGCATTTATCAGTGGTGATTGTGGTATTATATTTTTATTATGACACCTACCAAGGAACTAAGCAGATAAACCATTGCTCAGATTATTGGTTTAAAGGATGCAGGCCACCAAACCAAAGAAATAAGTGAGTTGTTGTGTGTGGCTAAGTCAACAGTTACTTGGCGCGTTTCAGAGAGGAAAACAGCTGTGAAACGCCATCACAGAAACTTCGGCCTGGTCGTCCCAGGAAGATTTCTCCAAGGTCTGTGAACGTTTAAAACGTTCGTTGGAGAGTACCCCTCGCGTTACAGCAAGGTTATTGAAGGAAAACAACCCTGAAGTGTTTGGTGCAGTGTCTGTGCGTACCGTATCTCGCCGAGTGCACAAGTTGGATTATACTAGCCACAAGCCACTGAAGAAGCCACTTCTTACACGTGCGCAGAGAGCTTGCAGGGTCACCTTCACCAAGAAATATCTTGCTTGGACTGATAATGACTGGTTGTCAATGTTGTGGTCTGATGAGGCAACATTTACTGTGACATGTAACCGAGGAGCTCGAGTGTACCGTCGCCCAGGCAGTGACTCCCTCGACTCACGGTATGTGGAGAGCACCGTAAAACACCCATATTCACTTATGGTGTGGGGTTGTTTCTCTGGCAGAGGTTTAGGCAAGCTTGTTGTGCTTCCTAAAAACATTAAAGTGAATCAAGCTGTTACCTGGAGCTGCTTTGTGAACATTTGGCAGATTCTTTCGAGCTCACACGGGCCAGTGTGTTTCAACAGGACGGTGCTCCTGCGCACACTGCCAAATCTGTCACTCAGTGGCTTGATGACTGCATGGTACCCTTCATAAAGGATTGGCCAGGTAACAGCCCGGATCTCAACCCAATTGAGAAGCTCTGGCACATGGTCAAGAAGGATCTGCAGGGGAAAGATGTCAGCTCCATACCCAAGCTCGAGAAGGCCATCCGTGAGTCCTGGGCAAACAACTCACCTGAACACCTAAGAAACCTAGCTCTTTCACTACCCCGACGTCTCCAAGCCGTGAAGAAGAGAAAAGGCCACCCAACCAAGTATTAAAAGGTAATTATAATACATTATTTTCTATAAATTTCCTTATGTATTGTTTGTTGTGCGGGGGCGAGAGCAGGGCGCCGCATACTTTTGACGAGTACTGCATATATATATATATATATATATATATATATATATAATATATATATATATATATATATATATATATATATATATATATATATATACAGGAGAACCTCGTTTATCCGGCACCCACGGGGGGGAGCGCATGCCGGATAACTCATTTTGCCGTTGTTTTGAGAGTTACTCTTATGGAATCCCCCATTTTTATTTTTTTTTTTTTTTTTTTTTTTTTTATTTTCTCCCCATCACAAGGAACTGGCCAAGGGCACAACAAAAATGGGTAACACAAAGGCCGCTTAGTTGCCAGTCCCTATAAAGAAGACAGTCAGAGAATAAAATAAAAAAGTGGGGTGAGCCAATTTAGTTCGGGAGGTGTCTTGTTACTCTTCTTTTGAAAAGATGTAAGTCATAGGAAAGTGGAAAAATAGAAACAGGAAGAGAGTTCCAGAGTTTATCAGTGGGGGAAAAAAAAAAAAAAAAAAAAAAAAAAAAAAAAAAAAGCCTGGGTCGAATAGTGCCGTTGTTTTGAGGCTGCCGTTGTTTTAAATGCCGGTTAAACGAGGTTCTCCTGTAGCGATATATATATATATATATATATATACATACATACAGTACCCTCCCGAATTTCACGCTATGCGAGTTTCGCGATCCTCGAGTTTCGCGCTGAGTCCTAAATTCTTACCATCCCGACTTTCACGCATTATATCCCCGAGTTTCGCGCTGCTCCGCACACTTTTTTTTTTTTTTTTTTTTTGCATTTTGTGTGTGTGTGCGTGTGTGTGCCTACAGCGCCGTTAGGCCGTGAGCTCCAGGGGTGGGATGGTTGGCCCTGGAGGTTCACTTGAGGGCTATGATGGTTGCCCCTCGCCCGTGGTGACTTAGACAATGTCTAGACACATAATTTCTATAGTGACGCCTGTGATTAGAGGCTCATGCCACCCCCTGTGTCCTCTGATGCCCTCGCAATCGAAGGTAGAGTTAATGGGCAGCGTGTGTGTGTTCTTAGGCCACTCGACGGTGCAGAGAAAGATTTTGTGGATTTTACAGCCCTCATCAAGGATAATTAAATAAGATAGGTAACACCTCAAAATAAGTAGCACCTTTAAACCTTACACCCCCGCCATTCCTTACTTATGTACCACAAAATACTCCTTTATAAGTGATTAACCATGACGTGTGTGGTACTGTGGTTTCTGGAGGTACTGGAGGAGACAGGAGAGAAGAGAGGAAGGCATTGTGACAGTGTTATTGCCGTATAACACTGTCACACAACCATCAGCTGACGCCCTCACTCACTCAGACCAAAACAAATGAAAATTTTTAAGTATCCCAAGTGAAATAGACACGGGAAGAGTTGACAAATCTGTTAACAAAGAAGACGAAGCTTGTAGAGAACCTATGAAGCGATACTAAGCGTCAAAGGTCACAATAAGAAGACGAATCGAGAGAGACAGAGATGGAAGTTACAAGATAATCCCTTCACCTGCCTTGTCATACATAAAAGCACACTAACATAGACATAAAACGTGTACAGAGCTAGATCACTCAATGCCTTGCTCCTACTAACTAATCACTACACTAATGCTTTCCTCCCTTCTCTACGGTACCTCCAATGCCTTCCTCTCTTCTCTCCTGTCTCCTCCAGTACCTCCAGCAACCACAGTACCACACACGTCCTTGGTAATCACTTATGTGTCGGGACCATGTACAGGAGAACCTCATTTAGCTGGCATTTAAAACAACGGCAGCCTCAAAACAACGGCACTAATTGACCCAGGCATTAATTAGGTATAATTATTTAAAAAACTGAGAAAATCGGCAGAAATTTAGTTGGGCAAGGCTGTGGTCTACACAGACTCCCTCTCCTCACTCCAACTCCTCCTCTCCCGCCATCCACGATCCTCTACGTCCCTCGTCCACACCACCGAGAGGGCCCTTCACCTTACCAATGAGGGGTGGGAGATCGCCTTCCAGTGGGTTCCCTCCCACGCTGGTATCCCAGGCAACGAGGTGGCTGATTCTGCTGCCAGGATGGCCTTAACAGATGTAAACACGACACCCTTCCCTCTGCCGCTCTCCACAGCCACACACCTCATCTCCTTCATCTCACACACTCGGCGATGCCCTCCGCATCACCTCCATGGGCCAATACCGCAGTGACTCATCCCCCCAGCCGTGGATACGGAAAAAGTCCCGCGTCCTGGATGTCACTCTCACCCGCCTCCGCCTGGGGCACACGACACTCACAGCTCACCTGCATCACCTCCGTCTGTCCCCTGACCCCCACTGCCCTTGGTGCATGAATTTTCCTGAGACTATTGAACACTTTCTGCTGCAGTGTCCGCGCTTCCACTCACACCGTGTAGTGCTACATTCTCAACTCCTCGCCCTGAACGTCACCACCTTCGACCTGCCCACCCTGCTAGCGGCAGCTGGCGCTCCTCCCTCTCGGCAACACGCCGTCATCCGCCTCACCTGTGCCTTCCTGAGGAAGACAGGTCAACTACCGCGCCTGTGATAGCATCATAGGACATCACCAGGGCTCATAGTGTTCCCCAAGGGATCCTCGCAGCCCTAAAACAACAACAACAACCTCCAGAAACCACAGTATTTATTGGGATTTTGGGCGATTCCATAAGAGTAACTCTCAAAACAACGGCAAAATGAGTTATCCGGCATGCGCTCCCCACCGAGGGTGCCGGATAAACGAGGTTCTCCTGTATCACCTTATCTGCGTAATCCAGGGATAAGTGAAAGTCCTTAGGAAGCTTCTTGTAGGTTCTTATTTCTTATTCTTCTATGGGATTACAGGAGTGGGCACAGCGTGGAAGCCTCAGCGTATCTCGCTCGTACCTGCTACTCTGTACTAACATGGCAGCGAGCTTATTGCGCTGCCAGAGGAAGTTTTTACATTGTGACGCTATACATCATAATGAATAAATTTACGGACTGAAACAGTGGAATTTTCCCCCGCCCAACCCCCCTTCCCCTCACGTCGTAGTTTCATTCTCGAGAGGATCCTTCTTCTGGACCCTCAGGGAGCGAGGGGGAAAGGGGGAAGAAAAACACTTTGGGTTTCACATGGGGAAGGGAGTCACGCTATGGCACTGCCTGGACGAACAAACGGTGGTTTCCCCAATACACACGACCATAGGAACGACCTGATTTTCCCCGGACCTGTCGCCAAACCCCCTTAAAAACCCCGACTTGCCAGCGGTAGATGTTGGGTCCGAGGGGGGAATGCGGGCCAAATTTCAACCGGGGAAGGGGGGGGGCGTGTGGGGACCGAGCGTAAGTCCTCGGCAGGGGGCAGCTGCACGGAGGCCCAAGTCTTGGGCCCTTTGGGCCTCCATCCTTAGGGGGAAAGGGGGGGGCAGGGACAAAAGCCCTAGCGGATTTCCATAGAGGACCCGGGGGCAGGGGGTCCTGTAATTTGGGGAGTTTTTGCGCAGTTCTATTTAACCCGCGGTCGAACTCCCACGTAAAGGGTTTGCCGGAAGGGCCACCTTGAGTATAAGTGCTTCACAGACTTAATGGGGGCCTCGGCATCCCATTTCCGGGGGTTTGGTGACGGACCACATGTGGACCCCCCATCGATCCATGAATTGCCGGAACTCCTGGCGGGTGAATTGGGGACCTCCATCGGCCGTAGGCGGAGGGGAAACCCCAACTTTCGGAATAGCGGGCAAAAGATTCGAGGGCACGGAGTAGTGTCGTTTTGCAAGGGACGCCCACAGATCCCCTGAGAGTCGGTCGACGAGACTAAGAGGCTTCCCTGCTACAACAAAGAATTTTGGCCGACAGGACTCAAAGGGTCTCGTAGGGTGGTCGTCACTCAGTAGGGGTTCCTTTGCTGGCTCGGAGGGGGTTGGCATGGCCACAGGTTGAACTGTGCTGGTGAGTCAGCATTAAGCCGGCCAAAAGACAGCCTGCCTCCCCTCGTTTAGTGCCTCGACACCTGGGGGGCTGCTGAAGTGGGTCAAGGGGGCGGGGGTTTTGGCGGCAAAAACCCAACCCTTGTCGAAGGACAAAGGTCACCACGGCGAGAGTTTTGTCCCGTACTTTCCAATACGGAAGCAAGGATTTTATAAAGGTCGTAGGGGTTTTGCGGGGAAACCCCGAAGTCGGGGCAGGGGTAGGCGACGTACCAGGGCGACTCTTGTGCTCTCGGAGATCCTGGGGTCTTGTCGCACCTCTTCCGCTGTTTTGATGGCCTTACAGTCACTAGGGTTTCTGGGGGAGGGGGCCCCGGGGCCCTTGCCACAGCGTCCGTTTAAAGCGGGGGCGCGACGGGGGCGCGGGACAAAGCGTCAGGGTCAGGGGCCTGCCCCGCGCCACACGGCTGTGAAGACTATGCGAGAGTTTCCTTTAGGCGTGGAGGCGAAGTTCCTACAGCACCCCGCGTGTAAAATTTAAAATGGGAATGATGGGGGGGTTTGGTCAGTCTCAAGTGAATTATGAAGTCCCCCCAAGTAGAACAACATTGCACGCCCAGACCACAGCCAACACCCAATTAAATGGTGGCAAACGGGTCTCGGGTATGGAAAAGGAACCCGGGAGCCACATGAACGAGACGTAACGCCCATTGCCATGATCTTGCAGGAGGGCAACCCAGGCCGTTGAGACGCGAAGCATCCGCTGTAAATATGGGCGGGGTGGACGAATGGAACGAAACTGGTGGACGGGAGGGGGCTGTTTACACGGGAAGGCCTCATCGCGGCCGAAAAAGTCCACAAAAGCCCTTGGGGCCCCCAAAAAGGGGGCACGGGTGAGAAAGGGGGCAAAATTTTATAGGGGTAAAACTCACCCCCTGATTCCCCAGGCCCATGAATGACCTGACGCCTCAGACTGGGGGGGGAAAAAGCCCCTGATTGCGCGACTTTTCTTGATGACCCGATGCAATTTTTCTAGAGCTTGAAAAACCCAGAAGTCTACCGAGGTGCGGGGCCACAAATTTGTTCCTGTTGAGGGTGATCCCGGATTTGCGACACCTGGTAAGGGACACCAAAACCTCGATTTCCCGGGCCCCTCCCTTTCCCGGGTAGGATTTTTCCGGACAAAACCGAGGGCCGGGGATATGTCGGTCTCAGATTTTTTTTTTTTTTTTTTTTTTTTTTTTTTTTTTTTTTTTTTTTTTTTTTTTTTTTTTTTACGTTGAAATGCCTGGTCCCGTTCGAAATTAACAAGTTGTCGGCGGTCCCCCAGCGTCTCCTTCACCCCCGGTCAGTGTCCGGCCTCCCCCCAGGTGGCAGCATGAGCGGCGTGTTTTTACATTTTGGGACACGACACACGGGTTTACCGCACCGCCTCCGTTGTCCCCTTACTCCCCCGCCCCGGGAGGAAATTTGGGCATTTTTTGGGCCCCCCCCAGGTGGCAGCATGCTCAGTGGTCGTATTGTTTTTCATTTGGGGACAGACACTAAAGGTTCACCTGCACAGCCTCCGTTGTCCCCCGACCCCCCCCCGCCCTGGTGCAGGGGCGTCTCTTGAGACTATTGAACACTTTATGCTGCCTCCCCCAGGGGCACATGCTCAGGGACTAAAAGTCCCGGGGGGGTAGGATTTGGCGGTTTCCAGACAGTAAAACTAGAGTAGGAAAAAACGTTCCCGGGGGGGGAATGGAAAAGGACCCTTTTTTTTTTTTTTTTTTTTTACTGTTCGATTCCCCGGGCTTTTGCAGTTCCCCGGGCCAGGGCCCCCCCGTTAGTCCGGGAAAACGAGGTTTGTGGTCTTATGGATGTGGTGGGGATGGTACTGTAGTCACATCATATGCAGTATGTATCACCACTTTCACAAAATTTTAAATTTTGCTTGCAGGGCCTACACCCCCAAGCAGAAGCATCGCCAAGTGGGGGGGAAAACCCCGGTTTTCCCTGCAAACTGGAACCGTCCATATGGCATAAGAAGGTGGTCAAGTGTTGGGCCCCTCAGCTAAACTAATCTGCCAAAAACCCCAGAAGATCCACCGTGGGAAATAACGAGCCTTGGGTCCCCCACTAGGATAGCAGTAAAAGGGTTTTAGGGAAGGGGGCGGGCGGGACACTTGCTTTTTCAGCTTGGAAAGTCTGTTGGATGGTATTCCCCCCATCGGGTTGGCGACGGCGCTAGCGGATGGCACCAATCGAGGGGTCGCCCACGGGCTGATAATCCCTTTGGGGGACCTAGATCAAGCTCCTTTTTGACTTTGTCCTTGAAGACCAGGGGAATTTTTACGAGGAGTTAGATGGGAGGGAAAGGGACCCTCCTTAAGTAAATCCTCAGGAGGGCCCCCCATAGGGTTTAATGGTGTGGATCCTAGAGCAGCCTTGTCTCCAAAAAGTCCCCGAAACTCCTTTAAGAAGTAGGCCTTGGGCCGTTAAGGTGACAGGGAGTTTAAAAAGGGAGCTCTGTGCATCTGTTTCCGCGTGACTTTTTAAAATTTGGGTTCAGGAAGTTGGAGATATGATGGCCAACTCTTGCAGTGGCCATATGAGAGAGTGGGTCGGGATGCCCTCATAACTGAATCCCGGGAGAAACAGGACCGCTCGCCTAAAGGGGGAGTAGCCGAGAATGTCGAGAGCAGGAGCCATCTCGGAACCATCGCCATCGACTTTTGTGGGCCCCCCCCCAAAGGGGCTTAGGGGAACTCGGGGAATTCCAACTCTCTAGGTGTTGCGGGCCAATCACCGAGATTCAGCACCCGTGTCAGGCATCATCAAGGGGTGAAATGACACTCCATGCGTATATACACAGATGTTTTGGGGCATCTTGGGGTGGAGCAAGAAGGAGAACTCATGCGAGAAAACGTTGTGTCTTGCGTCCGAGGTGGCAGGGAGGGGAACACCCTTATACCGAGGGTTTCCCTTTTGGGGAAAAATGGCCCCATCATTTGCGTCCTTTTCAACATGAGTCGTAATGGGCCCAAAACGAAGGCAAAGGCAACATTGAGCCTTTTTGCGGACTTTGCTGTGGTAAAGGGGCCTTTACGGCCGAAGCTATGCAGGTCGCTGGGCACTGGCTGTACCCTGGTTTTTGCGCACACTGGAAAAAAAAATGCAGGCTTGGGTGTCGCTGAAGATGAGGGGCCCTCTTGGGGCATCCCCCTCTGTTTCTTGGGCCCTTTTGATACATGACAGGCCGCACCCGTTCATTTGGGGGCGCGAATGGCAGAGGTTTTACACCTGGGGGTTTTTCCCCGGAAATGATGTGCTGGACCCTCTTCCCCTTTTCACCCATCAGGATCCCGTTTTATTTGGGTTCTGGAGAAGATGAATGCCCCGGGCAGACGTCAACTTCCGCCCCGCGCGGCGCAGGGGCGTTTAAAACCCTTAAACGATTCACCTCCCAACGCTTGTAGCTGAAAAACTTCCCTGCGATGACCCCCTTTCGTAGCCCCTTTTATATGTAAATGGGGAAATATTCAAACCTCCCCGGGACTTGTTGTAGAGGGTGGGATCTGTAAAGTAGCTCCAGAGCAGGGTGTGTTTTTCCCGGGAGAGGCACATATAGGGATAAGTTTTTTGGGGTGGGGGGGCTAGACAAATCCACCATTTATAAAGTGCCAACGACGTCTCCTTCCCCGAATATCTGGAACGTACGCAGGTTTAAGTGGTGGGGGTGTCTGAATATACCTTTGTGGGGGGGGGGTGTGTGGGGGCACATGCGTTAGCACTCGTCTGTGGGTGGAAGCGGGCTCTGAGGTGCCAGCAGGAGATTAATTCTGGAATTTTGCGTTTTCCTTTTCTCGGGGTAAGA
This sequence comes from Chionoecetes opilio, assembly GCA_016584305.1. NCBI lineage: Eukaryota > Metazoa > Arthropoda > Malacostraca > Decapoda > Majidae > Chionoecetes > Chionoecetes opilio. The sequence continues at coordinate 53,677 of JACEEZ010019119.1, read as the reverse complement.
TCGTCGTTTTTTTCCAGTTCCCCGTCTCGTCGTTCCTTTTCCCCGTCCTAGTTCTTATCTTCCATCCATTTTAAATAGGCACAGGGTGCGGACCCTGTGGTGGGGGGGAGACCTTCGTTCCGCACCTCCAGGTGAAACTGAAACTGGTGGAGTCGGTGGCGAGGGGTCGGGAGATAACTCGTCATCGAGTTGAGGAATGTCGGCGGCATGGTTTCTCGATGTGGCCCGTGTTTCCATGGTCATGGTGGCGTAGACTGAACTAGACGAAGTCTACACTGATAAGACTTGTCAGTCGCTGGTGTCTTGTAGGCAGAATTATGTAAAATAGCCTTTACAAGACAGTCCAAGGGAAACAGTATACAGGGAGGTCCCGAAGATACGAGCAGTTAGGTTCCACCTGGCATACTCGTAAAGCGAAATGTCGTATAACGAAACACATAACTAATGGTAAAATATAGGTTTGGTTCCAGGAGCCCATTAATAAAAAAAAGAAAGAAAAAAAAAACATGTTTTTCAAGCTAAAATAAACTATAGCAAACACAACAAACACAGCGTCTATATTACCCACACTGTACTACCTATTCTGTAGAAAAAGCATTCTGAAAGAGAAAATAGCACAAAATAACATAACTGCACATTAATTAAACATAAAACATGCACAACAAGCAAAAAAGACGTTGTAATGTATGGGACGCTACGTGATACAAGAGAAGGTAGTGTAGCGGTCCCAAGGTTGGGTCCGCACACCTGCTAATTACCCCTAAAGGTCTAATGTATGGGACGCTACGTGATACAAGAGAAGGTAGTGTAGCGGTCCCAAGGTTGGGTCCGCACACCTGCTAATTACCCCTAAAGGTCAGGCCCCGCCATATGCTTAATTACCCTTCAGGTCACGCCTTGCTAGGGGTGACCTGACTGCGGTCCCAAGGTTGGGGCCGCACACCTGCTAATTACCCCTAAATGTCTGGCCCCACCATATGCTTAATTACCCTTCAGGTCACGCCTTGCTAGGGGTGACCTCACTGGGGTCAACCAAATCCCCCTTTGTCCAGCCCGGGAGTGGTAGGGCGCGCATTTTGAACTTGGTAATTTTACTCACCCCAGTTTGAATGTCGTATCATTGGATTTTTGATCTCGTATATTGAAAATAGACCCTAATTTACACATCTCGTATCATCGGATTCTCGTATACCGAATGCTCGTATAACGGGACCTCCCTGTACTTGCGTGCGTGTGTGTGCGTGTTGGGCTGGTGGAGGCTAGGCGAGTAAGTGGACTCGCGTCGCGGTGTCGCCTCACTTTCCCTCTCACTCAGGCTCTCAGTCACCCACTAGACAGAGATGAGGAGGTATGTGCTGTCCCGCTCTTCGCTCTGCACCAAGAAAATGGCCAGGAGGTGCCCTTAGAATGCCAGTTTGAGACACAAAATGACACTAGCACTTCACTGAACACACTGGATGCACAGTACCTTCATAACACACGCCCAAGTCCTTTGTAACTGCACCAGGATGCTATCACCACTTCATGATGCCACCAGATCGCGTA